>JACJUM010002878.1:6105970-6244409 GCA_020976665.1 Heortia vitessoides | reverse complement strand
GATACAAATTAAGAAATGATAGTTTATCTATATCTCATTTATTAGTGTATTTTTTAGATTAATATAAGTATATGTATATGATAACACTACATCTTGCTGCTAGTTAGAATAATGTAACAAAGAGTAAAAAAAGAGAACAGTTTTAAAAATGTAAGAATAGAATCATCAATGACGTGTTAGCTATAGAAATAAGTAGCAGAATATACAAGAAAAAAATATAATATATATTTTTCTGTATGTATACTCTTTCATCATACTAGAAACTAATTATCAGATTTTGTTGTGTGTTCACACGGAGATTAGGTTTAGCTTGAAGATAGTAAAGCATTATTTCGTGAAAATTTGGCAGCGGTAAAC
The DNA here is from genome assembly GCA_020976665.1 of Heortia vitessoides. Lineage (NCBI taxonomy): Eukaryota > Metazoa > Arthropoda > Insecta > Lepidoptera > Crambidae > Heortia > Heortia vitessoides. The sequence continues at coordinate 6,244,052 of JACJUM010002878.1, read as the reverse complement.
AAAATTTGATTTCTCCTACTTATAGAATAAAAATATTATTTATTACTGCGTATGCCACATTCATCTAGTAGTTACAGAAGTGATCTGAAACTACCAGCTGGATTTGTAAATTGAGAATTTTTTTGCTGCTATTATGAGGATATTTATTACTTTTTGTATCATTTTGTACATTTACATTAATACAATATGTAAACATTACTCTAGTTTTATAACGTCATTGTAATGCAATGCAATATTATTTTGTGTATTTAAAATATCAACTTTTAGAAGCCCCAATAGACGTTCTATCTTAATTATGAACATTCAATTCCAATTAATACTATTATTATTAAAAAAGTTTTTGTACAATAAAAGCAGCGCGCGACATGCTAATTGCACCAACTGTCAAACGACTGACATTTTGTTCAAACGCCATTATGTCACGTTAGAAAAAAAATTACGGCTATTTAACATGTATATTTCTTTTTTAATAAGAATTTTCTCCTAAAAAAGAAAATAAGCAAAACGATCCGGCCGTTCATACATAATGCCAAAGGAAACAGATAAAATAATGTCTATGTATAACATAATGTAAAAACATAATGTTAAGAAATATTTTAAGGTAATAGTAATAAATAAATTTATACGTTGTCCTGACTCCGAGATGAGCAGTGTAAAGCACTCGCGTTACGGACATCAGACAACTGAGGAATTACAAATATCATATTTAAATACATATAAATCACATATTAAAAATATTTGATTTATTTATATTTAAGTATTACATTTGGGGATCGACCCCACCACCTTAAGCGCGCAAGTTCATCTAGATTACCACCATAAGCGCCATCGGGCCCATCTAATAATTTTTAAATGACATACTTTCTTGCTTAGATTCCTAATTTAAACCGTTTGCCCCTATATAGTTTTTTCATATAGAATACACATTTCCGAGAAACGAGGGTATTAAATTTTATGTCCAAGAATGAAGCCTTCTAAGTACGCAGGTGGCAAAGACATATGACCCAACTCTATCCGCAAATAATGAACAGTGCCTTTGAACCCTTGTGGGTGCATGACATCACTGCTTGTTTACTAAGCTTGGGTATCGAGTGGGATAATTGGTCGATAATTGGATATGGCCCTTAGTTGGAGCTCGTCCTAGAATCATACGATATCTTCTATTTATATCTTCGCTTTTGGTATTTAGGTCACGGCTTAATGTGATCCTAATAACTACATTGTATGAAGAAATTATACAATCGTAGAAGTTTTTGCGTGGTCGTGGCACAATCAGATAATATTTGAATTTAAGATAAATAGATGAAACATAATGTCTGCACATTTCCTGGAAGGTATGAAGGTTTAACTAACGTTAGTCCGAGTACACAATAAAACCCATGTCGGATGGAACTTGACGGGCCCAACAGCACAGATGGCAGTGAACCTATCTTATGCACCAAAGGTTATGGGCTTGATTCCCATACAGGACAAATATTTATAAGTTGAAATTTTATATTTCTTCTGAGTCAGGGTGTTATTCATAGGTATTTAAGTATGATATATGTTCTTCACTTGTTGTTTAATATCCGTAGCACAAGTGCTTTAAGCTACTCATCTCGAAGTCAGGTCAAAGTATGAGATATCGTGTAAATTAATTAATAATTTTTATTGATATATAACTATTATTTTTCTTTGCATCTTCTTGGACACAAACAAACAGTCTTAAGTGCTAGAAATTCACATTCAGTTTTATTTTTGTTTTTCGATTCAGTCTGAAAGTAATCTCACTAAAACACGCTTACTGCGATGATTTTCGAATCACACTTTTTTGTTTACCACAACAAAAATAACGATATTCCTAAAAAAATAATATCTTAATTTAAGAATCGTTAAGCAATTTAAAAAAAAATCTTAAAAAAGCACTTAACTCCAATGCCTTTCACGACACCTGACCTAATGAAGGGCTCCAAAATGTACTATATATGTACCTATAATGTACAGGAAAATGTTTTTAATCAGTTATTGTTTAGTGTTCAGATATGCAATGTTAGGCAAGCTAGCAACTTACAAAGTCCTTTATTAAATAATACAAATGTTCGTCTATCTGCTTTGTTCTATTGACATAGTTGCGTTCAAATATTGGTAAGATTATAGTTCCATTTTCAAGTTATACAAACTATATGATTTAACATGTGTATATCGTTATATAAAATGTTTTTTTAAAATATTGTGTGTATGTTCAATTATTTCATTGTTTGTGAGTAATATAGTATTCTGTTTTATGTCACAAAAAATTGAAAATCGAAAAAGAATGTGGCAACAAAATTGTGACTTTGTGGAAACAAATTACTTTAACTTTTGCGTGTAAAGTATAATAAATTCAATACAATGCCAAAACAAAAGTGAATGTTAAACAGTAGCTGGTTTGAACAACGAACCTTTTGAAAACAGAAAGCGCCTTTTCTAGTGGGTATAAAATGAAATACCGGAATGGAAATCATTTTACCTGAATTTTTAACAGCTTTTTACGGAAAACGATCAACGTTTCAACTTGAATTCGTAATATAATATGTTAAGAATTTATTTCAGTACATTTGAAAACTGAAAAATAAATTTTCCCTTACGTAAAATATGGATTCCGGCAGAGTAGAATAATACCTTTTGTACTTGGTGTTGTGAGAGATGACTGAAATACCGAAACACGTAGATGGTGACGCATACATTACGCAACGTGACCGTAATGTAATTAACCAGGCGAAGTGCTTGAGAGAATTAAGCAAGGGAATTGTAGAAAGGGCAATTAATAATATAGGAAATATTTGAAAGTCGATGCAGTCTGAATGAAATGAAGCTTAAGACTACAAAACCATCAAAAACCAAAGAAAGGAGGTAAAGAGGTTTTCACAGGGTCGGCGGCTTAAAAATAATTTTTCGGTGTTGAGGATGCTCATAGGCTGCAGTAACTGCCAACCATCAAGCTGGCTGCATAGTTGTTGGCTACCTCTGTGGAGTAAAAAGGAAGCAAAGAACATGATCCCCAAAGAGTGAAACAAGATCCACAAATTACGAGACGTATAGAATGATAGACGCAAATTTGGTCCGAAACCGACATTTACCGGTATATCTATATAAAACAGTATACCTCAAATGTATTTAAGGTATACTGTTTTTTTACCGAATACCAAATTTGTAAGCTTAATAAAATTCGGTAAGCTATAAAAATCGGATACCCATTGATATCCAGAACAGTGTTAATCCTATCAAAAGTTGTTGGATTTGGTTAAATCAACCAAAATATAAATTTAACTATAATATTTAAGGTATTTCATAATAAACTAGCCAAATAACATCAACATCGACCATAGAACGCCCAATGCTGGACACAGGACTCCGCGAGAAAGGGGGCAAAAGGCAGGACATAAAGGAGGGTTAAGGCTAAAATAATAGTATCATGCATGGCATGGCATGGCATGGCATAGCATGGCATGGCATGGCATAGAATGGCATGGCATGGCATCGCAGAGTGTAGCTTTGCGCTGGGAATATTGCTGCCCGTTACCGCCCATTTGAGATATACTGTTTGATATGGATATTTATTTAGCTACATTTAATTCAGTCTGTTACCAAACCCTTCTTAATACGGTTTTTGTTTTATGTTTCAACTTTTTCAATATATTGGGAAAGTATACAAATATAAATGGTACTGGCATTGGTTGAGACTATACTAGGATAATATTGGTAAATATCTATATATATAAGATGTAATAAAATGTTGTGTCATGTTATTTGTCAAGAATTAACTTAATTAACTTAATGTACTAAACTGATTTTAATCCACTTTTGGATAATGAATTTTTTGCATATGATATGCAACTTAAGAGATAGTCAGATAATGTCGGGTCGGGTTGTTATTTTATAGATATAGATATTTTTTATTATATGCTTAATTCAGATTTTCTAGAAAATGGAAATAGAAGCGAATTGTAGCACTGTGCATTCTTTAATCTACAAAACTAATATGGTTACCCATTAGTTTTGTCGATTAAGGAACCAGTAATATATGCAATTGTGCCATAAGGTACGGGGTGGGTACTAAAATAATACTTAACTCTGTACCAGTAAGAGGAGACTAAGGTACCAGAACTGACTGATTGTGGTATATCCATCCGAGTCAGTGTAGCTCAAATACACACGGTGGAGATGGGTAGCATCATCCCCGTCGCGAAAGCTGCTCTCTGCGATTGCAAACACGCTTGCCCAGCGCGCCAATTATGGCCGAAACTCCCCCTTTCTTGGGATGCCTGTTTTCACAAGAGGAAATATTAGACTATTTGTTTGTTTGATACTATTTAACTTAAAATTTACTCGACCAATTTAAATAACTCTTTTACCGTTAAAAATCATTAGCTAAATTACATTTTATAAGATCAAACTAAAAATACCTAAAGCAAAATTTAACAAGGCAAGATTTATATTATTATACATTTCTAACGACTAAACTCAAAACCTACTGGGCGGATTAAAAAAAAATATGTTAATGTAATTTTCCATTTCAAATTGTATAATATATTTTATAGTGAATTTCGATAGTAACGGGCACTCCGCGGGTAAAACCGCGATGCCCTGCTAGTTGATAATAAATAATTATGTGTATTACTTATGTACTATTTATATAAAACACTTTAAAAGTCAAACAAAGTACGTTTCAAGCTGTGAAATATAATTTTTGCTGACACCAGGGTTAGTAAATTTAAAGAACTTTGCGCTCGTATTTTGGGTGGGAACTAAACACGGAAAATACGAGCGCAAAGTATTATACATATATTAAACAAATATAGGAAATATGATAATTATTTTATTATTTATATCTTAATGATATATGTTTGATACAAATACTCAAACTATGATATGTTCCTGAAAATCTCCTTAATTATATTCTTTCTATAAATATGGCAGAAGAAGCACGCGAGTAGAATAAATGCTGTTCGAATGAGAGCACTTCGAAGTAAGAGTGTGAGTTTTAGAGATAGGTTTAAGAATAGTGTAATAAGAAATCGATGTGGTTTAAAAGATGATGTTGTGACAACAATGAAGAAAGCAATGGTATATGACGACCGGTCAGGTTGACATATGAGAAGAGGTATTAAAGAAGGGCCATGTCAGAAGTACTAAGAATAAAGAAACGTGTATGAAAGGACTAATACGACCAAGGGAAGCAAGAGAGGTATGCCAAGATCGTAACAAGTGGAGATCTATAGTCTCTGCCTACCCCGATGGGACACAGGTGTGATGTATGTATATTCTTTAAAAAAGTATTTATCTGAATAATCTATTGATACTTACATTATATTCAAAACCGCTTTACTTCAAATTGCTTCATTTTTAGAGTGACCGGGTGGGAGAGTCGGCGTACTGTTCGGGCTGGGAGAGTGGTATGTCTGTTGTACCCGGAGTGAAGTCCAGTCTGTTCCTGATAGTGGCTAGGGCTAACAAGCCCCTCATGCTGACTGCCGGAGGGATGTACAACCTCTCCCTCATGTCTTACACATCTGTAAGTTTTGTTATAAATCATCCATCGAAGAATGTCTTTCTGTATTGTTATTTTATATATTTTTACGTTTTTATTGCTGGCCACTTCTTAATATTTGGTGAATGATGAGACTTGTATTTTTTAAAAAAAAATATTAGAATGCACTCGCGTATTATTTTGCAAGTTTAACCTTATAGACCAAAGATCCAAAATTTTCTAAATTATACTCTGACGATCTTATTACCTGGCGGTTAAAAATTGTAATATATGCCCTATTCTCCAAATTTTAGTAATCTTAACTCTTTGGCCATTTCGTGATTAAAATTGCTCACTTCTATATTGATAGATTTACATATTGTTCATAACAATTTTTTTTCAGCTAGTGAAAGCCTCCTACAGCGCGCTTACAGTACTTCTTCGCTTCCGGCAAAATTGATGTTGAATTGCGTAGAAAAAAATATTAGTACGCATAATTAGTTACGCTATTCCACTCGCAAATTAGATATCACTCAACACATTGTAAACATCGACAGGATATAGTCACACGCAAAAACAGTGAGGAGATTTTGGTACCGCACATTGTGATGCAAATTTCGAGCAATTGTCCGAACTTATTTCCATCGTGACAAAACGTAGAGGCTTCAGAAATTAGTCATCGTTGTCATACTGGAATATTAATTATAAATACGCGGAATCTTCCTGGCAGTGAAAATCTTGGGTACGAATGAAGTGAACGCATCTGAAGAGAAGCACAAGATGAACGCGCTTGCGTATTTGGTTACTTTGTCTAATCTACAGGTAAGTTTTTTTAAAGAAGTTTTAACCAGTTTAATTTGTGAAGAAATAAATTAATACGAAGTATTATCAAATTTATTTGTATGTGTACTAACAGTATTTCAGGCCTATATTTAATCTGCAAACATTTGATATTGGACATTGTTTGATTAAATAACATGCTTACTTATAACATACATTTGAAATTAACTTTCTGATAATTTAATTTTATTTATATAACTTATATGAAGTTGACAAACAAGCATTAGGCTCGAGAGATAATAAGCGACAGCTCAGCTTTATTTTATCACAGGAATTTCTTTAGCGCGTTACCCACCTTGTGACTACATCTTGTGAAGATATTATGTTAGATTACCCAGTAATTTTATTGCCAATCTTATCACTCCAATGCAACCTCGCTGTCCCACATTAGAAGTAGGTGAGAGTGAGGTACCAAGACCAATGAGGTATATAGTAAAATATATACATACAAAATTGGACTGCATTGGCACCTCTCAGTAAAATATAAGTTGCGGCGGTTAAATGCTTTTTCATATGTTAAATGCTTCATTTCAATGTGTATATGTGCTTAAAACATGAAAACAGCTCCGCCATTGGAAACAAAACGCGCATTAGAAAAACGTTTGTGTATTCTGGGAGTAGCCGCTAATTTTCTCACTGTGAGCTCGTTTTGCAATAAGTTACTGTAGTATATAGACGTTCATGTCATCGCATATACTTTCATGCACTTTACTAACGTGTGGCTAACCATATTACTCAGAAACTTTACTGCCTCTCTCAAGTTTGGCAGTACAAACAGTGAGGAGTGGTCGAATTGTTGTTACACGTATAACTTAGAGATCTATACGAAAAAAGATAGAAGATTTATCAATCGGACACTCAATTATAATATTTTTAAGTAGGTTGCTAATAAGTAAATAGGTTATATAATATCAAAGCGAATTTAGAGAAACGTATACTTCGCAACCGATAGAAATAATCATGCGTCTGCTTTATGACCGATAAAATGATGAATGTTTATTTCGTTGTGAACCATTCAAACAGGATATTTGACTCAATCATGTGAATGTGAAATTTGACAACTCGTCATCGTTTATGTTTACATCGCATTAGTGTGGCAAATATCAATTTTTATGAGCAGTAGTATATTAAGTTAAAATTTCATTTATATTAACAGTAATAAGAGGAAATTTTTAAGAAAATATCTTCTTAGATAACTACATGTTTTAGAAGGGTATTAATCTGTAAAAATGTTACAACCAAATATAGAAATAACAGTGTAAGATTATCTTCTGAGAAAATCTATCTAAAAAGAAACAACAACCCTCTTTAAAGCATACATGTGAAGTTTTAATCTTTTTTGACGCCAAATTACTCGACTTTATACGACATAACGTAGTGTATTTGGTGGCAATGAAAGAAATTTTTACAGAAATCTACATGCTATTTTTTATTTCAAAATTTGAATATGCAGGGTAAAAATTAATCAGTATTTAATAATTTATTGATTAGAATGAATTACAAAAAAAAATCTACTTTATATAACCTAACATTTTTTCTATTTATTTACAGGCATTCCGGAACTCAGCCGGGCCTTTGAAGGATTTAGCGATCAAAATGGGCCCCGTGCAAACACTAGAAGACGAACTGAAAGCACTGCCAGAATTCAATTTGCAGGATTTTAGGGATACAGGCTTCTACAAAGTAGGTTACGTCGGCAAATATCTATCTAAAAACCTACGAGAGTACATTTACAATCGTTCTGGGAATCCGTACGACGAAGGAGTGGTCTTGACGCTTTATTACAAAGATAATTTGCCAGCGCGCGTCATAAATGACGACGACAGGACTTTGTCGTTTCTATTACACAGAGACGGAATAAGCGATGATGTGAAACAAACTGTGCAATCGTTTCTGGGTAACAAATACGCGCGAAGTAAAAGGTCAGATTTAGACATAATTAAATCATAAAACTGTGTGGGTCAAACTTATAAAACTAGGCAAATTGTAAACATTCCGTAGTACCCTCGACTGTAGTACAAATTAGATTCACATTAGCTTTAGATTGAATTATAGTAATTTAGAAAGAAAATTTTGTTTTATTTCACGGCCTACTTCAATATTGAGGCTACCTACTGCGCTCGATTGATTTTTTGCTAATCAGCAATCTTTAAATAAGCAGGGGACTTCGAACCAATTGCATCAATTTATCTATTTAGCCGTTGTTGTTGGACAAGACATGGAATTATTTTTTATACTTTGTAAATTTCAAGTCTCAATGACCTGATACATTAATAGTCTTTAAAGCAGGAAACTTAAAACTCGGCTACATCAGATCTGTTTCTAAAAATACAGATTGTAACTTCAAATCAATGTGAATAAACTTTGAAATGATGTTTGCTTGTTAATGTTTAATTTATATTTGTATTCAGTATTTTTATTGCACGGAAGTCTGCGTGTACTTCTGCTTCTGCGTATACATTTCCGAATGGTGTTGACAGTCCCAATGGCGCATTCGGTAGTGTCCCATCTTGTGCGTTTGGGGTTGTGAGATCGATTCCCACCTAGGCTAATATTTATTTGCTGAATATTTGTGTTTGTTTATTATTCGGGTGTTAAATATGTATAAGGGCCAGATCAGAAGTACCTAGAATAAACGAGCGTGTGATTAGACTAATGCGAGTAAAAGAGGTTTGCAAAGATCGTTGCAAGTGGAGATCCATAGTCTCTGCCTACCCTGATGGGATACAGGCGTGATGAATGTATGTATGTAAGTTCCTTAGTTTCTTGATGACTGTAACATAAGTGTTTTAAATGACTTATCTCGAGTCCGGTCAATGTATGAGATATTGACCGTAACGTGGGTTTTTCTTTACCTCAATCACTTTCCTAGTTACTTCAGTTATTTCCACTATAGGTTAATGATTCACTTTGTAAATAACAGATTAAAGTTTATTTGTTCCTTTTCTGTATTTTCCTTTGTATCTCTCAAGGCTCTGAGAAACAAACGAAGGTGTTATAATTAAATAAATATCTAATTTTATTATTAAAGACTTACTTGATATATATTTTTTTATATTTAAATAAATAATAATGTAATTAACGGACCTAATAGCGCTAAAGGTAGATAGTAAATCCTATGCTATACGCCAAGGGTGGATAGACATTTATATCATGGACCACCAAGGATAAACATTTATATGATGATATTTGTATTTGTTCTGTGTATGGGTGTTAAAAATATGAACTTAAGTATTAAATTTGTAATTCCTTTTTGTCTGTGTTGCTAGTGCTTTAAGCAACTTAGCTCGGAGTCATGTTAATGTATGAGTTGTATGAGTGTGTGTATTAATGTGCCCGATCGTTTCGTGTTAAATCATCATTTACCAAGCTGTTAATGTAGGATTACTGAAATAAAACGCTATAACTATAAAATATATTCACGCTGTAACTTAGTGTGACATTACAAACAATTTTTTACTCATGAGATTGATTACTCATGGAAAACATTTTCCTCGTTAACATAGATACACAATTGTAACACATTCTCCTATCGATTTATTTCTCAATTTTGAGAACAGCCGCCGCCAGGGAACCTAAACCTAAATAAAATACGTAGTGTTCAGTTAACCACGTTTAAAAGCCGTTTAAAAAAAATTTGATTATAGAGACACAAACGAAATAACCGAGCCATTTAAAGATAGTAAGAGAAAAACGCTTTAGTTCTTACAGATACTTAACGTTACCTTTTTAACCGATTTCAAAATGAGTTTCAAATTCTCTATTTGACTGCTTTTTCTCTTATATTTCGGTTATACTCGTATATACTAACAAGTCTTAAAGCGGGAGCTAAGCTATTATATTACCAGTTCTGGAATTCTCGGCTATAGGTATAATATCTAGAACATAATCTAGGTCAGAATACGTTAGGCATAGCCCGGCCGGTATCGGCCTATATCGGCAGAAGCAATAAATAATTTTCGGGCCAGTGATCATAACCTATGAAATATTAGTCGGTGACGTTAGACTAACCGCAGATAATCGCCGTTATTGGCACTCTAGCGATTTACTCATAATCTATTAATATACGAGTAGATGAATCTGCAATATGCTTGAGGATATTATGTATAAAGACTTGAAAGAGACCAAGAGATCAGATTGAGACTATGTAAGTATGTTTGTCCTGAAAAAATATTATGTGACTCGTAACTTGAGATATATAACTATCTCATCTCTCAAGTTGGATCAAACCGTACACAGTAAGCGACTGTAAGAACTATACTAACTTGCATCCCAATTTTATTTCTTTAGGGAGTAAATTTTCTAAGTCCTTTCTTAGTGCTCCCTAGGTTATAAAAGAAATTTCTAAGCAAAATTTCAAGTTTCTATCCCTGATAGTTGTTTTTTATAGGTATGTCAGTCAGTCTTCTTCTCCTAATATATATATATATATATAGATTAATCACGTAAAACAAAATCTTTGTACACAATGAACATAGAATTTGAGAGGAGAACTCTTAGCGCACAAAATAAAATCACTACCATTGGCACCACCGGGCTTGATATGAATAACAGCTGTCAAAATAACTTGTGTTACATTATTTTAATGGATTATTTATATGTTGATTTATTTAATATGCGTAACGTAAATAGAAGGTAAACAAAAATAATAACTAATGAGGATAATATTTATAGTGGCGTTATGCTAGCCTATATAACTAATTCTGGCTATAGTACATTCACATCAGTCATTATAATCAAGCTATATTCGAAAGAGCTGGGCATCTTTACTTTGATAACATCCTTTAAGAAAATGTGCGTTCTTCACTTATTTCTCGAATTATAAACTCTTAAAACGAACGTCTATTACGCAGAAGATTTGAATATACAAAGAAAATTAGGTGGTCCTTGACCACGTAATTGTTAAATAAAAACTAACAAAGCAAATAAAAAGTGTAACTTAAAGTAATTTTCAGGTTAAAAGACTGTTATTAATTTAAAGCGGCAAGCAAGGCAACCCGAAGCTCGACCAAAAAATAATTAGTGCGGTGGACGGTCATGGTAGAAATCCCAGAGCGGAGATTGGCGATGGGACTGCTGCAGCTCATCTCCACACTGTTGCATTTGTTCTATGCTGTTTCAAGTGGATAAGCAGCCATCTGTTGGTTGTGGTACCACAGCAGCAGGAGGAGGCGGAGTAACAAAAGGCCATAAAGTTATTTTTATACGTGTCATTATCATAAGAGAAGCCGTAAACATTCACTGCTGGACACAGGCCTACCCAATACTAGAGTAATTTGCCTATAATTTCCGCGTTAAGCAAGCGTGGTGCAATCGCACAACGTAGCTTTGCAACAGGAATGCTACAGTCCATCCCCGCACTGTTGCATTTGAGCCACACTGTTTTGGGTGGATATACCTATCGGTACTGGTACAGTCGCTTCTTACGATACCTTGTACAGGGGAGGTACTATTGTGTACCGGTTCCCCACGGATCTTAATATTGTTGGTGAAATATAATCGTTATTTAATAATGTGATTAAATATGTGTACTAGTTAAATATTTATGTTAATATCTGTACGTTCTGATTAATACTGCCATATCACACTGGGGCCATGTTCCATAATGTATATTACCTTTTTAATTACTTATGAAGTGCTATAATTTGATTGGTTGATCCCTCTGGTAGCGCTGGAATTGACGCACTAGTATTTTTTTACATGACTAAGTCCACAAACAAGCATACGGTCTGTGTGATAGTAATCGTCACTGCAACGTATAGACGCTCGTATTACCTCAAGAATATAACAAGCGCGTTTAAAACCGTGCGCCTTATAGATTCTACGTCATATAAGCCAGTAATTTCACTGCCTCTCGCACCCTTCCAACCGAAACACAGCAATATGATCACTGCTATTTGGCGGTAGAAATACGTTATTGGAGCGACCAATGTAGACGAAGTTTGTGTAATGTCTACCTCAAGTGATTAGGTACATCTGATGATATGCATCTGAATATGATAATGATAATCTAATCTATTCTATTTTTATTATATATCTATTTATAATCTAAACCAAATTAAACATCATTAGTGGTGTCAACCTCTGATAACACCACTCAACAAATAACAAACTTTTTTTATCCTAGTTCCGACTATGTGATTATAATTCCTTGTTACTGACCTAATACAAATATGTAAATAAGATTTTTACATTGATCTCATTTTAAAGATAAATTAAATTAGTCAATTTTCTGATTTTCTGACAAAATAAAGCTAAGCCGTTAGGTTTTATTGATGCTTTGATTGAAAAGGCGAAATTTTCTTGGTGCCGCTGGCTTTCCTCTTGTAGTGAGATCCTGGAGTTTATTTAACAAGGCTCTAACAGTAATCTGCGAGCATAGTAGGCTCCCATCTTCCTTGGAAACGTTTTTCGATTGCAGCCACATCTTGATGAAAGCGTTCCCCATGTTCATCGCTGTCTGATCTCATATTTTCGGAGAAAAATCCAAGTGCGAATAAAAGAAATGTAGTTTTAATGACATTTTACATCCCATTTTGTGATAACAGTCTAACATCAGTTTAATTTTTTGACGAAAGTCGTAAAGGCGAAAGTACGTCAGGTTCACACAAATTCCATTGTTGTAATCTTAAAGTAAACAATTCTGCTTTATCAATGGGTAAATTCAAATCTCTTACCAGATCACTAAGCCTGTTTTGGTTCACAAAAAGTGACTTCGATACGTCTTTATCCTCGGGAGTAAAATCCTTTTTATCACCTTTTTCGCTGTCGGTCGAAGTATCGCTTTCTAAAGTATCTGTTTCCATTAAGAATACCGGGGCCTTGGGTACAAGTAGCTGGTCAGAATATGGCTGAGGTTTCTTTACGGATGACACATCGGCATACTTAATACTTCGTTTAGATTTCCCAGAAAACCCCTTTAAATGTGTTAAACAGAAGTAACAATCCACGGCATGATTTGTTGGTTCAGTCCATACCATCGGCGTAGCAAATGGCATTTTTTTAACTCTTCCATTGTACCAACCGTTTAAATTCGTATAAGACCTTAGACAGCATACTTTAGGAATCCACGTCTTATCTTGATTTTTCACGTCACGGTCAAAATAGGCTAAGTAACACGTTTAATTAGGTCAGAAAGAGATTTTTTTCGATTTTGGCGTAAATTCGCCACAAATATAACAAAATACGTTAGGGCTGTTAACACATACTCGTGACATTTTCTAGTTTACTAATTGAACTAACGTTTAAAGTAAGTTTTGCTTGTAAAACAATCGTATTTTCGAAATACCCGCAATATAAAAATCAAAAATACGTCAAAAAGTTAAAATTCATATTTCTCAGTTTCTAGACGTGACATCGAAATAAAATGCCTACATATATTTATTATTAGTCAACATCGATATGAAACAATATGAGCCAAATCAGATATGTTTTTAGTGTTGAGTAGTGTAACTGGCGACTGAACCAAATAAGATATCAAGGTTATATTGACGATTTATTCCAATGAAGTAAGCCAGAAGAGGAAACGAGGAAAAATAATCTTAATATTGAATTGATTGTTTCCTTGGTACTCAAATATTTAGGCGTTATCCTTTGCAACATCATTATATAATTTTATTGGTGTATTGGATATATATAGTATTAGTATTTCATTTACTTTATTTTATTTAAAAAATATACCAGTAAACATCGAATTGCCCTATCACATTTTCTTTCTTTATGTCCATTGAAAAGTTCCCTGCCATAGACCGCTCTGCGCGATAAGGCCGCCAATTGTGTCATAAATTTGAGCTTTATTTTTTTCTTTGAGTAATTTTCTGTGTACAATAAAGAGTATATTATTATCCAAATATAGAACACCACATACAAACCCATCCAAATTTCTACGCGAACGAAGGCTAGGGCAGGTCTAGTTATAAATATGTGGTAAGATCACTTCTCCATATTTATATTTGTCCGTTTCGTCGTGATAAGCTGAAAAACTGTCGGTTTTCACGAATTATCGGATTCATGAGGAGTTTTTAGTTGGATAATTTATTAGTATTTTGTGGTAAATGGCTAAAATGCGACGACGTCCGTATATAAAAAGACATGCACAGAATTGCGATATGGAACAGCGCCTCTCTCTGTCTCTGAGAGCTGGCAGTTTATAAGATAAACGTTATAAAGTTAATAGTAACATATATCATACAAATGACCACCGGGCCTGATAGCGCAGATAATAGTGATCCTTTTTTATGAGCGAAAGGTCGTGGGTTCGATCCACACTCAGGACAAATATCTATATGATGACATTTATGTTTGTTCTGTGTCTGGGTGTTAAATATATGTATGTAAGTAGTACATTTGTGATTCCTCTGTTATCTGATGTCCGGAACATAAGTGTTTTAAGCGACTTATCACGGAATCAGGTGAATGTATGAAATATTGTGAGAATAAAATATAAATCATTTATTATATTGTTCTACATGTAATTGTTGATATGAGAGAAGATTAATTATCATCCTAATATCAGCCATAGACAGACTACTGCTGGACAAAGCCTCTCCAAGAAAGCGCTGTCGAAATTCTGCACATTTTAACATCAAACAAGTTTGGAATAAATATAGAGTAAACACTAAGTTTTCTTATTTCTATACTAGCAGTGCCCGTGACTTCGTCCGCATAGAATAGTGACTTTGGGGGTATAGTAGCCTTTTCCCCGTTTTTGCCACATTTCTCACTGACGCTTCGCTCCTATTGGTCTCAGCGTAATGTTATATAGCCTTAAGCCTTCTTCTATAAATGGACTATCCAACAAAAAAAGAATTATTCAAATCGGACTAGTAGATCCTGAAACTAGCGCGTTTAAACAAACAAACAAACAAATTCTTCCGCTTTATAATATTAGTATAGATTTGTAGTGTCTTAGTAATGGCTGAACCTTATAGAAAATCTTGATGCAAATTAAATTGTAAAACAAATAATAAATCTGAAATCAGATACAGCATTTCTCTTCACTCTATTCAAGACAAAATTAAAAAGCAAATTTCTTTAGAATTGTCAGTCACTATCACCATCTAAGAACTGCTAATTATGAGAGCTTACAAAAAGTGGTGAACTAATTATTGACAACCTTATTGACATAGTACAACCTTATAGACAATAGACAAACTGGTAAGTTTACGCAATTGGTAATTTTACTAGAGTTATAACCTCTTACATAGGTCATCTGCATTGATACCTTACTCTCACCTATTTCTACCGCCAAATAGCGGTATCCATTTCGGTTTTTCTGCATTTCGGTTTGAAGGATGAGAAATCACTGCCTAAATAAATCTTCTGTTCACAAGGTGGGCAACTTGTGACATTAGGAGCATTTATAGGCTGCAGTGACGCTTACTGTCACGCAAATAGTATGCCAGTTCACGGACTTCTTAATTTAAAAAAAAATCAATTAAACATCAGCATGGACCCGTCAGTTACATCTTTAAGCACACTCTGGACAACATCAAAAAATGTTTTACTTATAGTTACTTCAGGAACATGTAAATGTCATCACTAATTTCTTCTTGCAAACAGAATTATAGTATTATATATAATCATCGTCATGATCATCATTATACCTGTCATTGGAAGTCCACTGCTCGACATAGGCCTCTCCAAGAAAGGACTGCACTGGGCAAGTGAATTGGCAATTGCAGAGCGCTGCTTCCCCGACGGGAATGCTGCTGCCGCCAATCCCCGCCCTGTGCATTTGAGCTGCACAGTTTCGGATGGATATAACGCCATCTGTCGGTTCCAGTACCTAAGTCGTCTCTTACGACACCTGGTGCAGTGGAAGTTATTATTTATTTCCTTTTATTATATATACAAAAATTATGATTTATGGGCAGCTAAAATGTGTCGGAATGGGCACAAGTAGCTGTTCATAGAGATGCAGCAGCAAAAGCACGCGAGTAGAATAAATGCTGTTAAAGTGAGATTTTAAGAGGTAGATTAAAGAATAATATTACAAGAGATCAATCTGGTTTATAAGATGATGTTGTGTCAACAATAGAGAAAGCACAAATATATAGAGCGGAAGTGAATAGAAGAGTTAGTATAGGATGACCTAGGCGAACATATCTGAACCAGGTAGAAGAGAATAAACGAGCGTGAATGAAAGGACTATGCAAGTTAGGGAAATGAGAGAAGTATGCTAAGATCATAACAAGGAGATCTCTGCCTACCCGGACGGGACATAGGCGTGATGTATGAATGTATATAAAATAATAAAATAACAGTGAGAATTTTTCAAATCGAAGTTTTGACCGGGTTCCAAAAAACAGACACACGCCATTGCGGACTTTTAGGTTTATCACCCGTGTTACAGAGGTAAATGCCCTCCTTAAATTAATTAAATTCCAAATTTTATTTTAACCATATAACAAATAAATATTTTTACACTATTAGTATATTATGTATCTATGTTTAGTTGTACAATGAAGATTCAGTTTTGTCATAGTTGATAGCCCCTCTGATTAATAATGGTAAAAGTCAACTTTTTATTTATTCTGTTGTACAGATATTTATAGAAGTATGTATGTTGCCGTAAACAAAACATCACTCAGAAAAATGAAGCATTATCTAAAAGCTCATAACGTTAAATTTATTCGCATTAAAATTCCTTTCAAATGTTACTCATTCTGTGAAGGATCCTCGCCATATGTTGGCATAATAAAGATAATCGCGCTTAAAAATAATAAAAACACGTATAAAAGAGAATTCATATAAAATTAACACGTGGCAGATAATAAACTCGAGACTATAAAGATCCTTTGAACATGACCTTGAATAATTAGTCTGCTTCTCAGAAATATAGTTTACAAGTTACCAATTACGGTTGAATATTGTTTAACAAACTCTTCGCAAATCGTATCGGACGATATTTGTGTAATTTAAACCGTTTTTTGATTTTTAAAACATATTAGGTAACCTATATAAAACACCTTTTTCCGCTATAAAATGCAGCAAATTACTCAAAATTTACGCAAAATAAACATGTTACAAATAGGAATCTGCAAGACTTTTAAGGCAGTTAACTTCCACCTACCGCTGACAATAGAGAAGGAAAGATACGATATACTCAGCCATTGATTTTTAACTCCGAATTACTAAATAAGCATGTTTCACCACTAAACCTCAAATAGCATAAAATTGCCCAGCTGTGTAATAAAAGCCTATTAGTTCTGTGAAACTTCCATCAGATGATTCATCTAAGTGCTGATTTCTTTGTCACGAGAAATAAAAGCGATGATATTCATAAATGTTCTATTGTATTTTTAACAAGCGATTCTACGCCTATAATGACTCGACAAAAATACATCAACTGTACGTAATTATTCGGCTGATTGGTTTGGCAAAAACATATACTAACATTAGTCAAAATTCATTTGAGATTTTAGGACAACAATATATATATATATATACAATTTTAATTAACAAAGATACGGCTTGAAAGACATTCTAAAATTGCAAAAAACACCGTTGCTATTTATTATAAATTTAATTTTGCTACGTTTCATTACAGTAAAATAAAACTACATATCAATTTTTATGCAAATTAATGATCTCAGAACATGAAATAAATAATGTTAAAGGCACAGCAATAACACGTGTTTTGTATCTTATTACAGTAGCTACACGGTTTGCATAAGTCACCTATGCGCTGATGTGTGACTAGTTGATTATAAAACAAAAACAGGAGCGTGCCCTTTGTTTACTAATGACGCATGCGTGCGGCGTACGGCTCGCATGCAATCTCCGCCGGAGTCGTTTACCTTCCGAGCGCCGAGACGGCCGCCATGTGCGTACATGCGTGAGCGCAACGCCTCGCGCCGCGCCTGCGCCAGCGCCGCTTCACAGAGAGCCCGAGCCCGCGGCGGCGCGCGGACGATGACGTGTTGGCTGACAGCGGCCATGCTCCTCGCTGCGGCTGCCGCCTGGCAACCACCCTCACATCCCCTCCTCCTCGAACCGCGCAAACACCACGCGAACTCCACCAGACATCTCCAACTCCTCGGCTGGCACCTCGAGCTCCAAGAAAATTACGGGATCCGCTCTCCCTACTACAACGAATGTCAGTTCTATAAGGGACGAGTGCTCGGCGAGGAGGAGTCTACCGCCACCGTCACAGAGTGCGATGGTCAGCTCTACGGATTGCTGCAAGTCCAAAACGAGGAGTTTGTTTTGGAGCCGACCCAGTCAAAGCATGTGTTGCGGCGACGGGACGTGACCTGGTCGGATCGGCCGGTCGAGTTCAACCTCACAGGCGACACGGTCACCGATCTTGAACTTGAGTTCGATGATGATGTCGATCTAACACCAGATGTGATGCTGGGATACAGCGAGCCCCCGGATATCGAGTATTTTCGTGACGTGCGAACGGTCTCTAGACCGCTCTCGAGTTCAGGTGTGTGTGATTTGTTGGTGCCGCTGTTTCGTTTGGATTTTCCTCAAAGTATATCAGTCAATGTTTCAGGTGATAACGGTTTGTGGCTCGAGATGGCTATAGTGGCGGATCACACAATGCTGAAGTTCCACGGACGGGACAGAGTGAGGCATTATATCTTAGCTTTAATGAACATCGTAAGTATGATAGACGATTGAGCTGTGTGTGTAAAGTTTATTTTGGTATAATTCTTTCAAGTGTCTGGTTTACGTCTTAAATTTTTATGTAACGCTTTGTAGGTCAGTGCTATCTTTAACGACCCCTCGCTGAACGCGAACATCACTCTGGTTATCAATCAGTTGTTTTTGTACGAAGAGAAGGATACCGTGATAAGATTCGGGAATGTTAAGAAATCTTTGGAAGCTGTCAATAAATGGAATTACAAACACCTTATGAAACTTCCTATCGGTAAGTCATTGTTTTTAACAATAAAATACCAGCGTTTTATATTATTAGTTTAAACGAATAGATATTTATTAATTAACTTTCAGAATATACACGTGAAAGTCTATAAAGCTTCAACCTACTTTTGTAAAAGAGTCCTGAAATTAATTGTCTATATACGTTTTTATAACATGAATTTGCTATCATACTTTTGTTTTGTTTAGTTTTCTAACTTTATTGATAAATAAAATGGAACACTATTTGTATAGATTGCAACATATCCAAAATAAGATCCGTCGTTTGGACCAGTGCAAATGACTGCACAGTTATCTTTGTTATCTTGTGCACCAGCGGCGGTCCTCGCCATATCTCGTTCGCTAGCACCGAATCATGCTTACTCCTACTGTCGCATAGTGTAAATTTAATTGTTACTTATTTCTTGATAATATTATCTGTTGTTTTTACATTTAACTAGTCATTTCCCGCGACTGTTCACGTTGACATTTGATGTATGTGTAAGAACTGATTTATTTGTTTTAATGAGCGATGATTGCAAATTTGTGAAAAACAAAAACAAATCTATATGGTACCAATATTCTCTAAAGTAACAAATTAGGTGCCGTAATACGTCCAGTTTAGTTAGGCTATTCTGGCGTGATTGAAAAACTAATATTAATTCAAACTATTATGTACATCCAATATCAAACCGTGAATAGAGTAGATACTGGCAGAATGTTACCTCCCTGTGTACCAAGTATCACTAAAGACAAACAATGTACTAACAGAAAGTCGAATGTAAATTAGAATCTGCATATCTCAAATACTTCAGGGCAGGGAAATCATTTTAATTCCCATCTGATTTCTGATTACAAATTTACTATATAGGTAAATAAAAACGTTAAATACGTTATTTTCTTTAATTTAAATATCGCGTATGAAGTCCCCATGACAGATCGTTGCATACACCAAATGATACAGTCTATGGTAAATTAAAAATAATAAGTGCTGTCACAGGAAGACGATTTATTTTAAAATATTTCTTCTTAAATTTTGTGATTTGGTAATTGACATTAGAATTATTGAGTGAAATTCAGTTTTGTAATGATTTACAATGTCGCTCATATCACGAAAAACATTATTACTTTATATGTTTTACATTGTATTTGCTGTTTTAATTTCTATTGTATAATGTTAGTTCAATGTTCATACACAGATGCACACAGATATTGTATATTTATTTTGATTCTTACTGTATATTTATTTAAAAACTGATTGACCTATGTTGAATGAATATATTAAAATCGACTGCAGAAAAATAATTTGACTAGTCAGCATTTTAAATCAAAGTAATTGCTTATATCAAAAACGTGATAAATGAGTACGATTGTAATAAAAAAAGTAAACAGTACTATTGATGTTAAGGTGGAACAACAACGCATTTATTATTCTAGCCTAATATAATATCTGGAAGTATCTTTGATTTTTTGTTACCCTTTTGTGTACGAGAGATTCACCACACAAACGAGTAATAAATAGTTATTACTATCTCAAAAGTCTATTTCGTCGAGCTATAGCAGTTGTTCTTCAAATTATTCTTTTTCACCTTATTACCGATTGGACCATAGAGAAAGATTCAAAGCAATCAATTTCACGAAATATGTGCACTCTCCTTTACCGCTACTACATTTTACTTGACTGGGCTAGAAGACAACTTAGGTACCTCTTCCAATTCTTCTCCACATTTTTAATTCGACCAATAAAGTGAAATCTACTCTGTCCATTACCACTTCAAGTTTCTAACTAAGTGGGTAATATTGGTAACTTAGTTTCTTTATAAAATTCTTCATTGTTTCATTTCTAATTCGATCAAGCAAAAATACTTGAACCTTCATCATACAAGTAGAACTGTACAGATCTTAAAGCCCGATACTCTATTCACAGAAAAATCTTGTTTGGTCTCACCTAAAGATTACCAATAACCAGCTAGAAGTATTGAGTAAAGTTAATTAACTAGTCGTGCCTACCACTACACACTTTGCCACATATAAAAACTTTTATAAACACATTATGACCGGAAACTGAAACTGGGACGTTCTGTCTCTCTAGGGAGGGCTTCTATTGCGCTATCGGGAACGCCAATCAATCATCATAAGTAACCTATTAAAATCTTAATTAAGAATATTACAAGCTTATAATATAAAAGCTAATTTGTTTCCCAGTTTGTAAATTAATCACGATTCGATTGCTCGACTGGCCATCATGGACTTTTATACATTTATTAAGGAACAAACGGTTACATAAAAAATCTACACTTACAAAAGTATATATTTTATTTTGACGATTTAAAAGGCCTTTTTTGACTTGACTTTGATAATGACAAAGTGGTCACAATGGTCGACCTTATCGCACAAAGCGATATTCAGGTTGCCTTTGCATATATATTATATATTATTAATCAGTCAATAGCCTCGATGTTATTGTCAGCTTAGACGTAGAACGCCCGACCAGAAAAAAATTGAAAAACCTCTTTGTTGATATATTGAAGCCAGTGTTACTTGTGAATTAAATATACTTCATCATATTTTTTTTTTCAATATATTTTTTAACACTTCATTTCAAACATAGACTAAAACTTATTTTACGGATATCAGATAGACATTTCCAATATAATTCTGAAACACTTGTATATAACACTAGCTGTGCCCGCGACTTCGTCCGCGTGGAATAGTTTTTTGGGTACCATACCTCTTTACCTTAACATATATAAACTTTGAATATCATGTATATTTATATCGAAGGAATGGCCTGAAAAATAAGTTTCAAGTTTCTAGCTCTAAAAATAGCGAAACTTCCATAAATTTTTTCATCCCCCCTTTCGACCCCTTACAACCCTTATTTCAAATTAAGAAAAGGTATGTCCTTTTTCAGGGTCTATAGATTGTAAGTAACAAATTTCGTCAAAATCGGTTGAGAGGTCTATAATAAAGTAAGGATGACACAGAACAAACACCAAAGATTCATTACATACCATACCTATTTGGGCCGAATCGAATCCACGACCTTTGGCGCACAAGACATGAATACAATATGCGCCATCAGGCCCATCTTTCAACAATTTGCCGGAGTATTCGTTTGTATTGTTTGCTGACCATCCAAGAAATCTTTCATCTACGCTGTCATCTCATTTCTAAACGTTTATGTGGTCTGTTCTGTGAAATATGTTATGCAATATGTATATGTTTGCTCTTAGCATTAAATACTTCTATTAATTTATTGCTGTGGGGTACCAGATTAGAATAGTAGCTCTCCCAGGCGCTGTAAGTGGTGACCGCACCAAAAAAGATATGTAGCGGTATATCCAACCAGAACAGCATAGCTCAAATGCAACAGGACTGAGAAGGTTGGTTGCATTAAACCCCAAGAAGTATGCAACAATGTACTTTTACGTCACTTGTATATACGCTCACTTGAAATCTACTTTATATGTCACACAACCTTCGGTACGATCTCTCTGTTGGACCGGCCCATCACGTGGGGCTACGCAGGTCAAATACTTAGGACTCACTATTGATAGGTTTTGGATCAAGATCAAGATGATTCGTGACAGAGCGCTCTTTTTCTTGGGCTGACTCTATTAATTAATAAGCAAGCGTAGTAGAATGTTCTCACGTCACAAAAGCCTGCCTTCGTCCCGGCTCCGTCACTTATTAAGATCCTTCAGGTCATCAAAATCGTCAATCGAGGCCAATGTCTAGCAGTGAACGTTTTACGGCTGGTATCATGATTGAGCTGCTGTCTTTAATTATTTTCTGTGATTTAAAAATTAATTTCTATGACAAGGTACACCGAAGATGTGACTTGAACCATACCGTTCTGTGCTGAATGCAGGCCGCCGTCTATGTTATAAGACTGATACGACAAATAGTTATCTGTATATTAAATATACTTATTAGCTTTTCTTTTCCAGTAATTCAACGACAAACCTACAAAAATCTAGAGGCAAGCGTAATTTCATAATTTATTTTAAATATTTTCAGTGTTTATTTAAATAACTTAATTCTGTAATTCCTATTATTATTTACCGTTTCACTCACAATTTAATCAAACTCTTTAACTGAGTAATATTGACTAAAAATGTATTTTCCAAAAATCATACAAAGAGCTTTATGATCTTGTATGAAAAATATTAGACAAGTTTAAGTTTCCTAATTCATTCCTTATTTTGTAATAGAGAATTTAGCGTTATGAATGCATAAATAAAAGTTTCACAAACGCGCTAGTGACATCTTTATTTATACAACTATTGAAAATAACCATTATAGACAATTTTTGCTATTTAGTAATCGAATTACTTGAACATGTTATGCAACATAGTAATCGAATAACTTGATCGAATTAAATGTGGTGTAATGTAATTTTATAAATTATATAAAAATATGATTTGTTGTTGACCTTTATAATCAATCCAAAATATGAATCCCCATACCAGAAACCACAGAATTGTCTAAATTCTATTTATTAAACGACCTTTTACAAGTACCTGAGTAGAATTAAACCTTCAAAGGGGTACCTCATAATGTAAACAATATTGTTTACAATATTTAAGAGTACATGACCATTAGAAGAATTCAACTGAAGTCCTATCAGTGGTTATTTATGTTCGAAATGCAATTTGAATTTAAATTTGATTGTCCTTGGCTACATTTCATAGTGAACGATACGTAGTTTTTTCTTTGTATTAAAATTTATAGGCAACAAAGATGTGTGATTGATTGATCTTCCCGTGATAAATTAGTTACAAAGTCAAAATTTTGACAGTAAAAAAGATATAATCAATAAATAATAACAACTTCAGCAGCTCTTCAATTAGTTTATACGATATGATACTTAGCATTTTTCAGAAATATTAAATTGATTATACGACGGTCAGTTTAAACTTGGGTACTTACTCGCTAAATGCATTGCAAGCTTGGTCATTGTAACCCTATGTCTATTTAAACCCGCTTCCTTGCGTGTTAAATCCGATATTAGACTTACTATTTGCTACTGGCACATTGTAAGGGATTTCAGAGATTTCGTTATTGTTTAAGATTATGTTCATTCAATAGACTGTATGTTCTCGTCCCTAGATCGTATCGTTTGCTTTTCTAATAGTCTTTCATTTTTCACTTCCTGTCACGACTAGTGCTTCATGTCCCATTCTTATTTTGCAAGAGCTTTACGATCTTGGTTTCCTGTTAACATCAAACAAGTAGGAGAATACTTGCTTTCATAAGTGCTTTATGCATTTTCTTTAGTTCTAATGTCTAACTTCAATTGCCCCCTCTTTTCTCATTCAGGTAAAATAATAAAAATACATAGTTGTATTTATATTAGTTTCGTTCTGTATGAATCCCTTCCTTTTAAATATAAGTATTATCTATGGTAAATCCAGTTTTATTTCTGTTCATCCAAGACACAGACAAAGCGGTAAAAAGAGGCAAAAAACAGTAATAATAACAAATTTTAACATGCTATTTTCAGCTTTGCATGTAATCTAAATATAGTTTGAAATACCCAGTTGATTAATAACAATATTGAGATAAGAAAGTCAGTAATTAACGGCTGTGCAAAATATTGTAATGATTATATTTCTATATTTATTCCTGACTACATAATCTTCACACAGCAAACATTGTTAACCGTAAAACTTAAGGATTGTTGGTGTGGAATCAAAATTATATAAATGCCGTAGGAATTATTTCAGTAATCGGCTATAATTATAAATATTTAAACTATTTAAAATCTTCCTCGTACGTTTATTTGGAAATTGAAATATTTGATGGAAATACAGTAATATCTACCGATAACCATTATTGCACTTGATTCTGTCGTCCGTCAGGTATACTAATAAAAATATATATTGTGTATTCTATAATCGTTTCGTTTTTATACATTTATTCTTATTAATATGAAACTGCACCATCTTGAACCCTTTTCTGTTTTGCCCTATGGGTGATGATATGGCCTTTAAGTCCGCTATATATACAGAGGTTGTATATGTGCAAATGGTAAAAAGTATAAAATAAAAAGAGTGGACCATGTTATTGTTAAAACAGCTGATTATTAAATCGACACTGTAATTCACATAATTTCTTAGTCTTCTGTCTTGGGAACATTTGGAGATATCTAAAATTTTTTACATGCAATTATTGAGTTTAGTCCTAAGGTGCAAGCTATGCTATATAGAAAAATGTACCAAATTAGTTTGGGAATTAGACCTTAAAATCGTATAAAAAGTCACATTGATTTATTTTCTAATAAAAATATATTATATTTCTAAGATATTTATAAATCATTTACTTTGAAGAAGAAGAAGAAGAATGAACAATTACTAATATACGTCGGGTTATTCACCACCATTTATGTAGTAACACTAAAATAATTATCGTTTTATGCAGAGAGCGCCGGCTGGGACGCGACGGTGTGGCTCACGCGGGCGCAACTTGGCGGGCCTTCGGGCTTCGCCCCCGTAGGCGGGGTGTGCTCTAGGACACGCTCCGCAGCGATAGACAGGGATGAAGGCCTGACCAGCGCCTTCGTTATTGCACACGAGCTTGGCCACTTGTGAGTACCTTTATTTTTTTTATTCATATTAATTACGTAACAAACCTGATGAAAATACTTCAGCGTGAAAATTAAGGTATGTAACGCCCATTCTATTAGAGATTTGAATATAATGTAACGCTATGGCTATTAAGAATTAAAGTACATGATAAAAAATAACAACCAAATACTTAATAAAATCGATTAATGTATATTTATTATGTTTAATAAACAAAAAATAACAGCACCGCTACTGGTACTAACACTTGTTTGGTTGATGAAAGAAATATTTAAAGCCAAATGAACATTATTTTGTATATTGGTCTTGAATAATAAGTATTTA
Source organism: Heortia vitessoides (assembly GCA_020976665.1). Classification (NCBI taxonomy): domain Eukaryota; kingdom Metazoa; phylum Arthropoda; class Insecta; order Lepidoptera; family Crambidae; genus Heortia; species Heortia vitessoides. The sequence continues at coordinate 6,217,940 of JACJUM010002878.1, read as the reverse complement.
TTCGGTCCAATTAAATTAATAGAGAGCAATTAATCATTCACTTACAATGAACAGTGAATCGCTTACGAACTAATCATAAAATGAATGGCGCATGCGCGCACTGCGCGACACCGCGACACAGTACATTAAACCGCACTTGCCAGCGAGCCTTTGGTTGCTTGATATCCCCTTCCACAGTGCAATTGGGGACAATCCATCCTCTGCTTGCAGTCATCCCAAAAGACAGCGACTCGAGCTGATGTCCGCGCATAAAAAGCGCGCTTGTGTAATCGCCGTCGGTCTCGTTCCGATCTCGGTCGCGGCCCCCCTCGTCGAAAGTGCAGCTGCTTATTAATGGGCAGTTTGGTATTTTTTCCCTGGTGAACTTCCCTTGAACTGACATCAGAATCAGCCAGCAGTAGCAGTACAAAAAACTATAAAGGCGTAGGCGTATTCATGTGTTGGCAAATGGCACATGAATATGTTAGGAGATAAAGAGTAAGCCGTTTACTTAATTCTGACATATAATATGTCCATATAAACGCCAAACAATGAGTTGATGATTCTGAGTTACAACCAAGATAAAAGATAATTACAAACATTTAATCTCAAAGTGACTCAGCCCTTTAACAATCTTGTCGTTTCTGTCTATGGTAAATACAGTTCTGTTTCTATCCATTCAAGGCATAGACTAAGCGTTAAAAAACAATAATAATAACAAATGTTAGCACTCCATTTTCTGCTTTGCATGTAATCTAAATATAATTTAATATACCCAGTTGATTAATAAAAATATTGAGATAAATATGTCAGTAATTAATAACTGTGCAAAATATTATAATGATATACTTCTATATTTATACCTGACGACACAATCTACACTCAGCCACCATTGTAAACCGTAAAACTTAAGGATTGTTGGTGTGGAATCAATATTATATAAATGCTGTGAGAAATACTTAATAAATCGCCTATAATAATTAATGTTTCCAATATTGTATATCTTCTCCTTATGCGCTGAATTTTATCAAAATCGTTTGTTGATAGAAATATTTGGAAATACAGTAAGATCTATTGATAACTATTATTGCATTCTGTTTTCTAATTTGTACCCACGAGTACCACAAACTTAACTTCTATCGTAATCTATTTCAGACAAAAAGTTTAACGTAAAATATATCTAAATAGTGCCAGAGTACTTTATCCATACAGAATTCATTTATAGTTCAGACATAAAGTTTCATTAACAGCGTTGTTTGCAAACTTCGCCAACAATAACCAAAGCGTCCTCGTGGCGCCGACTTTCCGTGTAAATTTTGCGGAAACATAATAATTATTTGGCTCACATTCATTCTCGTTAATTTGTACGCGAGATATTTTAATTACATTGAAATTGTTGAGGATAATGTGAAGTAATTAACAAAGAGTTTAAAAGCGAATTTTCGTTTAATTGTTGTCTTTAAGAGTTCATTAAATTATTCATTCAAGGTTCAAGGTCATACAGATAAAAGAAAAGCGTTTATTTCGACTTTGTTTCTTAGATATTGTATATTTTTTTCTATCATATATAGAGCAGAATTAACATTACTAATAATTGATTATTTTTATTTCTGTCGGCGAAGCAATCGTACTTCTTGATCCAGTAGCAAACGAAATATCGAATTGTTATTTCATAAATTCAACTTTATAGTCAGGATATGCTTTTGCTTTTAATATCCTATAAAGTAATTACTTAAAAAATCTTATATAAGTTTGTGACTGTATTTTAAAATGTGATAAATTCTGCTTACAATGTTGATAAAAGTTGTACCTTTTTAACTGGGATATTATGGCTATTATTTACCAGTTTCACAAGCACGACTTCAAAAACTTCATTAAATAAATAAAACTTATATTCAGCATTTGAAATGCTTCGTTAATTTGTATCCGCAAATAGAAAGAGAAACATGTGGCTAATTCTCTCTTCCGATGAAGCCCTCAGTCGCAGTTCAAAGTGTACTGAACCCAACAAAGGACCCTTTTCCCTTATAATTAGCACTCGATTTGTTCCGAAACGATAACCCTCGAATAAAAGAGAATTAGCACTGATGGTGATTTCATTTTGCGTAAGTGACTTGCCGGTTCTTTGTTTGTAAATATATTATGATAGATATAGATAAACATTTTATGAACTTTTTTGAATTATTGTGTTCATTTTAGTGTTATTTGTTGTGCCGCAAATGGAATAGAATCCTTTGAACAAGTTACTTTTAAACTAACGTTATTCATGGTTTTTATTCTTAAAATCAGTAAAAATGTATTTGCAAAATAAATTTATTGCTCGCATATATATTAAAATATAGTGAGAGTTGTACTTTTAATGATAATATATTGATTCGTTTCAAAATGTTAACTTTAAGCTGGTTAATAACTTGAATATTAAAAATTAAAGATTTGTAATTGAGAGTCCTTTGAACAAGTTACTTTTTAAATTAAACTAACGTTATTCATGGTTTTTATTCTTAAAATCCACGTTTAAAATCAGTAAAAATGTATTTGAAAAATATATATTTATTGCTCGCATATATATTAAAATATAGATGAAAGTTTTACTTTTAATGATAATGTATTATTACTTTAAGCTAATTAATAACTTAATTATTATAAATTATAGATTTGTAGTTGAGAGTCGTTTGTGTCGACATTTGGCTATCTTTTTACCATTACTATATACCATTATACTATCAGTTTACACTTTACTATGATTTTTTTCAAAATCGTCGTTTTCGTTATATCTTCATATATCAAAACCAGTAAGCAAATGTTAAAGACATCTAATAGATAGGGTAAAGACATTTCGCCCTTGAATATAGTGTCGTCGTATCACAGTTTATTTTAAATGCAAATAGCTTAAAAACCACTTAAAATATTACCATTCTATAAAACGTAACTTGAATATTGAGACGTTTGATGGACATCAATATGGCAGTAATAATAGATAGTTGCCACTATTCAAGGTTTTAACACTTTGTATAACGTGAGGCGAAACGAATCTTATTTTAATGCACGTTGTTACTGGCGCTTAAAAGAGTATGACGAATGCTATGGCTGTTTTGGGTATGTTATGACACCCTTCATTGTTCTGGTTGACCTAGAGAGAGTGAATCATCGAACCACACTGAGGATGAAATGGATATTGTCTGCAACATAATCCTATGTTCGAAACTAATAGAATTTTCGCAAACACTGTGTAGTTTTAGTCACAGTTTTTATATAAATATGAATGTTCATGATGATTTAAATAGAAACCTACATCGAATGAATGTTAATTTATTCGATTTTGGTTTCTGGTCAATTCTAAAATATATTTCATTGTGAAGTCATATCCTATTACATTGTTTTAACAAACGTTTTTTTGTGATATTATATAGGTTTAACTCGGTTTTCGATCTCTTATCTCAATATAGGAGCTACTAACATTTTCTTTTTTCCCAATTTTAAGAAGTGTTTTTCCTCTTAACGTCGGCTAACTGACAGGGAGCAAAAAACAAATTAAGGGGAACATTTCTTGCTGTTTTTAATATAATATACACAATGAGGTCAACGACTTATTGTTGGCGAGGTTTGAAATAACTATGTACGTCTAATTACTTCTAAGGAAATCAAGATAACATGTAAAAGAAGGTTAAGCTTTAAATAAAATGTACCTAATTTGTTTAAAGGTTTTTTGCATATCGGTCATTTCACTCTTATAATCTAGTTCTTGAAAACACAATATACCGTTACAACAAATTTGTTGGTATTAATTGTCAAACTTTTTTACCTCCTTTTTAAACTTTCAATAAAAGATTAAAAGTAAGGATTATCCTAACAAGTAATTAGACACTGTACGAGATAGGCAGTTAGAACGTTGACCCACATAATGTGGCAAGATAAGAGTACCTACCTAAAACGACGACATTATAAATTATAGTTTTTTATATGATACTGTGTCTACTATGAGTAATATAGTCGATGTCAACCTACATAGATTAGGGAGAACCATATAAATCTAGCTTGAGTTTCGCCTTTGTGTTGTGGATTTTATCGCTGTCCGTTTGTTCATCTTAGTTTGGCGGGATTTTCACGGGACAAAGGTAAACCAATGCCCTTAAAGGGTTTAAGCTATTTAAAATCTACAGAGTAAAAGTGTGACCCACAGACATTCAATAATGTCAATTCTGTGTCCCAAGGGTCGAACCCCACGATTGACAAACATTTACCTAATGGACATATGAGTTTGTTCTGTCTGGGTGTTTAATTATTATATTTGCTAGCTCTTAGTTGTCTGATATCCTTAACTTGTGTTATGTATACCTATCAGAAAACAATTATTTTAAGCGATTCCATTACATTCTTGAGATGTTGTGGACAAGAATAGTAATCAAAATAGTTTCAAACACACCCAGTCTTTAATCTTTATTAATAATACAAATACTTCTATTATGAATATACGATGGAATATCAACTTTACTTCATTTGTTTTACTATACTTCTTTTAGCTTCAGTTTGAGATACACTGCTCCAACACTTACCTAAGTAAGAGATTTTATTAAAACAAAAAAATCTATGTATACGATAACGAGAGATATATTATTCTGGGCTTAATGGATACTAAAACCAAAAAAAAGTACTAATTAAACTCAAATTCAACATAATTGATACTTTCGATTAATTTATTTTAAAGGTTTTAATGGTATTTATAATTACTAAACTCAAAAATTTGTCACATCAGTTTACAACAGTTACGGTTGTGTCCCGCGTCCAGCGCGATGCTGCGGTTCTAGTCAAATTGTCTACTGACCACATGTTTTGGTGTTCTAACCTAATGGTAGAATAGAAACTCCCGAATCTTACGGTTTCATCGGCTATGATTGTAACTTACCAACCTCCCTCTATACCAGGTGTCGTAAAAGGCGACTAAGGTACCGAAACCGACAGGTGGCGGTATATCCATCCAAAACCGAGCAGCTCAAATGCACAGGCCGGAGATGGCGCCTGTCCAGCGCTGCAATTATGAGTAGAAACCCCCCTATTAGTAGGAGGCCTTTGTCCAACAGTGCACTTTTTATGGCTGATATGATGATGATAGGCTGCCCTCTGACTGACTCTTATGAAGCGACAATATGCTCATTTGTCGAATTATATCTCTGAAAAAAAAAGACTTCCCGTAGGACTAAAGGATACCACTACTCAAGGATCTGGTAGAAAACTAGAAAAAAAAACAAATTAAATTTTTATACACGTGTAATATCTCCAATGTGTTCCCAGACATTTACGTAAGACGTAATGGTGGAATCATTCAAGTGTCAATTGTAATGGCTCTAATCAAATAAACGACGATAACCCGGCCGCATCCGAATCGGCTTTCATCTATTTCTGCCTCGATTCCCAATTAAGCCATGAATTGATTTACGCACGAGGTTACATAATTGTTATATATGTACTTTGAAAGTATATTATGTGTTATATTGTCTAAGTCTGTATTTCCATTCTAAAAATATAATTTTATATTATACTAGCAAACCCGACAGACGTTATCCTGATAAATAACCTAGATATTGACGCCATCTGCTAGGCTGATTTGTGAATCTAAAATATCCAGAACCCTACTTGATTGCATTCTAGCTGATACCGCAGCCTATAGATGCTTTTATTATCTCAAGGATATCACCTATCTAGCGCTTTGCCAACTTTATATCATAAAAATATTTGGGCACATTAACCTGCATTTCACCGATTTCTTTGTTCAAACCGGCAGCAATAGGATCACAGCTTTTTTTTAGAAAAAAACTAATGCTTACCCAGGCGTCAATTCATGCCACTACCGGAGCAGAACAAAATGTAAAACAATCTTAGTCAAGTTTTAATGTACGTCTGTTAGGCTATCGCGGCTCAACCGAAAACCGATTTAGATAATTATTAGTATGTTGGTAGCTTAGGAGTTTAAGCTATCAGGGTATAGGCTACTATTGAGTCTGAAAAAGTTCCCACAAAAAGCAATATATAAGAAATTCACCATGCAAAGTCACGGCCAGAAAGCGTGTATATTTTAAAACAAATCACTCCGTCCAATAACGAAAATAATGCAAGGTAACGAAAACGTTGTAAACAAAAAGTTAAATTAAAGCCGTATACGCGTAAATGTTCGGAAGAATTAAATTCAATATCCGGATACGTTAAAACAAATCAATTCATCACGAAGCTGAAAAAACAAGAAATCTAAAACATAGCTTTCGTAGAATATACAAACGCAACATCAAAAGACGCGCATTTGTTTTCCTCATTTGTGAAATAGTTACTATAGAATAGTTAAAACCAGTTGCGTCATGTTTGGTTCATAGCCTCACCAAATATCGGCATCAAAGCGCTTGTGAACTAAACGAGCTGTCAACTTCATAAAGGCTAAATTATCAAGGTTGCACGATTGTTTTAGATAAAAAAAATAATTATACTGATTTCTACATTGAATTAAACGTGTAATATTCTCAGAGACACTGTGTAGTTCCACAATCGAAAATTAATCTACACTTGTATTAAAAGAGCAAAGCGAAAAAGCGAAAAACCGTGAGGTACCAACAGAGTATAATAGTTTATTCCCCTGTACCAGGTATCGTAAGAGGCGACTAAGGTCCAAGATCCGACAGATGGCGGTTTACAATCTACAACAGTATAACTCAAATGCACAGGGCGGGGATGGGCAGTAGTACCCCCGTCGCAAAAGCTGCACTTAGCCATTGCCAACAGGTTTATCTACCGCGGTAAATATGGGCGAAATTCTCCCTTTCTAAGAGAGGTCTATGTCCAGTGGACTTCCAATGGTTGATATAATAGAAAAAGCCCACATTGGTTTGTATGTAACGAATAAACTCCAAAAGTTTGTCCAATAGAAACTTGAAAAATTCATTCACCATTAGAATGCTACGTCTCTTACACCAAATAGACTTCTTTTACTAATGGAAGTTTAATTATTTACATATAACAGAAGTTATATTATATTTCCACATTCTCACGGAAAAATGATCATGCTGGTGGTAAATTTTATTAAACCGGACACTGTTGGTAACAAGTGGATAGACAGACACACTTTCGTATTTATATCACAGTAGTTGCAGTAGGGTACCCGCAGAGTTACTATTCAACGGATCTCTTAACCAGTCGACAGATGGCACTGTATCCACCTTAAAAAGCGTAGCTCAAGTTCATCATTATGGGGATGACCAGCATTCCTGTCGGGAAGCTACGCTCTGCGTCCACATTTGCCGAGCGCGGCAATTATGAGCAAAATTTCCTCTTACTTAGGGAAGCTAAGTCCAGCAGTGGACGATCTACGGATTAATGATTTTTAGTAGTAACATCTATCCGTTAGCGTCCCAGCTACCAAGGGACTTTATATTTCAAGCCGAGTGGCTATTTGCATTCAGTTTGTGCGTCTCATTTCAACGGCTCGTTAGTCAGGCGTGGTTCTTATTAATTTGCAAGTTCTGATTAGTCGGCTACTGTTATGTTAAACGCATTGTTTCGTGATACTTTAGTGTTGATTAAAGCTTTGAATTACACGGGTGTCGGCACGCCGATGTTGTTTGTTGGTTTTTAATCATTAATTAATATATCAGCCGCACGAGGCGGTTCGACGCGATGCATGATATATTTAGACGCTGAATGGTTGTTGGTTACAGTGTTTAGTATAAATTTAATAATATAAATTCCCACAACAACCCATTGACCTTTCTCTGTGATAAAGATTAGACAACAGAAGAATCACAAATATACTTAAATACAGATATTCAGCTCCCAGGTGCAGAACAAACACAAATATAATTGAATTGGCTTTCATCTATTTCTGCCTCAATTCCCGAATATAAACATTTGTCCTGGGTAGAGATCGAACCCACGACCGTTGGCACACATAATAGGATCACTACTAAAGCTTGCACCGCCGCATAGTTGTGTAGAAACTATATATACTCGTCTGGCTACTTTGTCCGGGTACTTAATAACATTTTATCCCGTTGATCTCATTAAAGGGAAGTTTTAATCTTGTTCTCTCTTTTAATTGCGTGTCCGGTAGAATAAACGATGTTCGGGTTTTGTAAAGCGTTTTAAGTGTAATTTTACATACATAGGGTAGACCTCTTGATAGATAAAATCGAGGTACCAATGCAGACAAAAGTTGTTTGCATTGGTACCTCGATTTCACCTATTTCTATCGCTAAGTAACAGTGATCGCATTGCTGTGTTCTGGTTTGAAGGGTGAGAGAGGCAGTGAAATTAGTGGGTAAATGTGACATAGTATTCTCAGTTCACAGGGTTAGTGACACGCTTGTGACACTTTTTCGAGGACATGAGTGTCTATAGATTGCGGTCACGTTTACAATCAAGCGGGTCGTATGCTTGTTTGCTGAATTCAAAATCATCATCAGTCATCACTATACCAGCCATTGAAAGTCTTCTACAGGACATTGGCTTTGCACGAAAGAAGTTTTTTGCCCTTAATTGTCGCGCTGGGTAAACGTGTTGGCAATCGCGGAGCGCAGCTTTTGCAACGGGTATGCTGCTGCCAATCCCAGCCCTGAGCATTTTAGCTTCTCTGTTTTTGGTGGATATACTGCCATTTGTCAGTTTTGGTACCTTAGTCACCACTTACGACACCTGCACCCGCTGCAGTGGGTGGTGCTATTGTACTCTGCTGGGTACCTCACGGCAATTTCTTAAATTTTTCATGATATACTCGTATAAAACCAACTTTTCTTCGTCGTACCTATTAATTCATAATAATGTGAAAACATATAATGTGAGGTAGTTTACACATAGGTGCACATAGGAGTCGTATAGAATTAATAAGAGTCCTACGATGTGGAAACGTACGCTGGAATGTGACGCTCGAGTTTTAATTAAACTGAGAGAACACATAGCGGTTCTTATAATTTAGGACATAAAATGTTAATTTATATTTCTGAGCTGTCCGCCATTTTTGGTTCAGAAATTCATAGAAATATATATATATATATATATATATATAAAAACTATTTTTAAATGTAGATATTTCATATATACTTGTTAGGTTATTACTAAGCAAATACTATGTATTTATTATAGTGTATTGTTTCTTTATTAAGCGAAGAAATTGTTCTACGTTGTCACTCAACAAAACAAAAATCGATCACATGAGTTGTAAAAACTTCAGTCTGCACATTTCTTTTAATCTAGTCGAAGAAGTAATTGTAAAATCACTAGAAAAGGATGAAATAAGATCACATGACGTTGTCCCCATGTCTAAAAAAGCGTGCGAGAGAATTGAGGAGACTGAGAATGGGGAATGGCTGCATTAAGGTGGGGACCTTAATCCAGCCATTCCCCATTCTCAAGGTCAAAATGCTACTAGCTATCATATAATTTTTTCAGCTTAGCTTCGCGGCAAGAGTGCTATGAATTTTCAACAGTAACTACTCTGATGATGGTGATGTGATTATATAGAATACCAATTAATAATCATCTATATCAATATCAAATAAAATAATCATCTTCAGATATCACCATTTATCAGATTTATCTGTACTATGATAATATATGTACAGTACAGATAAACATCCCTACTAATATTATAAATGCGAAAGTAACTCTGTTTGTCTGTCTCTCTGTTACGTTTTTCCACTTAAACCTCTCAACCGATTTTGATGAAATTTGACATAGACAATCTTTAGATCTTGAGAAAGGACATTTTTGGACAGGCTATTTTTAATTCGAAATAAGAGTTGTAAGGAGTCGAAAAGAGGAATGAAAAGTTGTATGGAAGCATCGATATTTTAAGAGCTAAAAACCTGAAACTTATTTTTCGATATAAATAAACATGATATTCAAAGTTTATATAAGTTAAGGTAAAGAGGTAACCATACCTAGGTACCAACCTAAAAACAATTCCACGCGGACGAAGTCGCGGGCACAGCTAGTTAAAAATAAAATTCACATTGAATTGATGATACCTTTGCAAAACTGATTACTATTTTACAAACTACTATAAAAATGTTAGCCTTTGCCCAAGTACTTCATAATAACCGTTCCATGCTATTAAATTTATTATGTATTAAAGTAGTGAAGTCAAATGACTACCTTATGAAACGACTTTACAGTGTACTTAACGAGTTACTTGTACTACTTTCTGAAGGCTTTAAAGCGATTTATTTTAATATAGGTTTTTTTTAGTACTTTGCGCCATTTGCTACTAAATATGGAAAGAGAAGGCCGTGTTGGATTTAATAATCTTTGTTATAATCAAAGTGTTATTGGGAAAAGGCAATTCAGAAGAAGGAAAAAGCACATCAGTATGTTTTATCTCTAAGAATAGTTCTTTAATATCTTAACATGCAAATAATTGATATGAATACTCATATAACAATAGAAAAATCCTAATATCTCATAAATCTTAGAGAATAATGATTATTGGCAAAGGAGTCATAGATAAACAAAATTTATTATATATTTTAGTTGATATATTTTTTTGATTAATATTTTTTTCATGCTTTTGGTAATTAATGTGCTATGTTTTATTTATAATTATACCTTTTACTATTATAGATAACAATTTCTATATTTGTTCTTGTAAATAATATGTTACACAAAGACTAAATTGTATTGTCTCTTTTAAATTTATTTTATTGCAGTAATAAGATAAATATAAGGAGACAACACAATTAGTACAACCAACAAATGTCATTTTTTTTGTTAAAATATACTAAATATAATATAATAGTTAGATATACCGCCTTCTGTCGATTCCGGTACCTCTGTCGCTTCTTACGACACCTAGTACAAGGAGGTACTATTCTAATCTGCTGGTACCACACGGTCAATATTAATACACAAAAATATATTTATTTAAAGATTAGATTAGATTGATTATAAGCGTTAAAAACTAAATTCGAATATATTTTCCTTTTATCTCTATAGCAAACATTCATGATATGAAAAGAGAATTATGATAGTACTAGTATCAATGCTACTTTCACTTCAAATATTACACTCTAGTAATTAGTCCTAATTCATTACGAGAAATTATTACAAACTCTAAGTACGCGCATATTAGTCTAATTTATAGACTCCAATAATATGAATGAGTATGACATACACTGGTATGATAATCTGTTCCTTTTTTTAGACCCTCAGGCTAGAACTAAAACTATATAGTTTAGAAGCCTAAGGGCAACAGACTACCATACCAATGTATTGAGTGTGATATAGTCAATATTCTTTGAGTGGGTGACGTAATCAGAATCATCCATGCAAAAAAAAATGTTTACCATACACCGACAATGGTTCTATTTTAAACTGAATAAATTGGACATGTCTCTCAGCGAATTACAAAATTATTTCTTAAGACATATCTTGTTCGAAAAATGATGTGGAAATATTTAGGAAGTCTGTAGACATCGATTTATTAATTTACTTCGTAGCTTAAAAGTGCAATAATAAAAATCAATCTTATTAATATTATTAACAATCATTGCTTCTTCATGTGTACACTTTTTAACGTATATATACTAATATTAAAAAGAGGAGAGATTTAATTGTTTGTTTGTTTCTAGCGGTTTAATTCAAAAACTACTGGACCGACTTTAAAAAAAAATCTACAATTGAGAGCTATTTCTTTACTAAGTAACATACCTAAAATAGAACTATGTTGACAGGATTTGTATTTTTGTACGTGTGTAACAAATAAAGTCATAAATTACTAAAGTCATGTCATAAACTATGTCATGAATAGAAAATAATATTATCACCATGTGATATACGTAATATATTGTAAAATTACATGAGTGGAACTGCGGAGCGCTGCTGAAACTGAAGTTGCATTATGAAACGTATTGATTTTATTTGGAAATTTACACGAATGTAAATTGTTTATGCCAGTTAACCGAGTTTTCAAAATACAACTCACGTTCCGCTGTAACGTCTAGTATTTCTCACGAACCTCTCATATTTATATTTGATAGTTGCACGTGAAATCGAAGCGTACAAATACGTTCTAAAATTAGTCAGATCTTTGTGTAGCGTGGAAAGTTGGATACACTTTGATGGAGTTCCCGATCCGGGACGGGTAACTTCGGAAGATTTATTCATCTACGGGGAATGTTTGTTCTATTTCAGATATGATGTATTGCTTTATCTGTTTGGATTCCCTTTGAATACCGTAGATCAGTAAAACTAGTCTCTTTGGAATATTTCTTTAGGGACCAATATAAAATTTTAGCACGTTTCACACATGTTTAAATACTAACAGTATTTTTATAATGAATCAATTTATTTATTAAAACGGTTTATTCAACTTATTTATTAAAGTTTATGATTGTAAGAGTTCTCCAAGGTAGGTCCTTTTGAGGTACTATATTATATAGTATAATAGCTAATGTATCTCCTCTATTTTTAGGGTCAGTCTGTTATTAGTTATCGATAAAGAAACGTTTTTAATCGTTCGCCGTGACCAAGGTTTTGTAACTGAGTGAACAGTGACTGAGGTACCAGAATAGACAGATGGTGGTGTATCGACCCGAAATAGTATCGCCCAAATGTAACAGGGCGGGTATTACTGCATCATTTCTGTCGCATAGCCACGCTTAGCGATTGCCACCACGGCTGCTCAGCGCGGCAATAATGAGCAAACTGTGTCCAGTAGTGGACTTGCGTATCTTAAAAAATGTACCACTTTGAACGGACTATATCAGACAGACTATATCAGACTCACTTATTTGTCTGGATCTTTGAAAGAACTTATAGGACTTCAGTTAATATGTAATAAATAATAAGTAAAGGATAGAATGCACCATATTTCACATTCTAATTTATTTTCTTTAAGTTGTCGAATCGTAAAACGAAATTCATCTCGCAGCAAATTCCGTAATAAAATTTATCACACAGGTAAAAATAAATTCTTAGAAATTTTCACATGTCGGATTTGTTATAAACACAATGACATAAAACAGGGACCTAATAAACTGATCCTTTGAGATACATTAACCCTAATTAAAATGTTTATTAATAAACTCGTACAGCTGTTGAACTGTCGTACAAACTTTTTCTATGAGAATTCCCTCCATTAAAATAATGTTGGTTTTGGATAATTTTCCTAACTGTTCATTTCATATTGTACGTATTTTTAATTAAAAAGCAGCTTGTCGACAAAGAGTTTCTTCCTCTAAAGTGAGAACTTTCTATGAAATTAAATTTTAATAATCTTCATATTAATCTTCATTGGCCTATGTCCAACAATGGACTTCTATGGCAGAAGTCCATTGTTGGACATAGGCCAAAAAAGGCAAAATTTCCATTTTGCCCATAATTGCTGCATTGCACACGCTTGCGCGCTTGATGACAACTAAAAAGCTTACCTTCGCGGCGGGGATACTTTTATGAGTGGATATACCCATATCTATCGGTTCTGGTACCTTAGTCGCCTCTTGCAACACCTGGTACAGTAGGTGGAACCTATTTACTCTGCCGGTGCCATACTTCATATCCAGCTAATAATCATAATAAATTAATGTATCAGACGTAAGACTGAGTTACCGGAACTGACAAACGGCGAAATGTCCACTTGAAACAGCACTTCTCTCAATAAAATTACACTCTGCAAAATACCCGCGTGCTTGAAGAGTCTTAAGCCAAGCTATTGGTTAATATAAAATGGCTTTTTACATACCACGGTCGATGCGATGAGGCTCATGTAGTCGAATCTCATTGTATAACAAACCAGTAGCCCAACATACTGGAGTGGAGACTATATCATTCTGGGGTAACCCCCCGTTATGTACGCTGCCTATGAGTCTAGCAGTAGACGCGTGTGGTTCCTATGATGATGATGATGGTGACAGCTTTTAAGAGTATTAGCTGTACGAGGGTTTGGAATTACTCTGAAATCACATCTATTTTATATGTGATTACAGAGTAATGAAATTTCTGGAAAAATAACTCTGAAATCATGAATTATTTTTGCAGATATTGAATTGTGTTGGTTTACAGAATTCTATATTTACGAGTCATGGTTAGATTATTATACCGCGTAATGAGCATTTTAAGTGCCAGTGGAAGCCCCTCTTTTCTACGGACTCTAGAGAGTGCCCAATAATTTTCAATTTGAGCGACCCTAGGCGACAATAAATGCTTAGAAGTATTGTGTTTGAAAAATATAAAATATTTAAAAGAGAACGTTTATTTAAAGCTAGATGTCTCTTTAATAAACATTTATGTTTGATATATTTTTAAAGTTGTTTTTAAATAAGTTAATATAATCATACGACATCTTATACATTGATCTGTATCCGTGGTAAGTCGCTTAAAGGACTTCTGTTTCAACAGAGATATAACAAAATATATGGCAGTTACAGAGATATAACAAATATCATATTTAAATTTATGTAAAAATACAAATATTCGTCATATAAATATTTTTCCTTGGTAGGGATCAAACCCCCGACCTTTGGCGCTCAACTTAGGATCTTATAGCCACATAAAATGTCTATATAAAGTGCAGAGAAACATAATAACAGTTTCATTAAAATACATATACAATCAAGGCGATCATTTGGATCTATTTAACCTGACCCTTAAAATGAAACACAATATGACCATAACTTCACTGCAACTGAAATAGCAGACCCGCCCCCGCCCGACAGCGCAGATTGTAATGATTTTACGCCAAGGACCGTTGGTTTCAATCCCCAGGACAAATATTTATATGACGAATATTTGTGTTTGTTCTGTGTTTAAGTGTTAAATATGGATTTAATTATTTTATTTGTATTTCCTCTGTTGTCTGATGTCTGTAAGATAAATGATTTAAGCGACTTTTCTCGGAGTCAGGTGTATGTAGATGTTGAGTAAATTTATTATTATTACTATTAAACCGTGGGGTACCGACGGAGTAGAATAGTATCTTCCTCTGTATCAGGTGTCGTTAGAGGCAAATAAGGTACCGGAACCAACAAATGACGGTGTATCCATCACAACTTAAATACTACAGTGGGAATGGGCAGCAGCATTCTCAGTGTGAAGCTGTGCTCTGCGTTTGCCACCACGCCTGCCCAGCGCGGCAATTATGAGCAAAAATTCCTCTATCTTGGGAAGGTTTATTTCCAACTGTGGACTTTCTATAGCTGATATGATGATTTTTTAAATTTGGTTTTGCAGAAAATTTTTAGAAAAGACAGTTTAACTGCTGCCTGCAACAACACACGTGTCATATTTTATATATTCGGTATATTCAATAGGTTCACAGCCTATATATCAAAGAGCAAACTTTGTACTTATATCAGAGTTTTAAAAGCTTATTGTTTGCGCTTCACTGGTCCGTGAACCAAGTTCCGTTTCACAGGAAACTTGTAAGAATAAAGTCATCGAAGTTTTGGGCTACCATCGATCGTTCCGCTTCATTAATATGGATTACAAGTGATCGATTTGGTTTCGTATCTTTATTCTGGTATTGTAACGCTAAAAGTAATCCAATTTCGGCCAGATCTTGAAATAACAAAGTCACGCTGCTTCTTTTTTATACTAAATAGTTTTACGTGAGTCTATCGTAAACAAGTGCGTAAATAATTAAGCTTTTATCTATTTCTGTGCCACGCTTTATCTGTTTAATAATAATAAATTCCCACAATATCTCATGCATTGACCTGAGTCCGTGGTAAGTCGCTTAACGCACTTGTGTTACGGACCAGACATTAGAGAAATCATAAATATACTACTTAAATTTATATTAAACTCCCAGACACAGAAGAAATATAAATATATAATAATAGTAATATGGCATTCCATTATGGTGTATCTTCTTTGAACTCTTTCTAATTGAAAGGCATTTGCGACAGATGGTGTTAGAAATATTGTGGACTGTTATTTCCGTGCTAAAAAGTATTACAAGATCCTCGTTTATACGAATACCAACATACTACTGCTACGTCAACAAAAAGGATATCTAATAAAAGAATTCTCAACAATTATTATCAGGACAGAAAACCTGGAGTATATCAGGATCATCACCATCATATCAGCCATTAGAAGTCCACAGCTGGACATAGGCATCCCGAAGAAAGGAAAAATTATGGCCATAAATTTGCTTCAAGCTTGTTGGCAGTCGCAGAGCGTAGCTTTTGCAAAGGGGGGGGGGGGGGGGCTGCTGTCCACTCCCGCCATTGGTATTTGAGCTACACTATTTCAGATGAATAAGTCGTCACCACTTGGCGCTATTATTGCTATACTATAATACTATTTACTTTGTTTGATAGGTATGCAAAACAAATATACAAAATAGGCGCACTGCGGTTTCACCCGCCTCAAGTTTCATAACTTTTGCACTAATTTTGCACCTCCCTTTTACCCCCTAAGGGTGATTATATTTTATACGTGCTTCACGACTATCAACCTAGAACCTTTATACTGAACTACTAAAAACAGCAGTTTCATCCTAACATGAATTTTATTTCAGTCCCCTTTATGTAGCCCCTTTGTAGGGGGTGAAAAGAAATCTGACTTCAAACCCGCATAGTTTAGGCCCTGCATTGATTTGTTAGTCAGTCAGTCAGCTGCTCCTTTAATATATAAAGAAGATTATTGCGCTCGGCCGGCATGCCCGATTCATTAACAATACGTATTTATATCCGACCTTTACCTCTATAGATATTTTTACACTTGTTTGACAGTGGCAGAGAAGTAGTATCTTTAGTTAATAAGGGCGATGAAATTGAAGCAAAAGCATCTCAATAACGTTTTAAGCGTACATTTCGCGCGCCAAATGTCCCACCGTAGTATTTTTAACTTTGAACCTACTTGTCTCACTAAGAATAAACAAAAGCGCACATGACCTTTGGTGCTTATTCATGCTTACGTATTTCCGCTGCACCCGCGCGTGTAGTAGTCCTGTGGGAAACGTAAGTATACGATGTCATAAATTTATTGTAATTGCTCAGCTGGTGACATTTCAAGTTCTTTGTACTCAAATGCGTGCATGAACCTGGAACGCAGATGACAAACGCTATCGGCAACAAAAATTTCTACAAGTGTGAATGAATCGGCAATCCATTATCATTATTATGCTTTTTTGAATGGCTAATAAATGACGGGCCGGATGGAACAGACAGTAGTGATCCTATCTTGTCCACTAAATTTCGTCGGTTCGATGTAATATTTATATGATGATATTTGTGTTAGTTCTGTTGGTTTGGGTGTTGAATATATTTGTCGTTATCTTATGTCCGTAATACAAGTGCTTTAAGCGACTTAGTTTGAGTCAAGTCAATATATGAGATGTTGTTTGAGTTTAATATTATTAATAATGTTGTTAACTAGACGGTAAGCTAGATTATTATTATGATTAATTTATCAAAATAAATGTTTATATTATTTAATGAGTCTATGAAATACAAACATATTATATAGGTTTCCAATGTGTTGATGCTTTGAAATTAATTTTATGAAATTCTATATTTTTTCTATAGACATTACTAAAATTGCTGTAAGTATTGGTATTTGTCCGGGAAGGACTGCTGAACCATTTTACTTATTGTAACTCATTTTTGCGTATTATGTACAGTTTAATCTATGTTTATATTACATTTTATATCTCAATTTATAGTGCCTAAATATTTTAATTATTTACAATATTTTTTGGAAAAACATATAAGTGCTGTTAATATAGGACAACGTCAGTCCGGTCAGCGAGTTGATAGTAAAACGATCCAAAATATGTTGTATTGACGGCCAAAAGAGAATTTTAACTGATTTAACCTTTAAAAACCAAAAGTATAACAGTTATAAATATTTTAATGTCTGCAGATATATTACAATTAATTTTATATAATGTTCTAATTACAGACAGCTGTCACAGGACAAATCTTCTTCCACACTAAGTTAACTCTTAGCACGCCTAAAACCGGGCCAACAAATAAAAACTATTGGTCTACGTTCTATTATACTCCCACATCAATTGGTTACCAGTTGCCCTTAATTTGTTTGTTGAATTCAATTCATACGTGAAGATTTACGGCTTGAGTTATCCAACACACTAATTGTCAGCAGGCTCTCAAACAGCGAACTATTAAATTACTCTTTTTGAAGCTTCATACTGCATACTTCATCTTGTAATTTGTTCAAATTCATTAATAAGTAGTAATACTTCAAACAGAGTGCCTATCTTAATTTATAATTATTACTTGCCACGTTGTTTTTCTGGGATATATTTATTAACTACTGAACCGATTTTGGCCGTGATACAACAGCAGAGGAAAATAGTACCTCCCCTTGTAACAAGTGTCATAAAAAGCAAATAAGGTACCGCAACCAATAGATGATAAAACTTGTTTCCCCAGGGATTGATCTTGGGTCCGTTCTCTGGTTTTCCATTTATTTCGTTCACAAAATCCTTTAAAGTAATCAGTCAGTTTACAACCACAATATTGACCTTTAATTATTTTATAGTTTTACAACAGGATATATTCGTAAATTGATTTACGAACAAGTCATTTTCCTGTTTCACAAAACTGACTTAAGTTTTGAGCAAGCAATCAAGTGTCACACGTGACGTGTTAATGATTTAAAATTTAATCTTGACAAGGCCTAATGAATTTATTAACTAAAGTTATTAAGGATACCCCAAGGCAGTTTTATTAGGAGCGAACAGAAAATCCTATTATTAATAATATAATAATATTTTCCATTACAGCTTATACATTGACCTGATTCTATGATAATTCGCTAAAAGCACAGCACCTGTGTTACGGACAATGAATATTTCACAGATATATATATACTTAAATACATATATTTGACACCCAAACACAGAAAAAACATTAATATCATTATATAAATATTTGTCCTAGGTGGGGATCGAACCCACGACCTTTGGCGCAAAGGCAGAATCACTACCATTATATAAAAACCTGCGTTACCGTCATCATTATTATACATATTCCGTAGTTGTCCAGTGCTGGGTATAGGCCATTCGAACAGTTTCAACTCAACAAATTTTTAGCAACCTGAATCTTGACTGATCCTGCGGTTCTAGTCAGTTTGTCTACCTACCTTGTGCAAAAATATTAATCCATAATCACGTATATGAGCCGGACACTAAGAATTTTAATAATATACTAATTTATGTCTCTAGATTATTTATGGTATTATTTTTGTAAAACACTTAATACACGTTTACATTATTTAATTGAGCAGATAAAAAAACCCATTTTTCTCGACTCCAGCTGAAAAAAAAATTATTATATTGAGTCTGTATATGCTAAATAAAAACAATTTGGAATCAGAACAATTTATTTTATCCTTGACTAACAGTGCCCCGCGGTTTTACCCGCGTTAATTGTAAAACTTTCATACTAACTTTGCACCCAATTTTTACCACCTTGAGGGATGATTTTCAATAAAATATTTTGCACGTGTAATACAAAGTTATTAAAACTTTGTATTAAAAATCTTCATACTGAACTTTACCCTTATAACTTCAAAAACTTACTTTACACCTTCGATTTATCCCCCTAGGGGCGAACTTTTAAAAAACCCTTTTTAGTGCTCCCTTATAATATAAAAGAATTCTTTGTGCAAAATTTGAAGTTTCTAACTCTTATTGTTTAGGCCCTGCGTTGATATTTCAGTCTGACACTCAGTTAGTCAGTCAGCCAGCTCCTCCTTTTAATTATATAGATGATTCGACAAACTTTGTCCAATTTTAACTATATATATATTTATGTTTACCGTGAAAAAAATATTGTTTCAATAAATTGAGATATTAACTATCATATCTCTCAAGTTTGATCAAACTGTGCACAGTAAGCAAAAACATATTTAAATCAGTTACGTAATTTAAAAGGCCAGCCTGGACAAACAATAACTCAACATTATTAATTTTTTAAATGTAAATACCTCTGGTTTTACTATTAGATCTATTTAAATGAAAAAAAAAGTATTCGATAAAATTATGTTCTTAATTTCGTAATCTCAGCCGTTTCTTAAAAATAACGTAATAAATATTTAATATGCTGCTCTCGAATCTGATAAGGCGAATTAAATGCAAACAATATACTTAAAGGATTTACTAAAGGAGTGTCTTTTTATAGTATGTTTATTTTATTGACGATAATTATCGATTTCCTAATAACCACTTAAGCTTATTTTATATCTAAACATTTAAATGTCGTAATAGTGTGTATTTTTTGTATTGATAATATTTTGAAGGAGCTGCCTAAAAGGAGTACTTAAAGAGGAATCTGTGCATATATATTCACATCTTACATACCGAATGTTTTATGATAATCAAGACCGGAATAGACTCTTAGTATTTGCACCAGATTAGGAAACATTTTAATCAAAAATAACTGGTTTTAAACTTCACGTTTGACTATATGGTATTATGTAATAAACGCTGGGATCCGCTTATGTAATAAATAATGGGAGTGTATTTCATTTTATAGAAGAATAACAACACGAGAATATTTTGATTTTATTTTGTATAAATATATTATTTTTTAAGACCGCTATGAATGTGAGATCGGCTATACATATCTATATATATAAAAATGCCTTCGTTCAATTGTAAATAGTTTTTGGTTCTTTTCTGTGGCATTGTCTTTGCCATTTTCTTTGATAAATATTAACAAAATGACGTTGACAAGATTTGATGATTTTTGATAATTATATTAAAAAATTTATTAAACATTCTACTTATATATATCAAATATCGTGTTTGTTCACACATTATCGTTTTAATAAAAGAGTATGTATAGTAAATTTTATTCAGAAAAACATAGTACATTTTATTAACTATATACAAGATAAATGCATCAATAAAAAACAAGATGCATAATTGACTTGCAATAAATAAAAGTAAACAATACAAGTACGAGATAAAAATGTAGTAAGGTCAAATATTTAGGTCAATGCCAGGCTGGAAATACGTGGAAGTGTATCAATATGAGATTACGAATGTCTTCCATATACGTCATTGCTTTTAGTTGCAATGGAATATCCAATTTGCTTTTTTTATACATTTATTGCAATATCCTTCAAAGACGTAAACTCTTTCGATTTAATGAATCATAAAGTCACAACAAAGATGTTTATATTGAACATCTTTGTACTGAAACCGACAGATGGCAGTATATCCATCCGAAACAGCACAACTTAAAAACTAAAGGGGAGGCATGGGAACCAGCTTCCTCCTTCTGTGGCTCGTGTTTATTATGGTGGAAAAACTCCCTATCATGGGGAGGCCTATGTCTAACAGTGTATTTTCTATCGCTGATATTATGTCCGCGTTGACTCTATAACATAAAATTATATTAGCTGATGTTTTTTCATATCTTTCCACCAAAAACAGTAGCGTCTGACGTTCACTGACTAGGTGAACAGATTTTTTGAATCATTCTATTACAGGCAATTAGATTTACTTATTTAAATTGTGTTAGAAATATTATCAATATTCACTACTCATTATCAATATCGACATCATTATCATCATCATCGTAGCCGTACTCCGTAATGGGAAATTTTTCCCTTAATTGCTGCTCTGGGCAGCAGACGTGTTAGCAATCGCAGAGTGTAATTTTCCCGTCAGGAATGCTACTGCCCATCCTCTCTCAGTAACATGCTAATATCTCAGTCGCCTCTTACTACACCGAGTACAAGGGGAGGTAATCTTCTAATCTGCCAGTATTTTATAGATGTATCATCATTAGAGCAGCCGTAAAACGTCCACGGCTGGATAAAGGCCTCTCTAAAAAAAACAAATAAAACTAATTTACCGTGTATTAACTAAGGTAGGAACAATCTAGAAAATGAAAAAAGCTGAATAAACTACGTTTAAAGGCCGTTAAAGAATAGTTTTACTATTCCTGAGTAAATTAGATATGTGTGTGTGTCAGCCTTTAGAGCATCAGTATCAATGTGATAATTGTATAAATCGGTACATCGTCCGTAAAGCCCACAACGCCGCCAACATTCCCGGGCTAATAAATTTTAAGTAACAGTTGACTAACTTCAGTTTAAGAGGAAGATTGAATGACGTCCTTAATTTATCGCTGTCACCCGTGGACAGGGCTGCCACGCCTCATAAAATTGATACTTGGTCTCTTTTTTTTTCTCGAAGTTAATTTCTCAGAATCAGGACTAATTTTTTTAGCTCTATTATTTATTTATTCAAAATCTACATCTCTTAAAAATATTTTACAAACTTAATTTCGAAATTTATCGCTAATAACAGATTCTAAATATAATTATAAATTTCGAAAAAGGAATATTTTTTTCTTTAGTAATGTTGCTATTAATCACTTCAATGCAAGCACAAAATTCAGATTTTATTTAATAAAAATATATTTTTTATTGAAAACATACATTTACATAGGACATTATGATTAATATCGTACAATTGGCGGCCTTAACGCTTTGATCTTTCAAGCAACCCTTGGGAGATTTACTTACCTAATGAAATAATGATACTTGTATAATACCAGTATATTGATAAGAATATAGGCGTGCCTCTTCCGTTATTATAAAATGACTAAATGACCTGACAGACGTTGTCTTGTCTTAATTATATATGACCTATATTTATCAAGAAAAATATTTTTGTTACCAAGAATTGATAAAAATAAACTCTACTATCTCTCAAGTTGGATCAAACTGTAGAGGTTTATCTCGGAAATACAACGTGACAAATAAGTTTTATTTATAATAAAGATAAGATATTAATTAACTAGCATGACTTTTAGCCGCAAAGATTTTTCTAATGTGTGTTATACTATAATAAAATTACAAAACATTCATACGTTGATCTGACTCCGAAGATGTTTAAGTGGACGTAGTCAGAGCCATGAGTGGAAAGCTAGTATTAAAGAAAGCATTACCGTCTTTCAGAGGAACTTGTTTCTCACCAACAGTTCTCCGCAAATCATCTCATGCGTTTATTTTAACATATAGTTGACAACCCTACAAATGACTAATCGCCGACATTCGGACCGCGGCTCGCGTGCGACTTTCGGAGATTCCGAATTAATAGCCTTCATGTTGAATTGATAAGGCTGAGATCACAGAGGCCGCCGGCTGTACCGGCCGACGGACACGTAGTACTTGTGAATTAGTACCGCGTGTGTGTAAGGCCTAAGAGTAATGGACTAAACTCGTGTGACCTTTCATTTCGAGAAACGTGCTCTGGTGACTTAGCGTTGCCACCTCATGACTTTGAGGTCAATATACGATACTTTTTTGTTATTTTCTACTTAAACACATATACAACTTATACACAAACTGTGCCCCGTGGTTTCACCCGCGATAAATTGTAAAACTATCATACTAACTTTGCACTTTTTACCTCAAGGGACGATTTTAGAAAAAAAATAATTTCACGTTTCACAACTTTCAATGAAAAACCCTTATACTAAAGTTCATTCTAATTACTTCAAAAACAGCTTAGGTTAATACTAACTTTGCACCCCCGTTTTACTCCCTTAAGGGGTGAATTTAAAAGATTAAAAAAAATCTTTCCTTAGAGCTTTCTTTCGTTTTTAAAGAAAAATTGCAAAATTTTAAGTTTATAACCCTAATAGTTTAGGCCCTACACTGATATAACAGTCAGCTAGTATATATTATAATAAAGACGAAAATTACCGGTTCCCGAATAGTAACCAATATATCATGCAAAGAAATAAGTTACATTTTTAACTATTCGTACAATATATTATTTATATATACTATATTATTTGACGGGCCCGATGGCGCAGATAGTAGTGATGCAATGATGTGCGCCAAAGGCCGAGAGTTCAATCCCCACCCAGGAAAATATTTATATTCATAGGTGTTCAATCTATATATTTAAGTATTATATTTGGATTTTTTCTATTGTCTGAAGTCCGTAACACAAGTGCTTTAAGTGACTTTTTTTGGAGGTCAATGTATGAGAATTAGTGTAAATTTATTATACATTATTTATGATTATATCGGTGCCGTGTGGTACCGGCAGAGTAAAATAGTATCTCCTCTTTTACCGAGTGTAGTAAGAGGCGACTAAGGTACCAGAAACAACAGACGGCGGTGGATCCATACAACGGACGGGAACGACCAGCAGCATCATCGGCTAAAATTTCAGTAATTTTATTCAAAGTAAGTAAAGTAGGTGGACTAAATAAAGTACAAAACTGTATTTAATCCACCTACTTAGGCGGTATTGTATTATCACTGACGATACACGTAATATAGAAGGCACAATTCTATAAGTTTATAGAATTAACGCAATCTTCTCGGCCGCTGCCTTTTTTTGCAATAATTGTATGAGAATAGCGTCAGTAAATTATCGAGTTTACGTTCAGAGCTTCACAACACAACGCTTGAATCAGAGAACCCACTTGTAACCCGCATATAATAAATCTATTTAAAACACATTTTGTTTACCGGCCGGCCTCTACTTATGGCTTCCGATCGTCAAATGTTTTTATGGTAACTTCACATTTTATCGTTGATGCTATAAAGATAAAAATATGGCTATGAGAAAACCTCTAATGGGTCTTTATTACAAACAGTAAACAGTAGTAGCGTAATAAGCGAATCTTGGAATTTTATCGCCATTAAATAGGTACCTGATGTTTATTTATTCAAACAAAATAATATTTATATTCAGTTAAATTGTAAGATTAAGAAAATAAATCTATATCAGTAATTCATTGTCCACTGATATATATAGGCCTCCCCAAGGAAGGGGAAATGTTACTCTTTTTTTTCCGCGCTGGGCAATTATAGTAGCAATCGCAGAATCGCAAATGCAACAAGTCGAAACAGGCAGCAACATTCCCGCTCCTGCAGTGGGGTATCCGCAGTGTAGAATACCTCCCACTGCACCAGGTGTCGTAAGAGGTGACTAACGTATCAGAACCGACAGATAGCGGTATATTCATCCGAAACAGTGAAGCTTAAATGCACAGGGTGGGGATGGGCAGCAGCATCCCCGTCCCAAATCTGCGCTCTGCGATTGCCAATACGCGACATTTATGGATAAAAGCCTCCTTTCTTCAAGACCTCTTCTTCCTCTCGATTAAATAGTTAAGTTCTCTAATATTAATAATAATAATATACTTTTTTTTACACCAATAAAAACAACAACACAAGAGCATTACAAAAATATGGAGTAGGTACAAGAACCGCTTCTCGTCGCTAAATCGCTAAATAAAATTACTTACAGGCAACCCTTGGATAGAAATAATGTTAAAGCTGGTGGAAGTTTGAGGTGCATTTAGTTACATTTATATATAAATATACACATATATTCCAATACATATAAAGGATATAGTTACTGAAAAAAAATCAATGTTACAGATACTCCTTTATCATTCTCTTAAAAATAGAAAGAGAACGAGCAGATCTCACTTGAAGGGAAAGCGCATTCCACAAAAAAAAGTTTTGAACCGTAAAGGATTTGCTGTAGAAGGTTGTGGAATGCGGAGGCATTTTGAGAGATAAATTCTCTGACGACCTTATGGATTTTTCATGGCTGCCCCCAAGGAACACGAAGCGGCTTTTAAGATATGTAGTAGGGAAAGGACAGAATAATAACTTGTATAGCAAAGAGAGGATATAAGCATTCCTGCTAAGTCGGATAAGAAGCCATTTGAGCTCACTACGAAAGTTGGACACATGATCAAAATTACGTCAACCGAAAATGAATCTTATAAAGAAGTTTTGAAGACGCTCAAGTTTCTTAAGTTGATCCTCTGTAAGGTCTACATAATACGAGCACATAGTTCTCTTATATGCTCGTGGATATTAAATACATATTGCATTCCACTATTTCCGATTAAGAAACATTTCCAATTATATTAAGAAAAAAGCAACTTTTTGTCTTATTTTTGAAGTGTTCTTTTCTAATCAAATACCCTAAACTAAACAATAAAGTAGTTTCTGAAAGATGCCAAAATATATACAGTTTCGAGAAGTTACAGTACTCATCTAGGATTGCAATATAAACCTAAAACGAAGAAGGGCGGATTGCTTATTAATAATAGAACAGTTTAAACAAAGGTTACCAAATGAAGCTTTATTTAATAACGTCTAATGAATAATTTGCGTAATAAACCGCCGTTTTCTCGTTAGGGATTTCCATAATCTAGTAGATGAGTTTCTTAACTCCTCGCTTACCTAGATCTTAATTACGCTAAGTTAGTTGAGTTTCTGTAGTCGCTATACTTTACTTTTAATCAGGGATTGTGTAGAAAAACTGGTCGTGTTATGATAAAATATTGATATTAAACTATAAAAAGTATTTTATTTATTCAATCACTATCTTAAAATGTATGGTTAAAAACAAAGATTAAAAAGATTAAATTGCCTTTCGATTGGACGAAGTAGGTGAAAAAATACTGGCGTAGTAAGTCGATGGTTTCAAGGTAAGTAATAAAATTTAAAATAGGTAACTAGTTTCGACATATTAATGTATTTGCTTTATAACATACAAAATTAATTGATTTGGTATAATTAAAAAGAAACGGTTTTTATTCTAATACTTTATTTACTACGCTGTTAACTATTAAATTGTTCGCGCAACTTTATTTATTTTTTTATAATGACCTTATGTAATATACGAAATAAAAATGTAGAGAAGTCAGTCCGATCATCCACGAGTGATCCATGACTAAGAAACTAAGTACATAATTATTTTCTGTACTTTGAGATTATTTTTAGTATTATTTATATATTTTACTTAAACGTATCGTTTCAAACTTTTCACTTTGAATTAATAAAATGCTTTATTACTACTATTTTTAATAACAATGTATATTATTATAAGATACATTTAAAATCTACGTGCATTGACAATCCAATCCAAGCTGGCTTTACAATCGTTTTTAGTCACTCTAAGTAGAGTTACTTCAAATTACCTTTTTCATTTTTTTTCTTTTTATTTACTCAACATCTTGTACGGTGACCTGACTCCAATATAGCTCTATATATGTGTTATAGACAATTGTGGTATTAAAAATATATGATTTAAATACATATAATAAACACACATACACAGGACAAACACACAATTTCATAACTTTAATGCCCGTGGGGACTTACATATTACTGGCAGTGTCCGCGACTTCGTCCGCGTGAAATAGTGACTTTTATACCCCCCGTATAGTCATTCCTCGATGGATCGAATGGACTATCCAACACTGGATTTTGTTTTGAAATCAGACCAGCGGTTCCTGAGATTAGAAGATCAGCGCGTTTAAACAAATAAAGTCTTCAGCTTTATAATATTGTATAGATTAGAAGATCCGTCCAAATTAGCTTATAAAAGTTTAGCGATCTCTGATTGATAAAATTATTATTTCAGACTTGGATTGCACCATGACGGCGAAGACAACTGCGAGGAAGAGTCGCGTCGAGGTACTGTAATGGCGCCCACGGTCCTGGCTACTCTCCAGAAGTACGCCTGGTCATCCTGTTCCAGGGAGCAGTTCCATGCAAAGTCTAAGTATGTTTATGCCCATTTGTTCCTGTGTTGCTGATTTATAAGCGGAGCGCAATATCCTTGTAATAATACAAGCGTATATAGGCTGTGTTGATGCTTACTAATACGTGGACTGTGAGATTGTTTGTTAATCTAGTCATATAAAAAGTAAGACTTGAAAATTGTAAAACCTATTTAAAGTTAGAACGTGACAAAGGACTATATTTCATTTAAGACAATGTTCTAAATAGCAATGTCCTACCTTCATTCTCTAAATTCTACATAGATAAATACTATAACATGCAATTGTCTTTATCAACACTTCCGATCCATAACAATTGATAGATCACAATCAGAAAACAAAGGCAAAGTAAAAACTTATGTGACGACGTAATAAGACTTGTTAAACCGATCAATTAGTATTCCGAACTTAATCGAGCCCGGTCTCGGAGCATGCTTTCATTGGCTCTCCCTACTGAATAAATTAGACCTTGGCCGGCATTTCATCAGCCCATTTAACAATTTACGTCTATTCTTCATTTGTTTGTCCAGTTCATAGTGTACTATCTGCAATTGATTGAAGGCGCCATGTGGTCCCAATTGAAGGTACACCACGAAAACATTACGTTGAAACAAACCAATCGTTCTGGTAATATATTTGTCCAATACCTTTCTATTATTCTTTTCAAATCTTATACAAATTTGTTGATTGGGATTTAATTTTGATACGCCCTTAAATGTAGTCGATTTAAGACAATAAACGTATTATTTATTAATAAGTTGAAAAAAAAATAGTAACACATTATATGCGAGTGTACAAAATATTCCGGTATTTGTTAAGAAAATGGTGGTGCCTTCATGAAAGAAGTCAAGACGAAGGCGTGGAGCTTGGTGGAGCGAAAGAAATCTCAAACTACGTATTCACACTGGATGAGCAATGCAGAACAGAATTTGGAGAAGGGTAAGTCTTCATAGACATATCTCAGGTAGTTAATTTACAAAAATATATATTAAAATTTAATCTAATAAAACTGCTTCATTCTGTAATAAATATATGTTGAGCATTGAGACAGCTGCTTCAGCAGTCGACTATTAGAAGTAAAATTAAGCTGTATTTTATGAGTTAAATCAAGTGCTCTGAAGTTAGCTATGTCATAACAAGCGATTCCATTTCACTTAATATTAAACACGTGCACCCGACAAAGTTCGGCTGCACAGTGCTAACTCAACTGTCATTTATAAATGCTGAGCGGGTAACTTAGTTTACAATGGAGTTGCTTCAGCCGGACATTTCCAATTTTATTCACTAATTGGAACAGTAAAAGTTGAATGTTCTAAACTGACAAACGTTTTCCGTTAGCTACATTATTATTATTATACATATATCTCCCTTAAAAAACACTTTTTTATATTTAGATACACAATAAGAATGCGCGGCAATTGTAGACTAAATTGCCCCTATCTTAGGAAGTAGTGGACCTTTATTAAACGATATAGGGATTCAAAATTAATTAAACTTAACCTTATAAAATTCAATTGTTTGTTGATAACTTTCCAGAACTTCACTTGGCTTTTTCGAATTCTTATTTCTTCTATCTTTCAAGAGTTAGTAGTCTTTAATCGAATCTGTTAATCTTTCTCAATAGCAAAGTATAAAATTACTTACTTTATACATACATATAAATATAACGATTCTTTAAAATACAGTAATAGAATAACCTCTTACAAATAAAAAAAATTACAGTAAATCATACGACAAATTCCGATAAGGCAGTCTATTAAATACTTTGTTCATTTCCTTTTGAAAATATGAATTAAATTTAGTACCTAGACATAGTTCATTTGGCGAAAATTTTATTTATTTACCAGTAAAAATTTCCCAATCAATTATGAACTCAGTAACCTGCTTTTAGAGTTTACTGTTGATAGTGAACTTTTACGCTAGCTACAAATCATACATGTTTGTCAACACTAGTACTTAAATATAGCGGCGTAGAGCTCCGTTTGCCGACAGATTTCCGTTAGCTCGCTTGAAAGATTCGCTGAGTCGCTTAAAAGATGCGACGTACAAAAAAATTGCTTATTCATTTTTTAAGGAATATGCAGTCAATGAACAATCATTATTATGTAAGTGTATATATAATCACACAAATTTTTTTGTTGATTACTGGTCTATATTCTAAAATAATTTTTAGCATAAAGTGTTTTCAGTGATAAACCTAGCTAACAGCAGCCAAACAGACAAATCACGTCACTACATAGTATAAAACAAAGTTGTCTGCACCTGTATGATTAAATGTTTTAAACTACCCAATGGATTTTGTGATAATGTGGTTTGTAATCGATAGAGTGATTCAAAAGGAAATTTTATATGTATAATGTGCTGTTGTAAATAAACATAATGTCTTTGCGATTAAATTGTAAACGCTGACTGAATCCTACAAGAAGTTAAAATATTATACTACTGTAGTGTACACCATAAAAAGATCAAACAAAACATATGACTACATTATAAAAACTATTTTATTTATTTACCCCTCGGTAAAACTTAAAGAACTAAATTAAATTTATTTACTTTCCTTCCATCCAAAGATTGCCTAAATATATTATGGATTATTAATTTAAAATATGTAGTCTTTCTTTATCTGGTGTAAATTAAGTATATTATTGTTATTATTATAATCTTTTCTGTAATTACTGTTCTGGCGTGTTTGAGTAACAAAAATTTTAAAATAAAAGCAAAAATATGGATTACTTTCGCATAAATTTTTAATATCACAAAGATGTATCGTTGTTTTATGCTCATAGAAACAAAAAATACGTCCATCCTAAAAGATTTCAGTATAAAATACATATCAATAAATAACTTCACTGGCTATGCATGACTAAGTCATATCGTTTAATATCCAGGCCAACGCCGAGGGCGATATACCAGTAATCAGTTTGCTGGTAATCGAGTCTTAGCTTCGCTCATTTACACATATAGAGAGCTTCAGCAAAATCAATTGGGAGTACTGCTATGAATATTGGGCATTCACTATATTTGTTCATTTTGTAAAATGTCTAGTATGATAACAGCTGTTTTATGTCAATTGTCCCTGAGACTTCAACTTATCCCACCTATTGAGCACAATAATAAAAAAAAGTGTTAGTTTAAAAAAGAGTTTTCCGTTGCTGCGTGAATCCTTTTTTGTTCTTCCTTATCCTACTTACTCGTATCGAGTATGGATATCTTGATTCACTTTCTTGCTAGATGAGCCAGATGGTTGATGTTTGTTATAGCGAGCGATGACTGACCTTTTTTTGTGTCTCTGGGTTTTAAATGACTCTATACTATTGCAGTAAGTAAATTATGTAGACAGTACTATAAGTAAATTGGCCAGTTGGTATTAGGATTGAATAACCTACACTTTCAAATTATATCTACTAAACGGTACGTAGAGGTTAAGATACTTTTACTATACAAATTTTCAATAGCCTACCATTTTGAATTGGTCAATGGAAATCAAGCGTTCAGAGAGTCTGAAGACCCTGCCAAATTTATATAATTCATTGAAGATCAAATAACAATATATATTATAACCAGATGCAATAATGATAAAGTTCATATTATAGTCAAAGAAGAATTGTACTTTCCCTTGTACTGGGTGTTGTGAGAGGCGACTAAGGTACCGAATCCTACAGATGGCGGTATATCTACTCGAAACAGCGTAGCTCAAATGCATCAATGCATGGTTGGGGATGTGCAGCAGCATTCCCGTCACGAAGCTTCGTCCTGCGATTGCCACTACGCCAGTTTAGATGCATATATGAGTACTATCTATATACTAATGTAGTACATATTATTATCTATAGAATAACATGATATCTAGGTAGAAGAAAATTATAATACCCATGTCCTCATTGTTTGCGTATTGATTTTAATGGTGACCGAAGTCGAGTTTTCAAAGATACTTTAAATTACTACATTTCTACTTTGAACCGTTGTAAGGTGACTTATGTTTACCTAACTTTGTTTTATCCAAGTGAAGGTTATCAGTTTTGTACTACCGACGTCCATATTATTCGCGCAAACCTTTCCTCGTCGTCCCCTGAGGCGAGGTCCGTTCCCAACTTTGCTTTATTTGGTTTCGTTTTTACGTTACTTATGTTGACAAGTTCCCAGTATAAGTAGTAAGTACTTCTATATAAGCATATAAGGTCGATTTTGTTTGCTGTTAATAATTGAAGTTCTCATTTCAAACCATAGCAGTATAGATAGCAGGAGTATCTGATATATCACCTTAATGATTCTAATAATTGGGGTGCTATTGCCCATAATTGCCACGCTGGGCAGGCAGAGTGGCTATCACAATCACTTGAAACTCTGCCGGTACTCGACGGTACATATCATTATTACATACATACTTGCTTGTATTATCATCATTATCATGAAGATGATGATACATAAATCACGCCTGTGTCCCATCGGGGAAGGACTCTTTCTTCATCCATTCATCCATTCCAGGGAATCCAATGTCTCTGCAATGGATCTCCACTTGTTACAATCTTGACATACCTCTCTCGTTTCAGTTACTCGCATTAGTCCTCACAGGCTCACACATGCTCGTTTATTATTGGTACTTCTGATCTGGCCTTTATTTAATATCTTTTCTAAGCGGTTAAGAAAAGCTTGCCTAGGCCGTTTTTTACCAACTCTTCCATTCACTTCCACTCTATATATTTGTGCTGAAATTGATTATGAATTGTCAATTTTTATAAATTAAAATTGCTTGTTGATTGGCAACGAACTTATTTCGCATTAAAATTTCCGCTGATGAGCATAGATGTTCAAGTGGATCAAATGATCAGCTGATACCGTCTCGATTTACGTATAATCGTGTAACAATCGATTCGTCACACGATCTGATTCACTGAATCGAGTTACCGCGTCTCGTTCCTTATTATTGCGAACAAAGAAGTATGCTTATTGTGTCGGAGATGAGCCATTCACTTCAATCTTTGCACGGACAATTGATAATTACGTATTGTTGCTGGTTGATTAACTGTATTCAGTACTTTTATTATTTCACTCGCGCTATAGATGTCTTATAGGTTTATTATGGGCACATATTTGTATTACTTTCTAATAAAGTGTTAAATCTGTACTTAGGTTTTATTTTCTTACTTCATTTTTGCGCAACGGAACAAATTAAACTCAATAAGTAAATTTTCACCCTTTCTGCAACTTTCATTAGTTGTAGCGTGATGTTATATAGCCTAAGTTGCTCC
This sequence comes from Heortia vitessoides, assembly GCA_020976665.1. Taxonomy (NCBI): domain Eukaryota; kingdom Metazoa; phylum Arthropoda; class Insecta; order Lepidoptera; family Crambidae; genus Heortia; species Heortia vitessoides. Next base: position 6,185,203 of record JACJUM010002878.1, on the reverse strand, counting down.
TTATTTATCAATTATCTGCCAAAGAAAATAACATTAACGATTTTATTGTTACCGTTAGCTAGTTGCTAGCCGTTGCTAGCTTTTTCAGAGATTAATTCAAACAGACAGACAAAATTAAATAATAAATGTTATTTTGATATATCTACATGGTACATGCAAATTCATTTATTAAAAATTTGGTATTTTAATATTACAAATAGACACTCCAATTATTGTAAAATTTAGTCAAAAAAATAATATTTTATAGCTTATATATAGCCTTTGGAATAATTTTAAATTTACGTCGTCCAAATTAGGATAAGGATGAATTCTTGTGAGTACAAGAACTTACTTATCAAGCTTAGTTGAAAAACTGAAAGTAAACTTAGCTGACTACTTGGTTTTTATTAATATTTTAGCAACAGAGATGTTCATTAGATGAGATGTTTCCTTTGTGACTATTTCTAGAATAATCAAGACCATATGTAACGTACTTATTACACATGGTACGCGTCAGGCGTTTGCGATATAGGATATCAAATTCTAATCTATTATTCCTCCCTCCCGTCTCGTACATTTTTTAAAAAACTGTATCCTGTCTGTTGTGATGAAATAAAATGTATTTTTCCTGTTCCATATGAAAATGTGAACGTACAAGAAGTACAGTAAATAAGTAACGTTAGTTAGTTCATAAATCTTGGAACAGCCGAGCTCCACGCAGAGTTTCTTGAAAGGCTCTTGAAACTTCCTCGTGCTTAGCATGTTATACGAAACTTTAATCAGACAACTTTTAGTAGCAATGTTTAAGACGGGTTGAGGTTGGGGAGCGTGTGTGGTGATAATGTTAGTTTAAATTACATAAATAGTTGGTAACTTACATTAAACTAAATCTTTATGATCATATCAGACATTGGAAATCCACTGCTGGACATAGGGCTCTCCAAAAAAGTGCAAGCGAGTTGACAATCGCAGAACGATGCGATGCGACGAATATGCTGCTGCCCAACACAAACTTAGCTGTTTCAGATGGTAATACCGCCACCTGTCGGTTCTTGTACATTAGTCGTCTCTTACGGGACTACTTATTCTACTCTGCTAAGACTAGATATTCGACAATAATAACAAATTATTTTTTTATTTCTTTCTTCCATAACTAGATATAAACTAAAAAGAAAACCTTTCAAGAATTCATCGTAACACAATCCCGTCCTGATTTTTGTCCGCCTTTTATGAATATTCATATCAGGCAGCGCCGTTCAGTTTCACCCGCGTTTAATTGCAGAACAAACCTAGTATCATTGACGCTGTTATTGGTCCTGGCGTGATGATATATAGCTACAATATTAATGATAAGTGGGCTTTGTAATAATAAGTTTTTAATACCTTATAGTTTAGGCCCTTCGTTTATAAGTTAGACCATTAGTCAGCTTCTTTATATATATATATAAATATATATATTATCGTTATAATTTTGCACCTATCTTATACCCCTTATTCCATGACTTTCAATGAAGTATCTGCGTACTAAATATTCGAATGCTTTCCACCACCGTTGTACCCCCTTAAGCCTTAAGGGATGGATTTGGGACAAAAAGCGTTCTTATTATTTCCCTGCATTATAAACGGAACCCCTGTAAACATTAAAAAAATTTACCTAGCTATATTTGTTATAGTTTAAGACCAGCGTCGATATGTCAGTCAGTCAGTCAGTTTATGCTTTTATATATATGGATTCACAGAACAATACTCATTTATTTTTCTCTCTATAGGTTCTCAGTATGCAAGTTGGCTCAAGTAAAGTCTGCCTGTTCCCGCTTGTGGTGTGCCCACAAAGCTGCACCTCACGTCTGCAGGTCCAAAAGGGCTCCTCCACTTGAAGGAACTCCCTGTGGTCACAAAAGAGTAAGTAACAATACATTTATTCTTATTACTACATTTATTCCTTATGATGGAATGAAAATCTGCAAAGAAAGTAGTCGTAAGGTACTGGCAGAGAAGAATGGTACCTCTTACTGTATCAAGTACCGTAACAGGCGACTAAAGTACCAGAACCGACAGATGGAGGTCATCCGAGAAAGTATAGCTCAAATAGATCATAGGGTGGGGATGGGCAGTAGTATCCCCGTTGCAAAAGCAACGCTCTGCGATTGCCAACACGCTTGCCCAGCGCGGCAATTTTGGGCAAAATACCTTTTTGGCCTGTCATGCAATAGTGTAAAGTAATTTGTACTTTAGAATGTGTGGCGTGATATGATTTCCAAGACATTTTAAACAACTTTTGTTTATACAACAACATTGTACCATTGTATGAATTGATACTCTTTCCTACACTTGCATTAAATTGAATCACAAAGGTTTACAGTTACAAATGAGTTCCAATGATTGATTCAAGCAGGATATAGAATTCAATGCAGAAATCGCAGTTACCTGCCTCGATGCAAAATACATGCAAAATCGATCGGCGCATACTATACGCGTCCGGATTCCATCAGTACATGAGCGTACGTGTGCTAGCATAAATTCCACAAAAACCTTTTGTTGCCAGGGTTGCCGAACTGTGGTAATAAATCTGACATCGAACTCATAAACTAAATAATATCTCTAACGTCTTCAAGAATTGATGTATTTGAAATTTTATGTGTGAGTGTTCGCAAGCTAAGAAAAATACATAAATATAAGACAGAAAAATATTCTGAAAAATTGTGAACCTCGTCTATATAGAAATAATGACAAATATATTTAATGATTTCGTTAATTAAAATTAGGTCGACAGCTCAGAATCACGAGATACAATTTCTCATTGTTATTCTGCAGGGAAACATTTGGCAATAAAATCTTAATAAAGTTATTTATTATAACCAAGTTTTTAAATAAAACTATTTATACAAAACACATTTTCTATCTGATCCTGACATCCTTTCCATGTTTACTCAACATTTTAATATTTTAACGCTCGAGCGGCGATTGAGAATAAACTTAATTAAACTTGTTCTAAGAATAATAGACACGCATTAGATCAGTTGGGCGTCTACTTTCGCCGAAACGAACACTGTCGTAATTCTATTTGCATCTACCCGCCTTTTTCCTTCTTCTTCATCATATTTTATGCCACACCTCTGATCTATAAATAAGATAAAGTGGAGTTTAAATTAACTGATTAACAACAGAAACATATAACTGGTTCTTCAAATTATTACAGTTATTTTGGTACTTAATAGTGGAGAAATCTCCAAATACTTTACAGCTGTGTCCGTTTAAGCTTCCGACTTTATTTTGCAAACCCTACTCTTGTTTTCGAGCTATGTAAATATGTAGCTGAGGTTTGTAGAAAAATATCGTACAAAATGTACTATAGAGCTTTATGTTCTTACTTTACTTATGAACCAGCTATTATATCAAAAATAGGTTTTCAACATTTTATTTTAAAGTGAACAGCTTGATTTGAAAAAAGTATTTGGTATATTTATTCTGATTGTATACATTATTATATTTAATCCTAGCTTTTACTCGTATGAATTACCATGACCCGGTTGCGCGTTTTCAAATCGCTCAGCACTATCTATTGATTTGGCATACTACTGAAATTTCAAACAAATGGAAATTTGCAGTTGTTTATCGTAAATCCCACGGGAATAGTACGTCGGGATGAAAGGTAGCCTGTATCCTTCTCCATGCCACCAACTATTTGGATTTATCCAATTCCTAAAGATACAATTATTTCTATCTTGAGCTGAGATCATCATAATGCGATTTTATTTATACTTGAATAACTGAAAACGTCGTATTAACGTCATTTTGCTCAAATTAATATTATTTATTATACACGTGTGAAATGGTAACTTTAGATATGACATTTCGTAAAATGTCCACTTAGTTTTAAAATAATAATATAAAAGTAAAACAATTTAAATATATTTATGGGTAACCGTATTTTCGTAAGCACCTGATACAGCAAAAAGCTGCGACAAAAAGGCACAGGTGAGCGTTTGTCCAATTTACGCCATTTCTGGCGAGACTCGCTTTTATTAACGCCAAAGTGCGGCGCACTCGCTGACCCGTTAATAAATTTTAAATTGCACTTGATGGCGAAATCATAACTGTTCCACCGCGCGCCGGCTGCCTTCACAATAATAAAGAGCGAAGACTAACTGTATTATTCTTATTAAAGGCAAATCAGTGGTATTTTATAGAGCCAGGTAAAAAATTATAATAACTAAAAAAGGCGAAGCATACCATTGGTAGATATAATATTCTAATACATAAAAACGTTTGTAAGCCGTGGGGTGCAAGCAAGGTAGAATAATACCCCCTTGTAAGAGATATTGTAAGAGGCGACTGAGGTACCGGAACCGAGAAATAGCTGTATATTTATCCGAAACTGTGTAGTTAAAATGCACAAAATGGGCAGCAGCATCGCCATCGCGAAGCTACGTTCTGCGATTCACCCTACGCTACAATAAAGGACAAAATTTTCCGTTTTCTTCTGGAGGTCTGTCTATGCGAGAAGGATTAATCAAACATGGACGTCCAACGGCGTCGTACGTGGCATCTTGTAGTTTACAAAAACAAACAATTCCGTTAGAAACAACATAAATAGTGGTGCAGCGGTGTCAGACAGACAAAAATTATAATCCGATGGATAACTCTGCCGCGTAGGCGGAACATCAATAAGTATCAACCGTAGGTGGTCCATTGTTAAACGACGTCCTCCCTGTTACACTTTCATTGTTTTGAAAGATATTTGGTCATAGCCTATTTTGCCTCAGTGATGTAAACGTTACAGGCTGCGGTAAGCTACCGTCCTACCTACTGCAAAGCCTATCATACCTGCCATTGTGATGTATTTGAAAAAATTCATAGTAGCCACGCTAACCAGGTGTTTCAGAGATCAAAGTTTCACACTGAAATATACAACTACTGGCCATAATTTTTGATATTATAATGTGGTATATAATGTATATAATGTGTTATATAATTCGCATAACGTTTCATCGAAGACATGTTTAACAATTTTGTTTTGCATACAAAACATTAGTAAATCATTTATCGAATTCTGAGGCCTAACTAAATTAGATAAAGCAAAATATGAGAGCATCTTTTCCAGGCAAATTTAACACGGTCACCGTGTATATCTTAAATTTAATAACAATATACATGCGAAAGTTTCAGTTATTTTTCAGATTGTTATTAATACCGCTGTTAATGTTAACTGACATGAGTAAAATTTAGCACACAGGTTACTTTTTTCGCGTAGAAATCCCGATACCGTTTAATAGACATTCTTTTGTTAGTTACACAAGTTCACTGACCTAAATAACCTTTTAGGGCTATCTAAATTTTGTCAGTGCTTACTAATTAATAAATATATATGCAAATAAAGTCAAAGGCAAAAGTACTTTTAGAATCATCATAATATTTACATACATATACTCGTATATATTTTCTTTGTTTGATGAGACTACATTTCATAAACAAAAACGTTCTTCAACGACATTATCGCCATTCATAACACCGGAGGGTTTTGAATATTACTCCCGTTTACACGCCCGTTAATAAATTTTAAATTGCACTTGATGGCAAAATAATAACCAGCTGCCATAACACTGAGTGGAAACCTTTGAAAAAAGAAAAAATATAACCTCTACCGTGGCTCGTACAATCGCTCTCTTTACCTTTGAATTGTTAAATAGAATAATGGCCGAGCAAAAATGTTCTTTTGAACGGAAACATTGTTTAATGAAATATAATTGTAACGATGAGAGTAGTACTTTAGTTTGGAGACGTTCTTGTTTTTTATTATTAATTGTATTAGGCGCACAAAACTTAAGCACATCATAACAAAATGTACTTTTCTAAAATCTATGGGATCTTGGCCTACTGTGCAAAAGGATTGTTCGCTATTCGTGTTAATACTTGATGCGAAATCGTTTGTACTAATAGTTTAATTCATAGAGCAAACTATGGTTGCTATATTCTTAAGAAAAAAAATAACAAACCAATATGTATAATAATATCTTGTTGTTACCCAACGCTGGTTATATCTATATACGGCTAGAATTGAGTTTTGTCTAAGACTTGCGACCAGCTTATGTATTCGATATTCTGGGATTATTTTTTAAAGTAATAATTATTATTACTGAGTACCGATATGCAATCTATTATGTAAACGTATATAACAATGCTATCACAGGTTAAAGCCGTTTATATTTAGTATTATGTATGAGCTATCGGATATATCGTCAGAGGGATTGTGGCAGGTAACTTGTAAACATTAAGCATGAGTACATTATTAGTACCTTCTTTCTGTGTCTATATGATTGAGAATCATAGTTTAGTTGTATGCAAATAGTATATATTTTAATTAAGTATTTCTATATCAATATTAATATACATGATACATAGATTCTCACAAACTTTTGCGTTTTTAGAATAAAAAAGACTGATTCCATTTAATAGCAAATAAATGGCTTCCTATCATGTATTTAATTAAAAAGGAATCAAGAAGTCTCGGTAGCTCAGTGGTGTGAACATAGACATGTTTTACAAGGGTTACTCAGTGGTGTGAGTTCGATTACCATTTTTTCCTGGATTTATTTCTACAAAAATAATGATTGTATTGGGCTTTTCAAAATAATTGGGCTTTTTAAAAAACGATGTAGCCTTCTTTTAATATTACAGAAATATTAAAGTATTTATATGTTCTGAAAGTTAGGAATAAAATAAACAAAATAGAAATTTAATCATTATTTTAGGGAGAAACTTGCTCGATAATTTACCAAGCGAATTATGATAGGTCACCTTTCATCTTTAAGGAAGTCTTAAAACTTCCGAAACCTTTAAGCGGGACAAAAGGTTGAATAAAAAAATTGATTTAAAATTTACTTCTCAGAGCTCTTTTACTAATCTACTTATAAAAATTCTCCCTTGAGTTTATATTATATTTACTTAATGAACCATTTTTAATATCTCTAGACAATTTAAGAAACAGTTTGTGATTAATACTTCAGTTTTTGCAATACAAACCATTTTTAAATACCTACCTTTGCCCAAAGAATTATTTATTGTTCGTTTTGTAGCTTGTAAAATAATATTTACTTATCTCAAGCTTCAAGCGAAGCTCGTAGCGGAAACCTTTCCTATACCTTTCTTTTAGTTAATATTATCTTCAATGTAAATAAGCATTTTTCAATTTAAAAGCCCTTAAAGTAATGTAGCAAACGTTTGTTTTTTCAGTCATCTAGATTAATCGACTGTTGGAAATCACGTTTTACTTCACGCCATGAGGTCTTTTTTATCGTCTTACGAAAAACGTCCACTGCTGGATATAAACTTTCGCTATAAATCCGGAATTTAGCTCATACTTGCCGCGTTGAGCAGGATTGATGGTAATAGTATAGCGTAGCTTCGCAACGGATGTGATATAGATCCCTGGTCTATGTTCGCGGCGTATCCGTTTATAAAAAGAAAATAATGTCAGACAACAGACAAAATTTAAATATAATATATAATTACATTATATAACACCCGGACATAGAACAAACAGAAATATTCATTATTTAAAAGTATGTCCTGGATCACGGACTCTACCATACGGTAGAAGGCGCCGTCCGACCCGGAAATGGCCTTATATTAATACAAAACATTTCTCATATTTAACAGGCCTGGGATGGGCAGCAGCATTCCCATTGCAAAACTACGTTATGCAATTAGTACTACGCCTTTCCAGCGCAAAAATGCTGATTCTTTAACAAACCATTTTGAAATGTATTCATAGCCTATAAAAAGTGATTTTCGCGAAGCAAGATAAATACATAAACCGCTTGACACCTTACACGAATCGTGCCATTAACTTGATCATTCTTCATTAGCCAATAGGCTGGCTAGCAGCCAATTAAGGATTCGTCCCGTCAGCTGACACCTGGAGTATCTTCAATACTGTATCCACAATAACCATCAGTGAATGTCACAGATAAAACATCCATCTTCATTATTTCCCTGACAGTGACTTGTTTTGAGCGCCCGCTATGTTTTTAAACTTGTGGAACCTTGACCAACTTAATGATATTCCGTTAAATAACGCTTTTTGAATGTAAATGTGTATATTATAATAATGATTTAAATTAAAATAACGCGTACTTCTATATTGATGTAGATTCTTTTACGAGTTCTGTAATATTTATTAATTCCATTAGACTGATAGATGTTTTATTATAATTCTAAGCTGGAAAATACTATACGTATTTGCTAGCTTACAATTAGATGCCCGGCGTGACAGTAAACGTAGCATATAGCTGCTTGTTATATAGCAAGAATATCACTACCCGATCACCAATTATTTGGTAGAAACAGATACTAGGTCACATTAACCTGTAATTTTATTACATTTTATTACCAACGCAGAATACCTTTTACAAAGGTCGTTTGCGTTGGTACTTCACTCTCACCTATTACTACCGCCAAATAGCAGTGTTCGTATTATTGTGTTCCGGTTTGAAGGGTGAGATTCTGGGTGATTGTGACACGGTATCTTCAGTTCATGAGGTTGGCGACACGCTAGTGATATCTTTGTGATGACTACGTCCACGTTTACTTTAAGCGGACCGTATTAATGACTTCGTAATAAAAAAATAAAAATAACAGATGACTGTGTGGCGGTCAAAAAGGTATGTACCTCTAGTAATACCTACGTTTCCTCGCATTCTCTTACTTATTAGTCGTTTAATTTATATAACAAAATTTTTTTTAACTAATTCCATCAAATGAAAAGTAATTTCAAATACTTAGAAAGTGTGGATTTCTTATTATATAACTCTAAAACAGTACTTTTTCCGTAGAATTCTTTTTCCAAAGAAAAACATATGTAATGTTTCTAAATATAATTTATGATATCTTTTTTTATGTTTTATTACAATCATAAAGTATTTTGGCATGTATATTTCTGCTTGTGAGAGAACGTACAGTTATGTAATGGTACCATCATACATTTTATATTGAACATAAAATCGCGTACCATCTACATAATTTGCGCCATGCTAAAGAGAATTGTTTTTAGGCATGTCGTTAGTCGATTTACCAGGTGTCGTAAAAGTAGACCATGGTACCAGAACTGACAGATGACGCCATATCAATCCGAAGTAGTGTAGCTGAAATGCACATGCAATGGGTGAGAATAGGCAGCAACATTCCCGTCGCAAAAGCTGCGCTCTACGATTGCCAACACGCTTGCTTAGCGCGGCAACTAATTCAAAATTCCCTCATTATTCAGGAGGTCTATGTCCAGCAGTGGATTTTCCATGGCTGTAATGATGATAATAATATCGGGTAGATATATAGCCATCAGTAAGTTCCGGTATCTCCGTCGCTTCTTACTATTCTTGGTACTGTTCTCTGCTGATACTTCAGATGACTATACTAAGATCGAATAAATTTTTTTTCAGTGGTGTGTAGACCGGGTATGTGAGCCTATGCCGGGCCACGCGAAGAAGTTTAAAGTTGAGGAGCCCGCCAAACCCCAGTGGGATGACTGGGGACCCTGGAGCGAGTGCAGCGCTGATTGCGGGTATGGACTGCGCAGGCGCATTCGACGATGTCGGTATAGAGGGTAGGTATATCAATTCTTTACACAGACAACATCTCATATATTCATTACCTTACTCCGCGACAAGTAACGTGAAGTACTAGTTTTACAAATATCAGACAATAAAGGAATCATCATACATAAAGAGATATATAAATATATAACATCTATACACACAATAAAGACAATTAGTTTTCACTATTATAACTTTAATGCACACGAAGAACTATTCCTCTGTTGTTTGTAATCTGTAATATAAGTGTTTTAAACTATTTATCGTCGAGTCAGGTCAATGTATTAGTCGTGTGGATTTCTTATTTATAATTGAAAATGTAAATATCTAAATAGATATATATATATATATGATGCTTCTTTTTCAAAGCTCTGTATCGGAGAGTGCATGCGACGGGGCCGGTTCTCAAATGGCTACGTGTTGGTCGGGGTCTGTGTGCGCCGACAACCGCGACGTTCGCGCCGACCTCTGCGCGCGGCAGAACCGCCGGTTCATACCGTTCATCCATTCTAATGGTAAGATACAGTTCGTGTACTCCTATAATAGAAGGCTTCATCATTAAATCACATAGCGCAATGATTAACCCGCTTGCTTGTTCGATCGTCAAAGCTTTTACATTTTTGAAACGGTTGGTACCGTTTCGTGTAGTGTATCAGAAGGCATATTAAGCCGACAAGCATATTAGACCTTAAACAAAGCTCGTCTGTATTTGTACCTTACTCCCACCTATTTCTACCGCCAAATAGCAATGTTTGCATTCTTGTGTTCCGGTTTTAAGAGTGAGAGTGAAATTACTTGGTAATGTGATATACTATCCTTGTGATATTAGGCTGCAGTGATGCTTAAAAAAATATATCAAACGGTTTGTGTGCTTGTTTATCGATCTGGTCTAAAAAATATGGGGACAATAAGTTTACGTCGCTTTTGACTTTCATTAAATTTCATTTAAATACATATATATTTTGATGTGTGTGAACTGTTTTTACATTTTTTGTTTTAGAAACCAGACACTGCGAAATATGGTGTGTGGATTTTGCTGGTGGACAGGCTTCTACGTTTGGCGCACTGCCGGATGGATCGCCGTGCAGTTACGACCAGCCGTTTGACGTTTGTTTACAGGCAAGTTGTTCTCCAACATAATTTAAGGTCGATTGTAAAGTTGCAACATTAAGTAAACGTATTTTATCTGCATTAGATTAAAAAAATGGTAAATATTCAGCAGAATTTTGTTTTAAACTTCTTCTACTAATTTATACAGATGCAGGTTAAGAATATAATGCAAAATCATGCTTAGTGACGATAATAACTTTCTAGGATATGAAGAAAAAATAACGATAAACATAACTTTTGTATTATTTTATTATTAATTAATTTAATGAACCGAACTTAAACTTAAATATTGGCAATATTTATAGAAGGCAATTAAACATTTTCCATTAAAGCAAAAAAAAATCCGTTAAAGATCAAATTCCATTCAAGCAAAAAAAAATAAAGCATCTATCTTCTTTAACTTAAATTAACTGTTAATTCAGTGTAATAATGTTAAACTAATTAATTTCACGGAGAGAAGCCCTCGGTGACACAACAATAATCCACTTTACTGCAGCTGAGTTTGTCTCTGTCTCTAATATGAGAGCCCTCTAATATAACAAATGGAAAAATAATTGTGCTTCATTAAATTTAATTTCCTTGTACCAACATCATTTGCCACAAAAATTGGTAGATTTTTAATTTCAACCCAGAACTGCGGGCACGAAAAAAATAAAGCGGCTATCTCTCATTTCTCTTGTTTATAGGATGTACAAAATACACAGTATTCTGGGCCCTGAAATAAAATGTTTACGGACGTTTTTTACGTGCCTCAAGTATCATAACTAGAAAGCCCCGTTTGAAACATTTATAAAACCATTTTGTCTTATGAATCTTTTTTTCGCGAATCATTTACATGGGATAGTAGATATTTGTATCCGTGTATAACGGATCTCCAGTTTTATCTATACTAATATTATAAAGAGATAGGACTTGTATTTTTGTTTGTAAAGACTGAATACTGAATTAAGTTTCAAAATTATTTTACAAACAAAAACCTGCGTTCATCTGGAGTGATATATGCTTTATTATATTTACAGGAATATTAAATATCCCTACCTCAAATGGAAATATGAACCGGATTTTTATACCTACTTATACGTTTGTGAGAAATAAATTCAATAATTACTTGATCGATCGAATTAACTCAATTACTAAAAGAAATTACATCATCATTTCGTAAAACAAGCGATATTTTATCAACATACTCTTCGTTAAAAGAGGGTGTTGCAGTTTTGCTGATATGAAAGTAAATTGACTTGATACTGATATAATTTTAACTGGTTTATTCAAATCCTTACTTTACTAAAATCTTTCCGGGTTTTGCCAAAATGCATACACAATCATAACTAAAATCTAGTTAAAACATCTTTGTGAACGTTTGGTATACACATCATAGGAAACATTTAAATATATCTCATTATTTCAGCTGTTCACGCTAAAATAAGGCACTTTGCCGCAAACAAAACACTAGGCAAAAAATTATGCGCAATGCCGCGGTTACTACACTATTGATATATAAATAGCATCAGGATTAGCATTATTTGTAAAACATTGAAAATCTCGCACCCACTAGAACCAAAAAAGCTACATTCGAACTAAACATCGCAAGAAAGTGCATTTGTGCATATTTTATCATATTCGCTCACAAATTTAGTCACGTTTACGAACGTGCGCATTAAAGTGCGCATTATTGGTCTTGTTCTTACAGTAGAAAACGACGTCGCTGTTAATTGCGCAATGATAACTCTCGAAGTCTCGTCGCTCAACGTTAGTTATCGGAGTTAAAATGTGAAAAACCAAAAATGTTATTGTGTGTGTGGGTGTTTGAATAATAAAATTCAAATGCAGTAACAGTAAAGTATTATCAGTGCTTTAACTTGCATTTAACATGTCTAATGTTTATACTTGATCACTACTTGGTTCTCCATAGCAACCGCAGATCGTTTATTGCTTGACATAGGCCTCACTAAGTAGGGGAGAACTTAGCACATAATTACCACGCTGGACTAGCTTTGCAAGGACAATGCTGCTGTCCAACCCCGCCCTGTTGCTACGCTTTTTCTAGTGGATATATTTCCACGGCCACGTTATTTGGATCTGCATGTTTAATATACTCGTACCTGCAAATAAGTTTATTAATCAAATCATTGTTACACTGTCAAGCAAATTTGCGAAATACTTCGTTTATAGGGAGATCGACAGCATGCACGTCTAATAATTCAAGCTAATGTTTATTTTATTTTAATATGTCATTTGTTTTATTTCCTTAGGGAGCCTGTGTGAAAGGCCAGTGCAACGCTACGGACCCTGGATGTAATTGGTGTCCAGATGGGTACTGCAATAATAACACTCAAGTATACTCGAAGATGCTTTTGAGAAGTAAATCTTTTGCACATTTTTTTGTTTTGCCTCTGTTACACTTTATGTACTTATAAGAATAATTTAATTATATAAAACATAAGAAAGCTCAATTAAAAATCGAACTTGTGACCCTTTAATCTTGTAGTTACTATATTACCTGGATCATATATATCGGATGTACTCGAAACGAATTTCTTACTTTAATGCATTTTCTTTTAAATGTTAAACATATATCACATATCATTATTTCGGGTAGATACCGCCGTTTATCGGTTCCATTACCTCATTTGCATCTTTCAACACCTATTGCAGGATAAAGTAGGACATAGTGGGACAATTCCTACTATGCAGGTGCCCCACGGCACCTTTTCTATCTATACTTAGAACCAACTACTAGAAAAGTGTTCTAAAATTAGAAAATTCTCAGGTTGGACAAGGCTGGTGGTGATACCACACAACGCACACCAGACATCCATTCACATAGCTACACCTACGCCTCTCAGAATCAGCATCAGAGAGAAGAAGCGAGACAAACACTTTCTCGAACTCAGCAAGCACAATACAGAGCGTTTTGAAATAGACCCCGAGCAGGACAACTATCTGAGATATGACCCAAGCATCCCGCAGAATCTGCAGATAGTAGAAATCAACAGCAATGTAATAGATATAAAGGAAGATGAACATTATGGCTGGCAAGGGTCCTTGGTGGCAGCAGGCGCACTTCTTAAATGGAAACAGACTACCTCTGAGATAATTATCACGTCTAACTCGAGGATGCAGACAGATTTGATGATAATGGTAAGAATGCACCTGTTTTAATAAATTCACAACCTCATATACTGACTTGACCTGGAAATAAGTCGCTTAAAACAATTATGATGCCGATATCTCTGTTCTCGAATCTGTTGTCTACAGAGGCGTTGAAAATAATATTATTCTTAAAAAATTATATAATACCTAATAAATACAAGAAACACAAATGTTTTTCACATAAATGTTTGTCCAGGGTAGGGATTAAACCCTTTGAACCCATAAGATGATAAGGGACGACACCTATTGCGTTATTTGGCCGGTCAACATTGTGTTCCATGAAAATAGAAGAAATCCAGATTTTTTTATATTATAGATTCGAACCGATTATTCAAAAAATATAATCATCTATATATTACGGTACCCTATAGACGGTAGTGATCTTGGGCGCCAAATGTCATGTGTTCAATCTTTGTTTTTTCCAAATTGTTCAATCCCTACCAAGAACAAATACTTATATGACGATATTTGTTCTGCGTCTGGATGTTAAATACATAAGTACAGTTTAATATTTGTGATTCCTCTGTTGTCTGAAATCCGTAACACAAATGATTTAAGCAAGTTATCTCAGAGTCAGGCCAATGAATGAGATATTGTGTGAACTTTCATACTAACCTTTGCCCCCCCCCCCCCCCTCCATGAACCCCTGAACTAAATTACAAATTTCTAACCTTTATAGTTTAGACCATGCATATGCCAGCTTCTTTTAACATTCAGATTTATTCAAAAATATATTGTCATTACTCATAACTATTTCACAGTTATGCCATATAATAATGAAATAGAAATATAAAATAACAGAACTTAATAAAATAATCGACAACAACTTAATTTGAGTCAATCAGAAATTTGTTTTAGCATATTATGTTATTGGATTCCTGATGTAGCGTAATAACGCACTTTTTGACAGAGCCTGATTATAGTTAACATTTTCGAAATAGTAAAAAAAATTAAAAATATTTTTTTATAAAAATGATGTATCTGATGGATACACCACCATCTGTTGCAATTAGGTAATTACAGTACCCCGTGGATATGAGAGACATTAATTTTATTTAACTATCTTTTGTGTGTTATCTCCTTATTTGTTTTTTACTTTGCTATTTTACCTCAATGTATATTTGCATGATATAAATATTTGTTTGCCCCTAAAACAATAGAAAATAGGAACATATTACCTCGTCCCGCACAAATAAGGTTCATTTCTAGTTTCTAGACGGTTTTGAAAGTGTGCGAACAAACAACGCGATACAAAAGACCCAAACTATGAAGAGTGTAACGAAACAAACAATTTACGTCACGCTTCATTAGAGTACCAAGACGTCGTCGCCAGGTGCGTTTCCTGGAAAGCCGCCAGTCAATTTTGAAAAATATGTTTGATTGAATTTATTTATTTAATATCATTTGCAGCTTCCGCGTTTAAACACATTTAAGGGACTACCTCATTCATACAAAGGTAGTTCGTATTGGTACCTAACTGTTACCTATTTCTACCGCTAAACAGCAGTATTTGCATTGTTGTGTGAGATGAAATAAGGTAATGTATATTGGAAAGTAACAAGATTCGCTCGCAATCGCAGAGTGATCACTAGAGGTGGACCTCTTACAAACGTACCTCACTCTCACCTTTTTCTAACACTAAATAGTCGCATTTGCACTCGTGCCGTGTGCAGGGTGAGAGATGCAGTAATATTAAGGGTAAATATGACATTTTATTCTTAGTTCACGAGTTTCGCGACACGCTAATCACATATTGTGATGTGACGAGCATCTATAAGCTAAAGCGACACTTACAATAATGCGGACCATAAGCTTGCTTGTCGATTTAGTCATTGAAAATCTTTTAGTTAATTAATCTTACATAGATACCAGTATATTAAACAAAGATATCAAAGGCATTTTTTCTTAGCTATCATTATTCAAGAAATGCTTTTAAAATGCATTTGATTAAATAGCATTTCAAATATGTATGACTAAAATAAAATAGTTTGTTGGCAAGTTGACTGGTGACGTCGCCACGGTAGCCTAGCGAAACAATACCCATTGGCAATAAGGGTCGCTCGTTTAATTATTCACGGAGCTTTCAACTCCGCCGCTGAAGTTAATTGGGAACTCACTCCGAGTTTACATCTCATTTCCCTTTATCGTGCTTTATTCAAAAGGTTTTTTCTGTGGACTGTAGTGGATATTTCGAGCAGCCGTATGTGTTTGTTGGTATTTTAATATCATTTTATTTGTTTACTATCAATAATAATAATAATAAATTATTTATTTTTCTCTCCATAAATAATAACAAGTAATAAAGGCTTATAAATGTTATGTACATATATAGATATGAATCATTCGTAGGAGACTGGTTCCCGGGTAGGTTCAGAAACCCGTATTACAGGTTACCAATTGAACCAGGCCCTGAATTGACAAGGCACACAACAACAAAAGTACTATTAAAAAAAAAACAAAAAAGCAAGGCAATTAGTAATTATAATATTTATGAATGGAACACAATAAAAATCGGATTATTTTTATATAGACATGACATTACAAGTATAGAAAATAATAAAAAAATGGTTAGGTTTGAAAAGTGTGTGTGAGTACGTATGTGTTCGTGTGTGCGTATGTGTGTGTTGATTAACTTATGACAATATACGTAAAAGACTTTCTGTTTCCATATATGTGAGTAGTTGAAGATATTGGCATACCATCGATCTGCATGACCATCTTTTACTTCTGTATATTTTTAGCTGAACATTGAGCATATTATATAAATACGGCACCAAGAATAAGAAGAATCTCCTTGCGAAGGCCTTTTTACAACTAATTTCCAATACTACGGAAGCATTACGGCGACTGTAAAGACCAACAGATGGATTTTACTACCATTTTATGTTGTCTTAATACAATGTTAAGCACAAACAATTGTCGAACCGTAAGGACTTTGCCGATTTTATACAGGTCTGTGGTCGGGAACAAGATGGGCTTAAAATATATAACCTAAAAGCTGGCATTAAAAAAATAATATGCTGATGGAAAGATGGTATAATCTAGGATGAAATCACCAGTTACTTGAATTCCCCGATAAGATGTGAATTTTGATCATAATTATACGCGCAACACGAGAAAGCAATTGCAGAGCGCAGTTTCGCTTGCATTTGAGCCATTTATCCTCGTCGGTTCTGGTACCCCAGTCGCCTATTACGGCAAATGGAGAAGGTGAATGGTGACATAGTGAAAAAATTCACTATGTCGTTATCCCAAGCAAAAAATACTCACCAACAATTATTTATATTTATGTTATTTTAATTAGTACAAACTGGTTGAAAACTATAATGGCGATCAACATATCATAGATAGATATCGACTTAGTAGTCGTTAGATATCGATTTACTAGATATCGATCGCCATACGACCCCTTATCATAGATAGTAGATACAAATATAAAATATTAAAATATTAAATTTAAATGCCATTGTAATTTTGTTTACAGTCGACAATTATTTACTAACAATCCATAAGGTTTCTACATAATTAGACTAACAAAAATACAACGTTCTTACAAAAAAGCAATCACATGTTGCTGATAAACTGTGAAAATTGGATGCCCTACTTGATATCCCCTTTACAACACCTATGTGTTTTTACCCATTTACATGTTTCCTGTTACCCAGGGTGTCCCCGAGCATCCGCTTCCACATGGCGAGGTGGTCAGCGTCACACTGTCAGTGAATCACAGCACCCCGGCGGGATATGGCAGAACGAAGCCTATGGAATTCAGGTGCACATTCTTATAATCAAAAACTTCGCATTTTCTTTTTAGGGTTCACACAAGTAGGGCAGTACACAATACTGCTAGTGCCTGAGATCTCACGCACTTTTTTATTGCTCTATGTATTATTTACACCTAAGTAATTATAACATATTTCTTAAACTAAATTATATAAAGAAACCCTTGCAAATTCAGTCAATTTAAACATAAATATGTGAACACTCTCATGGTCTTAATTTACAATATAGATCAATCAGATAGGAGGCATCTTGGCTAACAGGTTAGTTCTGGTACTGCTAGCACAACAGTCGTGGGCGCCACCGCCACCGTACTGGTCCGGTACACATAACTTTATGTGCCACGCCCGATCTCGTAGACCGCGTCACGTCTTAGATGACCCTCCCGACAAAATAACCGTGCAACTCGCAGCCCTTTCTTGCCCTCTCACTGGCACAACTCAACCACTGACACTCCACATGCACTCGTATAACAGAGCATTACACCGCGTTCGCCGGCGAACGCGTGAAGTCCCTGCCCCTACGAGCGATAACCGACAGCCCTAGGGCTGTCGGGCTCAATCTGTCCGTCCTCTCTTGTTTTTATTTTAATTCATTCGTAGTAAATTCAACCCCCAACGACGGCGACCGAGCCTAGGTCGAGCCTCTAGAGGCGCCCTCGGTCTCGCCGTCGGTCCCGCTCAAATCTCGCGAGCCATTGCGGGTGCGACCGTGCTAAACGTGCGGTCGTGGCCGCGGGGCACGCAGGATTATTACGGGCATCGGTCCTCTCATCTATGAGAGGCCCCCCCTCTTTTTCGGTGGCGCTGGAATTGACGTCGGAGTAGTCCAGCACTAGGTTCGTCCGAAAAAAAAAAAAAAAAAAAAAAAAAAAAAAACTTTATGTGACACAGGTTTTTGTGAGCCCACAATTTTTTTTACCATACAGAAGATAAGTTGATTAGCTCAATATAAGATATGTATAACAAGTAGATAAAAACTAGCCAAGTTAAATCTAGAGCTCAATATATCCTAAGCTAAACTTTGTGTTACCATTTTATTTTACAATGTTGTATGTTTTTTATAAATAAATTACAAGAGTATTTACAGAACTTGGCACTCATTTAGATATCAATTCTTATGTCGGAAAAGTCGACCACCACGCATTTGAACTTGGCCTACTTTTACACATTCATGTTTTTGATGGGATAGCGCTATTCAAGTCCCTATGAACTCTGAGTTTATTATATGTGACTATACCAACAACAATCAATGTAAAATACAGTTTTGCATACATATCTACCAGTAATAAAAGCTATATAACAGTTTTTATAAGGATAAGAGAGGAAGTTCGAGAAAGGCAAACCGAAGTCTGTACCGTTTTCTTCACAGTTTCCGTTTAACGCTTTTTAGATCTTTACTTTACTCTTCTGCTATTGGATAGTGGGCAGCATTAAGATGTATTGCCAACAAATGTTATACACAGGAGACCATGCATATTATTTCTATGAATCAAAATTAATATATATATGTGTTCCTCAAAATCACACGAACTATTTGACATCTAACTAAAACCACTTAGAATAATAAATGCCTTTCTATTAATCTTCATTATTTCCTTATAAAGGTTTCTCCATTCCTACTTGTATTAAAACAATAAACACCTGCAAACATTAATACACATTCTTGATAGAAGCAAGCAATCCCTGGCTGAAAGTATTCGCAAACATTTCTGAGAGCTGCTATTCTGTAAAGTTCGGAACACGTTTATTTACTCGTTACTCGCCTTTGCTATCTTATCATATACGTACCTATCTCCGAGATTTTGTAGTTACAAGTTACCTACTTCGGAAGACTGAAAATCTTATTTACTCAGTATAATTAAAGTTTATTAAAATTTATCTCATTTTTAAAGACTTTTTATCTATTGATTATATATATTCTGATTAATATGCCTATGAAGGCTCGACTTTATAATTCCCATGTCCTTATTTTACAGTAGAAGGTCCTATGCTAGAATTTATATAATTTATGATTGTTTTTTTTATTATTTTAATATTTTTGAAGCAAAATATTAAATCTATTCACTCATAATAATAAATATTATATCAGGACGTGAAGGTCAGGATTAATTACATAGCTTCGCTAAAATAACAACGTCAAATTTGTATTAACGCACGTGCTATAATACCCCAGAGCGGCTACCCCATCATGCATACAACGAAACGTTATGTTATTAAGCCCTCTACATTATCAAACTTAGTGCGCGTTTGCACTATCAGGTTTGGGCCGGCAGACTATCGGTTTTAAACACACAACACATAAAAAATAAATGAGCCCCATCTACACATATTAGCGTATAAAATTAATGGACTACGGATTTATTTTTTTAAGATCGATTACTACGTATATGATATAAAAATGTGCAGAAACGACACTGCATACAAACAATGGCTCCAAAAATCTGTTCTGACTTCTCAAATTTCTTATCATATATTTATATGACGAATATTTGTATTTGTTCTGTGTCCAGGTGCTACTTATATGTTTTAATTTATATTCCTCTGTTAATCGGTATCCGTGATACAAGTGCTTTAAGTTACTTAACTCGAAGTCAATGAATTTATAAGACAAAATTAGGTTCCAAAAACTATAATGAACGGGTGTTAAACTTATTAATGTTTTATTCGCCATATTAGCTGTTAGATGTCCACTGCTCGAATTTTGCTCATAATTGCCGTGCTGAGTAGGCGTGGTGGTAGTCGCAGAGCGTAGTTTTGCGACGAGAATGCTGCTGCTTAATCTCGCCCTTTTGATGTGTGATTTTTGATTACGCTATTTTTGGTGGATATACTCGATATACAAACTGAAATCTGAAAGCTAAAACTATGGTAATTGATAATTCAGTATCGTATATGCCAGTGAAGACAATAAGAATTTACTTTGTGATTGGTTGGAATTTGGAATTTGATGTTAACTTTCAAATGCCCGACCCAGTTTGTGACCCCTATTGTCTATTTTATCAGCTTTATATTAAACATCAGCTTCGGCTTCTATCGGCTTCGACATCTGACTAGACGCGATCCGACTAAAATAGATACGACGCCTGACAGTGGGACCGTGCTCTTGGTTAAATATTAATCGGTTAAATAACGTTGAAGAGTTTTCCACACATTTTCCCCTAAAGTTGTACCCTTCAATCAAATCACTTAGCATTGTGTGATACAACATGAAATATTCAGAAAAGCAGGTCTGTGTACTTAGTTATAAATGTATGATACTTATTATCTATAGTGTTTGTATTTGTAATTATTTGAATATGATTTATTAAGTACGTACATTATCTAGTTTGTCACATTTAGCGAAAATTAAAGTTATTCCGTGTACTTGGTTTGTTGGTAATGGTTTACATATCAATAAATATACACTCAATAGGTCAGGCATATCAAGATATAGTAGAAAAATGCTTGAGACTTTTTCATTTATTGAATGTTTCGTATATACTATATGTATCTTACAAAACATTTGAATTACAATCACAACAGTACCTTTTTATAAACTTGCAAATCAATATTTAAACTCATAAATTTAACTAACTATAATTTATTGTATGTGCAAAATAGGTCCAGATCAACTTTTAGTAATTCCAGGGAAAATGAAGAAGATTAGAGACCTTCGTGACTAAATATTCACTCGCATACATTTAAGCTAATCTAAATATGTATAGACAGAGTGCCGTGAGGTACCGGCAGAATAAAATAGTACCTAACACTGAAACAGGTGTCGATAGAGCTGACTTATGTACCAGAACCAACAGATGACGGTATATCCATCTAAAACTGTGCAGCTCAAATGCACAGGGCGGGAACGGGCAGCAGCATCCCCGACGTGATAGTGCCTAGCGCAGCAATCATGGGCAAAAAAACCTCCTTTCTTGGAGAGGTTTATGTCCAGTAGTAGACTTCCAATCACGGTATGATGATGATGATGAAATATGTGTATAATTGTAGGTGGTCCACCGAGCGAGGTCCATGTTCGGTGTCGTGCGGCGGTGGTATACGGATTGTAAAGCAGCGGTGTATACCTGGCCAGCGATGTACGCCGAATCGATACGAGCGGTGCAACTTGCATAGGTAAGGGTAGGAGGATAAGGCAACAGCAGTCTACCCATCATATCATTGCTAGATAATGTACATCATTTTTAGCAGGATTATAGATCCACCTATTGTGTCTACAAACATTACCAATGCAAACCACTTTTGACAGGATATTAGCCGTTATATGATGACGAAGCTGAACGTGACTTCAGTTTGAACATCATTTAATCTAACTACGGAACATTGCTGAAAACCAAAAGACACCTGTTGTTATTGCGAACACTTTCTCAAACGTTGAGAAGCGAGAATCTATGATAACGCTGATTACGTTATTGACAAAGGAGTAAATCTTTAGACCATAATCGGTACACGTACAATTAGTACGGTACAGGTACGGTTTACGTACAATTTAGCAAATCTTCGTACCAAATTTACCAACCACACAAAATTTACGCGCGTACTCGCAAAAGTCATAGATGTATTCCTATACATAATGTGTAATGAGATAAAACTGATTTCACTACAATCTGTATACATAAAATAAGAATGCAGAGTAAGTATGAAACTTTGAAGTTAGTTTCATTTTTAAGTTATTCAAAGGAAATTCAGTATGAAGGTTTTTCAGGTAAAGTCATTAAATAAGTGTAAAATATTTTTGAAATAAAAGATGCTATTTGTTCTCTGACAGCTAAACTGTGCAAAAAAATAGTAAGGACTCCATAGAGAATAATAGAGAGCAGTTTATTTTCGGGTAAAATAAAATTATTGATTGTTTATTATTCTAGACTATTAATAAAGTTTGAGAGATAGATTCAAGAAAAGTGTAACAAGAGATCAATGTAGTGTTAAAGATGATGTTGTGAGTACAATAGAGAAAGGAATGTTGAAATGGTTTCGACATCAGAAAAGATGTATAAAAGTGCACAAATATATAGAGCTGAAGCGAATGGAATAGTTGGTAAAGGTCGTATTAGGCAAACATACCTTAACCAAGTAAAAGGGGATTAAAGAACGGTCAGGTCAGAAGTACCAAGAATAAACGAGCGTGGAGGAAAGACTTAGACACGTAGAGGCGAAGAATGAGATATGCCAAGACCGTAGCAAGTGTAGATCCATAGTCTCTGCCTACCACGATATATAGGCGTGATATATGTATCAATAAATTTTATGTCAAATTTTATGCAGATCTGTCCCGCCAATCCAGCGTATAATTGTAACAAAACATTCAAATATAAAACTTTGGCGTTATTAATATTAGAAGAATTAATAGTATTTTACTTAAGTATTATTCCGCAGCTCAAAATTAGTACGAATATGCCCACCATTCTCAGTGGTATCGATCCTGAACATTTAATATTTCATCGCGCCCCGACCCAAATTTAATACACAAGGCTTGTTTTGTTGTATGCCAACACCGCTTTTCAATTAAACTCTCATAAATTACTTGTTTATAGCTCTCTAACATTACACCATTTTGGAAGTTCGCGGAAGTCTGCCCATTTCTCTGGACGCAAAGTTAAGATAGTTTGTTAACTTTCGGTGTCAATAGAGTATTGTTTCTTTGATAACTAAAGATTAATTTTAAGATTTATGGACGGACTATGGACTTAATGGGTAATTAAGAAATTTGTCTTAAATCTTCCTGAAAATTTTAATAGTATCAATACATTTTTAACATAGTCACTTCTGTGATGTCTGGACAATATACATTTTTCCAACTATAACCTAGTTTATTGTTCCGTTCATAACGTAATAATCTTTAAATACATATTTTCTTTGTAGATATTTTATTCTAATTTATTTCATTTGCGGTCTGTATTGAATTTGTATTCCATTGTTTGTTTGTAATCATTTATTTGGGCTGAACTATATTTCAAACGTGACTGATTTATTTAATACTAAGACTGTTGTGTACTACAAAATAATTAATTACTTTTTTTATTTAATATGACTATGAAATAATCTGGTTAAAATAAATATGAAATTGATTACTTTTTTAAGCCGTATTTTATTGAATAATAATATATATTTTGACAAAATGGACTTTGACTGGAATGAACGGAAATATTTGGTTATTTGAAAGCAAACTCGAGCTGAAATTGCCTTTATTATTATTAACCTTTACCCAACAAAACAATCATTTTTGTTTTTTAAATACTTACATATTTATAATGATTTAGTCACCGTGTAAAAGTGCCTGCTATAGGTAACTACGTTTTTGCTAAGCTAACATTAATTAAGTGTTTTCTAAGCAATAATAGTTAATATTGTTCATTATTCATGAGCTTTTAAAGAGTTTTTTATGTAATAATATTGCAAATAATTATATTTTACAATTTTTTTTATAATTGTATGTCTCCGGAGATTACTGTATCTAAAAAGCAATATGTCTAACACTGTTAACATCCTCAAATTTTCTTCTAAGGTGGGAGTTAATTCAAAATCCTGAGAACTGTAAAATTGGGAGATACAGTTTGATGTTGTAGCTAACTTAACTATTAGTTTAATCCTAAATTGATTAATACCACTCAAAGGTGAATGATAACAATAAAAATAAATTTACACGACATCTCATACTTTTATTTGACTCAGAGATAAGCAGCTTAAAGCACAAAGGAATTGCAAATATAATACATCCGAGTATTACATATTAATAACACACAGATACAGAACAAATAAACATACGCAGCGAATATGTTTAATATGAATATAAATATTCGCTCTGGATGGGGCCAACAGCCTTTGGCGTACAACATAGGATCATTGCCGTTTGCGCCATCGAGTCCACCAAAAAATAAAGTAAAGAAAATATTACCAACTTTTGAAGGTGACTTAATTTAAAAGACTTTATTCAATAGTTAACACACATGACACAGCCGCGTCCGAAATACATTCACACCGAACTTTCTTTACGGTGTCCAAGATACATTCACACCGAGGTTTCTTTACGGTGTCCAAGATACATTCACACCGAACTTTCTTTACGGTGTCCAAGATACATTCACACCGAGGTTTCTTTACGGTTTTCTCTGTGACATTGAACTGTGATGGATATGGAGATTGCTTTGCGGATATTTTCTGGACATGTAACTAGAAATAGTGCTGTTTATAGTCCTAGATGATAAACTATTTGATTAATGTTTCTTCACTCCCCTCAGTCTATTAAAGGGCGGAATGAATTAGGGGAAATTATGTGAAGAGGGGTGTCTCTTAGTAACCTACACGTTACTATAAGACTCCCTCGAATAATTCGTTATTTGGTATCCCATACAAGGTTTTAATTATTTGAAGTGTTTTCTTAGTACTAAAATGAAATATTCATCAACAGCTGCGAGATGAGGTGGTTTGCAGGAGCGTGGGAGGAATGCAGTGCCACCTGTGGTTCTGAAGGTTACCAGGAGAGACAGCTGTTCTGTGTTCCTAGTAATTCCAGGTAAGGAACATATAAACTTACACATATATATAATATTGTGATGTCAGCAAACAAGCATACGGTCCACTTGATTATAAATATGTTCGCAGCATATAGACGCTCGTGTCATCATAAAGATATCACAAGCGTGTTACCAACCTTGTGAATAGAAGATGCTGTCACAATTACAGAGTTATTGCACTGTCTCTCTCACTTTTTAAACCGGAACACAGCAATGCGAACGCAGCTATTTGGCGGTAAAAATAGTTAAGAGTGAGGTACCAATGCAGAGGAAAATTGGAAGAGGTCTACTTCAAGTAGGTTTATAAAGAACATTTTTTTAAAACTTAATTATATTTTCAAAAAATCATTCATCAAACTCTTCACCAACATGAACTGTATATAGAACCTAAACAATTTTTTTTACGGAAGCCTACTGCAGGGCGTTACTGATCTTTACCAGCTCTATGACGTCTACTGCTGAGAAAAGGCCGAAAAAGGGGGATTCATCATCATCATTCTAGCCATTGGAAGTCTGCTGCTGAACATAGGCGTCCTAGAGAAAGGGGAATTTAATCCATAATTGACGCGCTCGGCAAGTGTGTTGACAATCGCAAAGCGTAGTTTTTGCGAAGAAGATGCGGATGCCCATTCGCGCTCAGTGCATTTGAGCTACACTGTTGCCATCTCTCATTTCTGGTCTGTCAGATACTATTCTTCTCAGCCAGTACCTCATGGCTTTCAGTACCTCACGGCTTTAAAAGGGGAATTACTCTCTATAATTGCCAGGCTGGGCATACGTAGCGTATTTTTGGCACACGCTGTACTTCAGGTTTTGGCTACGCTGTTACTTACGGCTGGATACATCCAGCGGTACACTGCTAACGTCTCCGGCTCATTAGTCGCCTCTTACACTTGAAACAAATGCAAATACTAGTCAGAGCAGTAGATACTAAGAAACAAAAATATAAAAGTAACTTGAAACTTTACTAAATTAATTTTATTCGCAAATTACGTAGCGAATAAAATCAAACATTAATTTGTCTACCTCAAATCTTTAAAAGCTAGCACAAAATCGTTTACATTTAGCCGACGTTAAACCTCTGAGGAAGGCCTTATTATCCCCGGGAAAAGTAGCGAAAATTAAAAGAAAACTACGCCCGACACTGGCTTTTGCCCTTATTTCTAACGAAATATAAAGGAAACAAAATCCAGCCATCTAGTCGGATTCTCTTTTAGTTTGCTAAATTACTTTTCCGTTTTGAGATAGAGTTAAAAATATAATGTAATAAACCAGTAACCGCGTCTTTCTAGAGTAAATGTGAGTGAAGTGACAAAAATTATAATGAAAGATAGTAAAGTGAAGCTCCGTGAGATGGCTGAAATAACACCGATATCATATATTTACTATTCTTTGAAAAATTGAGCATGAAAAAAGTTTTTTCCAAGTGGGTGCCGCGATTGCTTTCGATAAAACAAAAATAGCAAAGAGTCGATGATTCAGAAAGCTGTTTATCGCTATTTACTCGCCACAAAAAAGATTTCTTGCGTCGTTACGTGACCATGGACGAAACATGGATACATCACTACACTCCAGAGTCGAAGCGGCAGTCATCTGAGTGGCGCACAGCTGGTGAAAGCCGTCCGAAGCATTCGAAAACGCAGCAGTCAGCTGGCAATGCATCAGTTTTTTGGGATACGCATGGCGTGATTTTCATTGACTACCTCGAAAAAGGTAAACCGATCAACAGTGATTATAATATTGACTTACTGATCGTTTGAAGGAAGAAATCGCAAAAAAACGACCACACATGCAGAGAAAACAATCTTTTTTCACCAAGACAATGCACCCTGCCACAAGTCGATGAAAACAATGGCAAAATTGAATGAATTGAGTTTTAATCCGCTTCCCTTATTGTTGATTTTTTTCCTTAAATTATTATTATTGATCTTAAAAAAATTCTCCAGCGAAAAAGTTTTGGCTCAAATGAGGAGGTCATCGCTGAAACTGAAGCTTATTTTGAAGTGAAAGATATTTTATTTTATAAACATGATTTGGAAAAATTGTAAAAGCGTTGGAACCATTTTATTACCCTAAAAGGAGATTATGTTGATGAATAAAAAAAAATTATGCTAAAAAAATGCTGTTTTCATTGTTAGTCTCAGGACTTATGATCCATGTGCTATATCTTCTTGCTAGCACAGTTGAAAGTCGTGCATGAGATACTGGAACCGACAGATGGCGGTATATCCACCTAAAACAGCGTAGCTTAAATGCAAAAAGGCGGGAATGTGCAGCAACGTTCTCTTTGCGAAGCTACACTCTGCAGTTATGACCACGCGTGCCAAGCGCGGCAATTATGAACAAACTTCCCCCTTCCTTGAAGAAGCTTGTACCTAGCAGTGGACGTTCAACGGATGCTATGATGATGATGATCTTCTTGTAGATACAGAAAACAACTATACATTTGCAATAATATAATCACAAAAAATAGTCTTTAAAAAAACGAAGTCAGGCTTCTACAGCCAGCTCGTCCTTGTCCATTTTTTTCTTGTTGAAGGTTTTTATGACGTAATTCATTATTGATTTCTTAATGTTCGTACACTGATTTGAAAACTTTTTACAAGCCTAGCTAAATATTAACAGTTTATTCTTTGTTATTTATCACCCTTTCCTGAAGTCTAGCACAAAGGTAAAACTCGTTATTTTCACTGAGTATGAAATAATAAGGGACTAAGTAAGTAAAGGAATAGTTGTTTGACAAGTTTCAAAGTAGCGTCTGCTGGGATTGTAATATTTCCTACAAAGCAGAATTGTTTTATAATGTTGATGGACCGTGAGACACGACTGCTTGAAAATTTCTGGAAAACGAGTTATAACTGTAAATTATATTACAATAGTTTTACCTACTTGTGTAATAACGGTTAATATAAATGAGACAATAATAATAAAAATAATAATAATAACTTTATTCAACAGCAAAAGGAAACTTAAACTAAAATACATTTTGATACTTAAGTACCTAAACTAGGTCTAGCCTGTTCTTATAGGCACCTAGGCACCAATAAAAAGCTTTCTTGAACCTTTTTCATTATGGTTGATTTAAAAGCATAAATACTTTACATTTGATTTTAATTATTCTAAAGGATTTATGCAAAAGATTTCGTGTGATATCAAAACTTATCATACATCCAACACAAGCAAATGTTATTGTTTAATTACGTCTTATTAACTATTAACACAATGTAGATCCAATATTAGCTTTTAAATTAAATGTGAATTTCACTTAAAATGTATATCATTATCAGCATTGCAGTCGTAAAAAGTACACTGTTGGATATGATCGTAAGGAAAGGGGAATTTGCTGATAATTGCCACGTTGATTCCGTTTTCTGTACTTGAGTCGACTCTTATATCACCTTATACAGGAGTAGATTATATTCTAATCCGTTGCATCCACTTCACCAAACAACAAAAACCAGGTGAAGAGAAAAGCACGTGTTGCAGATGTGTGAACTTCTAGCTTACATTTGATTCTCGCAATTAATTTATTATTTCTGTTCAAGCATTTCATCAAGAATGGAAGTAATAAAGAACAGCGTGTCGCCAGCTCTATGTCCGAAGGAGAAGCCAGACAAGCAGCAGCCTTGTAACCGAATACCCTGCCCTGTGTATTGGAAGGAGATGTCTTGGACTCCGGTATGTATCAACAAATATTTTTTTGCGGCATTACTGTTTTACCGACATCAGTCTTAGGTGATAACTCCAAAGTATCCTATAACAGTTTCCACGACAAAGGTTATGTCGCATCCAACGGTATTTAGCGTCTTGCACATGATCTTGAGTCAATGAGCAGGAGCATTCATGCTGCGTCATCTGATGCAGGCTAGTACTCGCCAACCTAGTGCTTATACTTTATTTTTATGAACCTAACTAATTAGGATTTGGATAATCAAATCTACGCCATCTAAGCTATATAATTAATTAAGTAATTTTCATAAAACGTCATCGAGTACAAGTTTGCCTTGAAACTTCTATAACTTGAGGGTTTGACAACTAAGTTTCTCTTTTACTTTAATTTCTCCCGAACCCGATGGCGTATTTAGTAGTCTAAATAAATAATCATTTTTAACTGAATGTTCCCAATGAGATTTGTAGTCTTATAAGAATGTCTGGTCTGGCTTAGTTTTCTATCAATATTTCAATTTTAAGGGTTAAATCAGTTATATCCTAGAAAAATCAATTAATTGCCCTCTTTCTTTAGGTGAGACATTTCTAAGCCAGAATATTCATTCTAGATATACCTAATCAATATCTTCAAGAACCAAGTTTTTAACTCCTTCTAGGGTATCTACAATTTAGGTTTTATACATTAAATTCCATACAAGAAATACAATTTTAGATGTATGATATTTTGTGGTCTCTCCAAAACATTTGACTAATGACCCTGGCGCGCTACACTTACAGGATCAATCAACGCAATTCCCAATCAAATCCTCAAATGAATGTATTTGAGCTCTTACCCCTACAAATACGATTTGGTATTTGTTTTATCGGTTCGTTAAAGCTGTACCCTTTATTTGATTGTATTGATACAGTGTTAAAGCCATGTCTTGGTTATTTGTGAATTTTAAATGACGTCTATACATATTTCAATAAATGTAGATGTTTTTATATTTTTTATTACTCAATCTGGGATAAAGGACTAAAATCATATTTTTAGAAACCTAATATTAGATGTATTATAATCCGCAGGGTACCTGCAGATTAGGATTATAATAATAACAATGCGTATATACGGTTCCCCACATACGGTTATCTATAAATATGTAATGGGAGGTATTATCCTAAAAAGTGAACACTTGTGTCCATTCTGTTTCGGGCACCAGCATTCCCTCACAAAGCTACTCCCTGCGAGTACCACCGCACCTGCCCAGAGCAACAATCATGATCATTTTTTTTTCTGAGGAGACCTATGTCCAAAGAAGCCAACTGTGATTATGACGATGAGCTCGTCTATTATTATTTCCACTATAAATAAGGAAATTAGAATCCCCGATTAAATAAATACTTTAAGATATAATAACTAGCTACTAGTTATTAGATCTTAGAGTATTAGACAGTAGCGTCAATCAATTCTGACAGTCAACACTGGGGCACATTATTTACACATTTGTATAATGAGGGAGTTAAGTTAATACTTCATTTTCTCAAACACCCAATATATCTAATTTGTCATTACACTTAACCTATATTAATCTTCTTCTTCTCCCGTTACTTATTAGAAAAAATACTCAATTATATTTTCAACATTCGTGGTTCCCAGTGTTCAACAACATGCGGCCGAGGGGTCTCATACCGGCCTCTGTACTGCCCAGCGTCTGATGAATTATTCTGCGGGCCGAAGCCGCGCGAGCGCCGCCGCCGTTGCCGCATGCGTCGCTGTCCCCCCTCTGCCCGTACACCGCCGCCCTGCATCGACCGCGACGCGACGCAGTACTGCGAGCTATTCCCCACTGAAGAACTTAAAAGACACTGTACCGTGCCACCTTTTAGGAAGTATTGCTGCCATGCGTGTACGGATGTCGACAATTTGATTAGGCCGAGTAATTGATAGGTGTAAAAAAAATCTGTGAAATTTCGTGTGATTATTCTATCGAGGCTAAAATGTCAGTTTACACAGCGCGTGGCGCATGGCGCTGACGTACGATGAAGCATGATGACGCATTTCGTACGCAACATGATATGTCCACGTATGTACATGTTAGAAAATGGTACAGTAAATAACAGGTCATCCTACACAAACTAACAAAATTTTACAGTAAATTTTGAACTCAATGGCTCGCTTTTATAGATTTATATCGATTGCGTAGTTTGGACCGATTTCTGTAGGTTGATCTGTTATCAGTGGCTTTGCTGTGGTCATTTTCAAAAAATTAGATATGTTTTTCATTCTAACAAGTACATATAAATGGATTCATTACGCTGTAACAATTTATTTCGAATGCAAAATCGTCTAACAATTATTTTAATTCAGTATAGTGATAGTCTGTGAGCCTAAAAAGGGAATATCTAAAATATAAAAAGACGATACTATATTATCGTCAGATATTAAGGTTAACAGTATTATCAGGCACAATCCACTCAGAGTTATTTATTAAATTGTGACTTTAACAGACCGCGCAGGCTGTCCGTTTGATCAATAACTTGGCCGGGTTTATAATTAGAAAGAAATATTACACCTAAATATTGTGATAATACTCCATATTTGAAATATTTATAAAATATGTTACGTATATTTTATAAATAGATATTGATTAGTCTGCAAAACTAACTATTACTTTTAAATGTAAGTTAGTGGGGAAGTGAGATAGTTATGAAATTAGAAGGAGATACAGAGTGTAAACAATGACGTCATGGCCATGGAGTAGGAATATCACAAATGAACTTTTATCTAACATTCTACCTCACTACACAAAATTTGATATTATTTCTATATACTCGTTAAATAACAAACAGTATCATGTTCAATTGTCTTATTAAAAGCCAGGCCAAGTAATTACCTTATCTGTGAACTCTAAAGGTATTGCCTCTAGACGAATAATACCTGCTTATAAGCAAAACTAAACCGAAAAAGTTGCTAGTTAAAAGATAAAACAAACAATACTAGAATTTAACTTATTCATAATTAAATATAACCAGTATTTTTTCTTGTCTGTTGTCTTTCATAATAATATTTATACAACTAGTGATAAGTTTAGATATTAATTTATACATAAATGGGAACTAAGTGCCATAATCTTCCAACTTAGTAATTAAAAATATGTATGAAATAACAATTATTGAGTGTTTTTCTTTACAATACATGCAATTCCTAGTTTAATAAAGGAGAAGTGAGTAAAACTATTTTATTTATACAAAATTAAACATTACACACATATACTTACATACATAAATCACTGTCTATTTAAGGTCAAGCGAATGATGAAGAGATTTTAGAAAACTTGTTACTGGCTGGTTTAAATATGGTTACATTTAAACCAGCTAGCGACCGCTAGTTTATACAATATCGTTCACCATCATATTCGTCTACTAGTTCAAATAAATAAAAATATTTATTCATATATACTATTCCCACAACTCTAACGTCATTTGATACGGTTATTTACTTGCCAACCTAATAAGCAAAAAAACTTTGCACTTAAATCTTGTTGTGCGAGCTTATCATATTGTAAACATACTAAGAGCTTCTCAAGAACTCTGAAAACGAAACTTCGATCGACCAGACTAGCGGTACTCGCTGCTATAAGGACCATGAAGGATTGTCTCGGTTTAAAAATGGTAGCACAATTGTCATTCTATGGAATACTATTGTAATACAATAAATAATAAATTCCACTTTTTGCACCTGCATAACAATACATACGATTATATGGCGGACCTATTTTCATTTGGCTTTATCTACTAAAATACAACAGATATTTTTTTTTATTTGCACCGCTTGCATAGCACTACAATACAACAAACAGATTTATGAGCACTCCCCCGTGAAAACTACGCTGTTAAAAGTCGAATACTTTGACTAAGTATTTGAAAACACTTCTCAAGCAAGATACGGGCAGCTGAAATCACAGTAGCTAAGCCTCTCTGCACTTTAATACCAAAGGCAAACACATTCACAGCTTAAGTTTAAAATTTAAAGGAGCGAAATTACATTAAGCAAACGAGAAACAACAAATGGAAAACTTCTCAATAGAATTTAAAGTTAACATCGGACCAAGCAACAACAGAAAACTTTCGTTGTTGTTGAAAACGCAGAAGCGTGTTTACTCTAGAGATCATAAAAAAGGAAATTGTTATTTTTAAAAATGGTTTGGCTGGCACCATCTTTACTTGTAAATTAGATGTCAACTCTATACGGATTATATATATATAACATAAATAGTCTGCACAATATTGTCAACTAAAATGTCTTCATATTCCAGCAAAGTCAATTTGAAAGTTGGTGCCAAAGCTTGTTATCGGCCACGAGTGTATACGGCTTCATCGTGCCGTAAGTCTGCGAGACCGTTAGGTACTTAGACGCTGAACGCTTGCTGAGTTAAAGGCTTTTAGTGGTCGGTTCTTATTAACAACTCACTCGATAGAAAACTTATCGAAAATTATCAATGTTAGATGACTATTATGATGCAGCTCTCGTACAAAAGTCGTCTTCATTAGTACTTCACTTTCACCTGTTTCTAAATAGCAGGGTAATGTAGCATAATATCTTCAAGTCACAATGTTAGCAACGTGATAGTGATATTATGAGCGCAGGCTTCGGTGATGCTTACTAGTCATCATCATACCAGCTATTAAAAGTACACTGTTGGACATAGGCTTCCCCAAGAAAGGGGGTATGTTACTCATAATTGCCACGCTGGGCAAGCGTGTTGGCAATCGCAGAACGCAGCTTTCACTACGGGGAAGCTGCTGCCCATCCACGGCCTGTATATTTGAGCTGACTTTTTTGCGTGGATATACCGCCATCTGTCTGTTCTGGTACCTTACGACACCTGCTACAGGTAGAGGTACTATTCTACTCTGCCGGTACCTCTCGGCTTACTATCACGCGGACTGTATAATAATGAGCGACCCTATGCCCGAATATACTCAAGAAAATGCAAAGTTCGCAGGCTCGGAGCGGGACTGATAGCTATTACTAGTCGGTGCTTTTAATGTCAGAGGTTTGGGTGGCCGTCGTTTGTGAATTTCAATTGTTTACAAAAGAAGACTTAATGAATCCTCTGCGCGGTCGGTTATCGACCTCAAGGGGCACGAACTGCACGCGTTTGCTGGCAAACACAGTGTACCACTCTGCAATAAAATACGTGTGAAGTGTTTGTGTTTGTGGAATGCTAGTAAGAGAGGTATTATGCTATCTCAGGGCATTTACTTCAGTAAGAGGCGATTCCGCATTCATAGAAGTGATGCTATACAAATATGAAATATAGTGCAAGGGTAAACTATTTAAAACAACACTAATAATAAACTCCACGTATCAAGCTTTAAGCTCAATATCAATTGGTAGCAAATATTTAAAGAATTTGTATAGTTTGATCTGTTGCCTTATATGCGATTTAAGTGTCTATTTGTCATCTTTGTAGCTTTGATCTGGCTTGTTGAACTTTGTTCATAATAATTAAACGAAGTTCGTACAATATATCATATTTTACAATACTGTTCTCCGAAATCTATATTTTATTATCAACATTTCAAACTTACTTTCGTCAACTTGATTCATCAAATTACGTCTTTTGAATATTCCTACTATATTCACAATAGATTTTTTAGGTTAATTGGGAACAGAGGTCGTGTTTTTATTTAATATTAGTTTACTTTCGATATCATCAGATATGATAAGCTATAGAAGGTCTACTGTCAGACGAGAACCTTCCCTTGCAAGGGATTTTTTGCCCAGAATTGGTGACGTGGTAGCAATCGCAGAGCATAGCTTCGTGACAAGAATGCTGCTACTCATCCCCAACCTGTTATATTTAAGCTGCGGTGTAAGAAAAAGCATAATTTTACTCTGCTGGTACCCCGCTGCCTAAGCTTAGTTTAAATATGATTAAATACTTCACTTCTTTTTTTATTGGATTCTGCAACTAACTACCGATTTAAAATAAGAACCTGCAACTATATCTACATATAATTCGTCATTTATACGAAGTCTCTGTCCTTCATTTGCTTTTAGTTTATAGCAAGAGGTCAAGACGGAATGTAATTTGTAATAATGTGCTTTGTTTATCGAGCAGACCTACCTGAAAAGGGAGGGACCAAATTATGAACATAACTGTCGCGCTAGGCAGTCGTAGTAGCAATCGCAGAGCGTGGCTTCGTGACACGAATTCTGCTGCCCAGTTTAGCTGTTTCGGGTGCATATACCGCCGTCTGTCGGTTTCGGTACTTAAGTCGCATTTCAATACAACTCATGGTACAGGAGGCACTATCATAATCTGCTGGTACAATATGGCTCAGTTTGATTTTCTGTTATTGACAGGCCTCTCGTGGGGCGGAAAAGAGCCTAGACCAATTTTTCTGGGTTTAACCCTGCACTAAATCTGTATATCCTTTTAGGTTAGTTATGAAAAGTTTCTGCCTAATTAAAAACTTAGTGAAATAGTTAAGATTCCCCCGTTAATACATTGTTAAAAGTCTTTTAGTATCGACACTTTATTTGAAACGGCATATATGTGAGGTATTTTATTTACGAGTATTATTGGTAATCTAATAGTTTTTCTACTAGAGTTCCATTTGTGATGTGATTGTTTTGTAAAACCGACTAATATTGAAGACTGATTTTGGCAAAATTCAATTGGCAAAAGATTTTAAGCCAACATTCGACCAAGAGTGTTTTCGTTATAGCTATCTATCGAAGAAGACTTCGTCCACGTAGACTTTTTCAGGGTTCAAGCTACTCTCACGACCAATTTTATTATTATGTTTCACTGGTTTAACCGTAAAAGCTTAACAAACAGAAATCTGACTACTTTCACGCCTATAATAATTTTAGTAAGGAGTTTAATCGATTTTCTATTCCGAATCAAATAATAAACGTCACGTAGGAGTTAAGATAAATAATTATTTGAATAATCATTTACAGGTATAGAAACTTAAGGGCCAACGTTCTAAAATGTAATAGCTGTAGTTAGTGAAGCTTAACTGTTAATACGTAAATCGAAATTGAAGCGTATCAATTTTCAGCCACAGTATATATTTATTTGAAACATAACATTTTAGTTTCACAATGTTATTCATAACCATACTCCTTTAAAACACCACGACCGTTTTTCATTAAAGTTATATACATATTCAGTATATCTTACAAAAAATATATAATCTATTTTTCATACCCCTCGATGATAAGAGTTGATCCCTTAACATTTTTTTTTAAATTTTGGGTTTTTATTTATTTTTTGGGTTTATTTTGTTTATTACTTTAAATATACATTCTACTATAAATTTTCACCCTTCTGTCACTACACTACACACACTACACTACACTTACACGCACCACAAGTTAATAAATCTATAAGGTATAGACAAAAAGATTTTTCTTATACTACCGCAATTTTGTCGTATGATTGCTATAAACGAGTACATTCTTGAGAGTCTATCCTTCATTATAACTTATTAAATGTAGCTCTAAATTGACGAAGTTTAAAGAATTCCTGAACTTACGAGTATCTTCGATTTTAACTTTGGATAGATATTGTAAGATCAGAAAATATTCGTTGACTAGAAATGTCATAACATGACGCTAAGTCCCAACACATACATAAAGTGCGGCGTGCCTATCTATCGTAAAAAGCGTAGCTCAAATGACCCTGGAAGATGATGGGCAAATGTATCTCAGTTAGGAACGTTTTTTTTTTATGTTATAAAGTCAGCAAACATACGGCCCACTTCATAATAAACGTGACCGCAGCCTTTAGAGACACGTGTCATCACAAAGATATCACTAGCGTGTCGCGAACCCTGTAAACTGAAAATACAATGTCACATTTATCTTGTAATTTCACTGCCTCTCCTAGCCTTAAGATAAGACGCCTATTTGGCGTTAGAAATAGGTAAGAGTGAAGTACCTTTGTAAGAGGCCCACCTCTAGTGAACACTGCGATTGCGCTATCACTCTTCCCAGTGCGCAATTATGCGCAATAACACTTAGTGATTTTGCGCTATTTAAAATTGAATCTAGACAGGCCTATTTACAACAGTGCTCATCCTAACTTATATATGAAGGTATAGAAGAACGCTGGGCCGGCGTTGTGGTAATCGCAGAGTGCAGAGCGTAGCATACTACCATCTATCGGTTTCGGTACCGCAGTCACATTTTATGACACTTGGAACAGGGTAAGGTACTATTCTATTCAACCAATACCCCACGGTAAATGCTTGGCTATGGAACACAGATTACCGTAACAGAAGAAACACTGTACCCCAAGGCGTAAAAGTAAATGTTTCATTTAAATAAATATATGCACTATTAAATATACTTGTACTCTTCTCAAAGTAAATAGCGCTGTAGCCTTCATTAACCTTTTTGTTAGATTACGAAAGGGCATTTCTATGTCAAAGCTCAGGCGAAGAGCTCTCAAATATTCAAATCGTCTGTTTCGTTATTGGCTGAGAGCAGTCATTAAATGTAAGACCTCTCGCCTCTTTGACTTTGCACTTTGTTAATTAACTTCCAATATAATTCAGTAAGTATTAAAAATTCAGGAGTATTAATTAATTATTGTAAGACAAATTTGATATAAAAATAATGAAATTCATACTTTCACACTAGAAATATTTACTAGGCTATGCTGTACATACATCACACCTGTATCCCCTCGGGGTAGTCCAACCGTCCTTTCTACATCTCCAAATTATCTCAACATTCTTTTTTCTATTGTTGTCACATCTTTTACACCGCATTGCTCTTATCACTTTATGCTTAATACCTATCTCCTAAATTCACACCATACTTATATTTAATCACGTGAGACTTGAACTTTAAATAAATTAGTGTATTGTAACTCACAAATCCTAGTAATAATATAACAGAAGGGTGAGCTACTTATCACCTAGGAACTTGTCCATCTTCGCAGATCAACTTCTATAAATGCTTCCCTCGGCCACATTATTTTCTTAGAGCAGTCCACTACGTTCGTTGGTGACCGTCACTGTCCTACCTTTTTGAACTACTGTTAAATTACGGGGACTAGTACGACTGAGCTAGCTAAGTCCTTCTTTCTTGCTAATAACGAAGTCTTAACGACGGCCAGTCAAGCCATGGCCCAGCCTAAGAAGCGCCCTTAAGTGGTAGCCGTAGGTCTCAGTCAGACGTTCATTACAAAAATGTTCACCCTAAGTGGAGATCAAACACATTATCCTTGGTATAAATATTGATTCTAGGTCACATATAATCTAGGTATATTGAAATTACCAAATTCTTTATTTATGTGACGTCCTGTGACACACTTTCATTTTATATATTTTAAATCACCTTCTTACTAGTAGCCATTAGTTATCTACAACTGAACATAATACTTTCTAGGAATATCTGCCTAAAACTGCGACACTACAAAAGTGTAGTAGCAATAGCAGGGAATAGCTTGTCGACAGAAATCTCGCTGAACTCGCAAAAAAATCTCGCTGTGCAATTGAGGGGTGCTTAAACAAAGAAGTGCTTATTAATGAGCGACTGCCTTGCTTCACCGGTGGCATTAAAATTAACCTCTGAATCTAGCCACAGATGAATTAAAAAAATATATTTTATATTTAAGCAAACTTATTTAATATCAAAGTGGATTCATCTAAAATATGAGGAAATAAATCCAACCCGGGTAAAGCTTTGTAATATTTTCTAAGGTTACCCGAAGCTCGTAAACCTGCTGCAATTTTTCACACCCACACCCTAATGCCATTTCTAAATGCTGATTTACTGTTATTTGTTGTGACCTGTTTGGATTTAAATCATACTTCTTGAGATTTCCTTGTCCTGGAAAATAAACGTCTTTATGAACGTTCAGTGCTATGCATTTTTTATAGTCTAAGATAACAAAGCTGCTTATTGAACGGCTGTAAATTGTGGTCAATTTTACTTTTTTCAACGTCTACGATTACGGGTTACGTTGTTTTAGTCGTGAAGGTCAAATGGTACAAAGTATTAGTCTAAGATTTTAAGAAAACTCAGCCTTTACTCATTTGTTTATTGAATGCAATGTTTTTTATTCAAATTATAAATATAGCTATTAAGTTTATTTATTTTTACGTGTAAAATAATTTTGCACCCTTTTATAAAGCTAAGTCTCTAGTCATAATTGTCTTTATATACATGATAAACCTAATAAAACAATGGCTTCTCATAAGGATTGGACGTTACTAATGGACGGAGTGTAGGTCAGAGGAACAGTTTAGTTCTTAAGATTAGTTATTCTTAAATATATTTAATATTAACATTATGTGTAAATTTGCTTAAATTAAATAAGTTTGTTATTTAATAATATTTATAACATCGACGTTGCAAAAACTTGTGAGCAGCATTTTACTAATATACCTATCACCATTACAGAGTGTCTCAATTCCTCGCCATGTGTAATATAATATTTAAATATAAACACGTAAGCTTTAAAGTCATTAAAAAAACATTTAAATTGTTAAAAAATTAAAAATACTGCTAACTTATGGAACATTTCTGCGAGGTCATGGGCAAAATCTTTACATTTTTGGTATATATAAATGATTTGCTATACTATTTGAAAGATCTTTGATGGTAGGATGAATCAAGATGGTTTAGATTGCAGAAGATTTAATTTTTAATATTTATCATAACAAACATCAAATTTTTTCATTTCATTTATTTTGACAAACAAAACTATATGTATGCAGACATATGCAGGAATTTAAAATTGGTTAACTACGAGTATTAATAATCTGCAATTCAATGCATATGATTCGGCTTAATTGAATATAAAACATTTTTATATAGTGTAAGGTGTTAAGTGACTCAGGTACAATCATTTAAAATAGGTTAAGCTTAAAAGCAACAGGATAAAATGTGAAGCGTTATCTGCTCCGGTTACCTGCACCCTGTAATTGCCTCCATACCAACGAGATGATTACTGCTATAATTATCCTTTCGATATTATAATTCGCCCTTCAACTCATATGACTATAAAAACACACAATCTTTAGTAAAATATATTTATAATTTACACACTCAATAAACGTTTCAGAATTGGGTTGTCAAATGCAAAAAGTCTGATTTGTATTGCCTGAGGTTAATGCATTCAATGCAAACAAATTCTTCAAAGTTATTATAAATTATGTTTAAATAGCTTTCAATTTCTTAAAAAGACGTTCTATTTTTTTATTTATTTAACACATTGACCTGACTCCAAAATAAACCGTTTAAAACACTTGTGTGACGGACATCAGACAACAGAGGAATCATAAATATAATACTTACATACATAATTAATACAGAACAAATATAAATATTTATTAAATAAATATTTGTTCCGAGTGGAGGTCAAACCAACGAACCCTGAACGAAAAATTCACTGCCATCTGTACCATCGGGATCATCGATAATATACATTGAAAAACAATACAAGCGAAATGAAACCGAAGTCCCGGGCTGCCGCTCGCTCCGGATATCCGTCGCCGATCAAATATAAATAATAGACCGGTTCTATTCACCGGTTGGCTCTTTGTCCTTGTCACGCTGCCCTATTTATCTCACTCGCACACTCGCAACCATTGTAAAATCAATTTAATCCCACAGTATACAACCTATGATACTCGATACAATAAACAAGCTCACTAGTTTTGCACGCTCTAATATGCGGATGCTTTTATCACTCCATACTGTTATACAACGTCGCTATATATCTGTTCTTATGTACGCTTAGTTTTTTTAACTACATATCGGATTTCGATAAAAGTTTTTAGTAATTCGAATATCTGTAGTATAGTTTATATACACATATATAGTACGTGCATATTTACTGTAAATATAAAACGTTTAGGTACGCCCTTAACTCGGGTATATTTTACCCTTAATATACGGATCGCACACTAATTTTTTTAATAAAATCCGATTTGTTTATAGTACTGATTTCCAGTCGTCCACTAACATAGGTAATCGATTTCGATTGTGCGATTGTGTGCGAAAAAATATTCTGGCTCAATTCAAAAATAAACCTTAATCAAAAACTCATTAGTATAAATCATTAACAATATTACTTTAGTAGGAAATATAACCTTTTTTGACAATGGATTTTAGACAATGTCTTCATTGTCTAAAGCCCATTGTCAACCCCGACAAATCATACGTTGCGCTGGATCACTGCATTCATGCGGCCGGTATGCGCTGTGTAGAAGGGGATACCACGCACTCGCTGGCGAGTGCGGTGTACCCCAATAAATCTAACTAGAGTGTATACATGGTTTGTGGTAAGAGCGTTTATATATAAGCCGTGATGTTATCAGGAGGGTCGAAGAAACCAGGTATCGACCTAAGTACACAAATGGTTTGAGATTTTTCTCAAAGCCCACCCTATCTAGCGCACTTTGGTGCGTTTCAAGGAACAACGTTACCGTTGGACAGAAGCCATGCCTAAAAAGGGAGAACTTGGCTATAATCTAGCTATAATTAGCCAGACGCAGTGGCAATCACAGAGTGTAACTGTGAAGCTTTTAAAATCCCAAGTAAGACAATATAGTGGCAATATTTTAACGTTTGAACAAAATCTTATTATTATAAACTTTGTACTCTAGACCAGCTAACACGCGTACATCCTTACTAGTAGGATTTTATATTTTTGGTACCACATATTTATGACATATATAATATACTTTTACATGTTATAACATTCACTTTGTCTATTTGTATTTATTATTTTTATTACACCAGGTCGACAACAAGCATACAGTCCGCGTAAGCTTCATCGCATCTCGCAATACCACAAGAATATCACAAACACGTTGCCAAACTTGAAGATACGTCACATTACCCGGTTACATCACAGCGCCACTTGCCCCTTAAACCGGAACACAGCAATACAAACAATAGAAAATGAGGTACACATTTGTATGAATACTACGTTTAAAAAAAAAAGTTTTAACCTTTTTAGCCGCAAAAGCTTAGTGCTGTAAAATCTTACCTGATATCAACTTAAAATGTAAATCTGAACGTGATTTTGTCACCTCACACCTGAAATAGGTCGGGTATAAATTCTATTCACTGGCCTGCTATTATCTTTATCTATAATCTTCCCCTCGTCTCCGTTTGTTCATTTTTGCGCAGTTTAGCCGTAACAATGATAAATAATACTTGTTCACGAATCAGACTTTGCCTGAAGTATCCAACATAAGTACAGATATTTTCGAACACTTCATAAAATAATATATAAATAATGTCCGACTTATAGTCCATTTGGTGCTATTTCAATTCGTATTCAAATAAAATATCTATAGAAAGAGATAGATTTATATAGAGTGTTTACTTAAGAATAATTAAATATTGTACCTATACACACAGACATACACTCATTCTGTTTATCCCCGGAGTAAGTAAAAACAATTGATTTCTATTTGATTCTATGCTGACACACTTTCTTTTGTTTCTTTAGATTCATCAACGTCGTAAATAGGCAATCAAGAATTAACCGCATTT
Source organism: Heortia vitessoides (assembly GCA_020976665.1). Classification (NCBI taxonomy): domain Eukaryota; kingdom Metazoa; phylum Arthropoda; class Insecta; order Lepidoptera; family Crambidae; genus Heortia; species Heortia vitessoides. The sequence continues at coordinate 6,142,893 of JACJUM010002878.1, read as the reverse complement.
TTTTCAAAGGATGTATCTAGTTTTTTCTAGGCAAGTCTCCAAGGCCTGACTCATAATGATAATCCATCAACCTACTTCTTCTCATAAAAAGTATCCATAATTTTTTTTTCTTGTATCCAGTCTTTAAATCACTTTCTCTTTTTCCAGTGATAACGTCATGTACTGTTGTTCGATGTTTCTAATTTTTTTTACACCAATCATGTTATATATTTTTTTTCATAACTACATTATATATAATGTAAATACTTCCATAATAATATTAAAGGTGAGGGAAACAGAAATAAATAGTGTATTGCGAACTTTCATACTTATAATTATTAAATTAAAAATGAGAAATATTTTTTATTGTACGCCATGAATTATAGACGAGACAATTGGCAGCCATATCACTCAGAATTATCTATTCCAAGCAACCATTTGTATGGACCAAAAAAAATATTTTTAATTTGATAATTTATGCGATTATGGTCCGTGACAGAACACGTTATTTGATTACTAATTGTTCAAACAACTATGTCTTCTATTCAATTAAAACTGAATATCCATAATGCCTCCTAAGCATTGCTAGCGAATTTCTAAAACGTTTAATTGTAACCGTTGAATTTGACAGATAGTATAACCCTGCTTTTAAATGTTAAAGCAATCCCACTTATTAGAGTTCCAACATTTCTAAAGGCTAAATGGGACCTGCTCCATAGATAACATTTACTTTCCAGACGTATTTATATACATAGTTCTCAAAGAAATAATTGGAGTCCTCTTTTCAAGGGAGCACGCTGCTGTTGTACTAAGCAAACTCGCGTGGAAGAAAACTTCGTCCAGATTTTTCTTTTCCCACTTAAATTAGCTTTCAAAAACTTTCCTTTAAAGAGACTATAGGAAAAATGTAGTAAGTTTTTGCTTATAATTTATTTCATTTTCGTGTAAATATCGTGGAAATTTATTATCTTCAATGGCTTTATTAAGTTTCCAAGCAATGATAACGTAGGTACTTTTCTGGAATAGGCTATATCTTAACTATTTTTTATAAGACCAGGTCCACATACAATTGCAAGTAAAATCACAAGGATATCTCCAGCGCACTGCCAACCTTATGATTTGAAGATATTATGACACATTACCACATTACTGCCTCTCTAACATAGCAATGCGAGCACTGCTATATAGCGCTAGAATTACTGAGAGTGAGGTACCAATGCAGACCACCGTTGTATCGCGATATACTTGATCGCGTTCAGAGGACAATTCTCATGCTATTTTGGTTACTAACTATACACACATGTATAAAATAATCAATTTGGATTCTCTAGTTAAGCGATGAAATAGTAACAAATAGTTAGATAGGCGTACATTCGCTCTTATTATCATAAGATATGGACAACTTTACAATGGATAAATATAATTCGAAACTAGTCTTCAATTTATCACTCCTAAGAATGGTTACTGAGAAATAAAATGCGTTTTAAAGTCGTTAAAAAGTTGGTTCTACCATCACCAATAACTCAGAACTACCTCAGTAAAGTTTTATCACTAATACTTGCTTCTACGCAGTAAAATAGCATCGTTGAATTTGCGAGAACTGTAATCGTGATGAAATCAGCGATTATTTGTTAGTCATAGCCCCTTATTAAGCAAACAGAATACCACGAAGATTTCGAATTAATGTTTCAACTGACTATCCAGCGTTGAAAAGCTTTAATACTTAATTAAAACAAAGAATCAATCTAAGTGGTCAACACATCACAGTGATCATCATTATAATCGCAGCTGTTGACAGTCGACAGCTGAACATAGTCCTCCCCAAAATAGGAATATTGCTCGTAATTACTGCGCTGAGCAAGTCTGGTGGTAATCGCAGAGCGTAGCTTTGCGACGGGAATGTTATTGCATATCCCCACCCTGATAAATTTCAGATACGCTATTTTGGTTAGATAAACCGTCATCTGTCGGGACCCGGACCTCAGTCGCCTCTTATGATAGCTGATACAAGGGAATATATTATTCTACTCCACGAATGAAATTGAAATTTTGATTTTTGAAAAAAATTGAAGTCACCTTTCTACAGTGATATATAGATATTGATGATATTCCAGTTCATTTTAGTGTAAATTTACAATTTAAAGTTAAAAATATTAATTAAATATACAACAAATTTACGCTAACGTTACGTTTTTAACGTTTAAAAAACATAACGAATTCGAGCCATATTTTGACATTCGAATGTCAGATTGTATGAGTTTATAGGAAGATTCGGCATTTTTAAACCTTAAACGTATTTTTCGAATATTTTACAGCAGTATCGTCAAAATTCTGTAAAAATTTTACATTGAAATTCTTGTAATATTTGCATTTTCAGCCAACATATATCATGCAGATTAAACAAAGATTCGCCAATGTTCTCCCACTCATCCGAGTCGTATTGACAAGTGCTCATGCCCGACACTCGAATACCAGGAGCAATTTCAAGCAAGGGAATAGTTTAGTTGGTAGTGTTAACTAGGTGTCGAAATAGCGTCCTTTGTAAAGTACCATTAGGTCTGTACAAACCATTAGCATTTAGATGCGATAGGCTACGGCCCGACCTTGTACCCGTGCCTCACAAACCACCCCCTGAGAGTATAACCCAAATACGGTATAGACATTCCCAATTTATTTATTAAAACCCATACTCAAACTTGATTTACATTAAAAATACATAGCTGGTAAATCACTTACTTCCGAAAAAAACAATAATACGAAATATTTATATTTATATGTGTTAGATTACTAATGATCCCTTGTGCCATCAGCGTCGTCTGTATTAAATATGAATAAGCATAAAATTAATTCCTTATTAGAGATTTATTATATTATACCTAATACTCATTTTATTGACAGTTTAAAATTGCTTGTAATGATCCTACTTGAATAAGAATATTTGACTTTGACTATATATAATAAGCTTGGTAAATAATTCTTGCGGTACATAAATAAAAACTCATTTTTTAAATTTACAGGTGGCTGAACTGTCATCCCACAACTCATTTCATCATGGAACTACAGCCGATCAAACAATATATAAAGACCCTGTTTAAACAAAAACATCGGAGACACACAATTGCTTACAACTTAGCAACATAAAAGCAGTCTCAATTTGTTACAAGCACTTTTGGAACAAGTTATAAAAAACAAATCGAATGGTCCTCCCGATTCGCATAAAATAAAAGTGAACGAAATTTTATTGCCAATAAACGATTGAGCACAAAACAATGGCCTACAGATGTATTTAATTTGCATGCCGTTAGGCCTAACCTGGTTAGACATCGACGGAGGAAATTGGATGATATCAATATTGAACGTGATTACCAATGTCAAGTATAATCGAACTTCGCCAATGCTTATTGCAATATTTACATAGTTCTTAATCAAAAGGATTAGAAGCCAACGAAATGCGAATTAAATTAAAAATCCAACGACAGAATTAATTATGACGCTTAAAAAAATTGTGTAAACCTAAGAATTTTAATAAAATCCGAGTGGATTTTCTCTTGCTTGGGTTTTCTGGAAGATATAATAGGTATGTTATTCAGAGATAGATAATAGAGCTTAAATTTTCATGATACATAAAAAAAATATGTAAACGAGTAAAATTCTTATTTGAAATAGAATTAGTACGTTTTATTCATGAAATAAGTACTAATTTACTAATTTAGATAACAAAAACGAACAAAACTAAAGCAATATATTTTAAAATAAAAAAGGTCCATTAGTCCAATTAAAAGTGGCCCTCACACATTCAATATTTCATCACGCTGAAAGTTTTTTATTTCCATTCGTGAGCTCTCTTTTTGCCCGTAATTCCGTATCCAATAGTGAATATTCTCCAACTGTGAAATTACAATTTCTTCATTTGTTCTCAATTGTGGCAAAGTATGAGCATTTTTGTTCATTTTACTACATAGTATATAGGCATTAATACTCTTTTGGATGACACAATGAACATTAGTTGATTGGTACAACTTAGATGTTTCAAAATTTCAGTTCAATGAAATGGCTGAAAAATTGATCAATCCAGCGAGCAATCAATCACTATCAACGAAGAGAGACCATCAATTGTCGCTTTGCATCAGGCATCGTGCATATCGGCTGCACATAGATAAAGCTATTAAGTGATTACCACCGCCTTAGGACGCTTGTAAGTCCAAAGGACTCCAAACCGAGTTACCGGCCTTGCCTTTTACGCGAGTAAAAAACTCCTTTTATTAAATGTATCTGTAAATCTAGTTTGTAAGTAATGAAAGATCAAATACCTATAAAACGAAAAGGCTACATTTGAAAATGGAATTGAGTTTTAATCAAGGGACCATAACTGCCGACTTTGGTCTGAAATGTCTGGATCTATTTTATATTGTAATCAAATTCTATGTAAATGTTTGGATTGTATGTACCTACAGACAATTTACATATTTGAATATACATATTAAACTCTATATTTACGAATTAAATTTAATTGATAAATCACTAGTAACGAACGATCTTCGCGTGAACCAAGCAATTAAATTAAACGCAACATGCGTTTAATTGAATAAGTTGTATCTAGAAAGTTAAAATCTTTATTTCATTGTCATAACTAAATGCTTAAAAAACGGAGCAGGTTTAATTGACTACTGTAATATGAATGGGATTGTAGTGACAGGCTATAATTTTCCATATATGTCATAAATTATATGATTTCATGAAATTAATACTTGAATAAATAAATCCATGACACTCGTGCGATTTTAAAAAATATTTTTCTTATGAATGATAATAAAAATATACTGCTTAGAGTAAGATACATTTTCAGAGAGTCCACGATAAGGACTGGGAATATATTTTTATGTCAGCTTAATATAGTATGCTTAATACTCAAGTATTAAATTTGATAAGATGAATTTAGTAAGAGGTAAGTAGTAGAGGTAATAGTAGTAGTAGTAGTAAAGTAGAGAAGTAGAAACCACTCCTTGAAATTGCCACCCCGTCTGCCCAGCCAGCCATTCAGTATTTTTTCTGGTGGATACAACGACATCTATCGGATGCGTTACCACTTACACACCTTGAAGAAAGTGAGATTCTATTCTATTCTCCGAGTAAGCCGACCTATTCAATATTGCATATTATATAGGACTTATCTTTCCATTTTCTTTTTATTACGTTTCTTAAACAGTTCATTCATAACTCCAGACACCGGATATTACTTTGAGTTTTGAAATAAGCGAACTAGATTATACTTTTCTCGGTACAAGAACTTGCATCAAGACTTTTCAATTAGCAGAAATATGCACACATAAACTAAAAATACTAAAAGTATAAAAGTATCAAATTATATTCCACAAAAAATTTCAAATATTATAACAATTTTGAGCGTTCTACATTTCTCATGGAGGATCATTTGGCATTTTAGAATGTTTTGTTTAGAAACTAAGACAATCAATTTTTTTTATCAAGTTCTAATGAATTAGCTGAAAGCGTACGTTAAATAATAATAACCAGTTTACCGTTTTATCTATATAAACATTTTCAATATGGTGACATGTTTTTTAAATTAGATTACACTATAGAGTCTATGGATTTTAGTAAATACATTGTTGTAAGATTTTTTTATTCTATATATATATTCATTCTAGCCATGAAGTACCTACCGGCAGAGTAAAATAGTACCTCCCCCTGTACCAGGTGTCGTAAGAGGCGATTAAGGTACCAGAACTGATAGATGGCGGTATATCAATGCAAAAAGTAAGCTCAAATGTACAGGGCGGGCACAGCATCTTCCCCGTCGCGAAAGCTGCGCTCTGCGATTGCCAACACGCTTGCCCAGCTCGGCAATTATGGCCAGCATTCTCCAATTCTTAGGGAGGCCTATGTCCAACGGTGGACGTTTAATGGCTAATATGATGATATATTCATTCTTACAGAGTAGAGGTACTGTGTAAGCTATTTATAAGGCAGAGCTTTGAGCTCGCAGATAAAATAATACGCTTTGTCTATGAAGCGGTCGATCGGCCTTTGTGTTGCCCTGCGCTGTTTATCTCCACGCGACACTCGCAATGACGCTGAAATAATTGAATGCCTCCCTCTTTTATTGGTTTATTATAAATAAAAATGTCTACCAATCACATTGCGTATTATGGAATTTTCCATTCTAACCAGGACTGAAACATTCGCAATGTGATAGGTAAACATTTTTCTTATCTCAAATAGAGTATAGGCGGTAACTTACAATTTTAAGTTATAATGTGTAGTTTTGCTGTGGTGACTGAGGTACCAGAACTAACAAATGGTGGGAAATCCGCCCGAAGCAGCCTACCTCAAATACGACATGGCCAAGATTGGCAGCAGGACCCTACGCTAGCGATTGCTATCACGCCTGCCCAGGTAGCAATTATAGGCAAAATTTCCCCTTTCTAGGTAAGTTTCTAAGAGCTGCTATTATGAAGATGATGATCCATGTGTAGTATTATCGGGTAGTTTTATTTTCTATATTTTTATGCTAAGGCAGAAGTCTGATTTGTTATGGATTTCTATTATAACATGATTTTATGTATTTTATCTATTATAATTAAATCATCAACATTAAAGATGTAAGATGCCCCCTGCTGGACATAACATAGCCCGATCTAGGGTTGTGCACCTTTTGACCTCCTTGTGGGTGAGTGTTACGCTGTTATGATAATGGGCATCTTATTTTAAAATAAATTATTTCATTTTTTTATTATGAATTTGATTTTCGTACGTAGGTGTGTGTATTTCCGTGTAAGAGTACATATTTTCATTCCACAGTGGCTGAAGATAGATTGTTTGAAAAGCAGAAACAATAAAGGTATCATATGCACGCAGATCCAAACCTATTATTTTTAGTTTGCACGTATATCAAACCTCCGGCTTATCAGGATTTTCTAAATAATATTGTTTAAGTCGTTGTATTTTTATTTTCCAACTGAACTCTACCTCTACATCAACTTTAACATATTTCACCGTTTAAATCTACCAAGCTGATAAAGAATTGCAAGTAAAATCTAAAGCTTTTATGGTAAAAAGGTATACTCTGTTCTGATTCAAGCGATTTTCTTGTCACTTTTTTTATAACGTTCACACACAACTACTCATACATTTACACTGAGGTTAGTCGCTTTAAGCAATTGTGTTACGGAAATTTTATACTTAGATACAAATTTTTAACACTCATTCGTCCCACGATCGAACCCACGACCGTCGGCGCAAAAGATTAGAACCCTGCCATCTGCGCCATCGGACCCGTATAGAAAACGAGTATTGATAATAAACAATGCCGATACATTGTTTTATCAAAGACTAAAATCTCTATTAATATTGGAAACAAGTATGTTATATACATCTAGTATGTGTATAACATACTTGTTACATACTTGTTGTTGTTAACAAAATTAATTAAGGATCTATACAACTGAAATGTAACATTTCATTACAATGTATTTCAAAATCTATTCACTAGCGACGTCTTTACTCATTTCAGACAAGACTGCCTATTATCTGATATAATGTACAAGCTAAAATGTTATCTGTCACTACGGAATAAGACGCAGAGTTGAAACTAGAGGGTAAAAATCTCTTAGAGCAAGGCAAATCCAGCTCATTAGAGTAGTGATACTTTTCTAAAGGCGTGCGCGCCCCGCGGAGGGTTCAGTTTAAAATCACCATCGTCTTATAAATTAAACGAATATTTTATACGCGGATAACATGAAATGAAGTTTGTTTTTGTAAACCATTTTTAATATTTTTGTCAAAGACCCGTTAAATTATTGTCAAAAATTATTTTACGAGTCATATTCTTATCGCGACAAATTGTTTACAAAAATCCCTCAAAAATTTCTCGAAATTAGCTTGAAATAGTATGTAATAAAATATTAATTTAGACTTAGGTACCTATGGAGGAGTCAGTTTAACGTATGAGATGTTGTGTGTGTATATATTATTTAAAATACTTATTATCCTTTCTACTAAGTTTCTACTAACACTTGTTCATAGACAACATTGCCTATATTGGGGCCTGTTTGGTACAACCGGGACACCTGCTGGCATCAACCGGGAACAAATTACACCATAGATATATTTAACTAGTGTTCGGCCAATGGAAAAATGGTAATTTATTTAATATTTAAGTGTACACTTGTAACGTACTGAAAATAATAAAAATGTAAAAGAGCTTTTCTATATCAAATTTGATTTGCATATTTTCCTTTTTTAGAAATATTTTAATGTAAGTTTACTCTTGGCAATTTAGAAAGGTTTTAATAGAAAAAGTTAAACATTGAAACAACTATGCATTATAATAATAAAATTACACAAATATATTTAAAAACCTAAGTGTGTGTGTGTGTGTATGTGAGTAGGTGGGAGGATTTATATAACCAGAGACATAACATAAACATCTTAATGTGAGATGTATATGTATCATTACTACCGCCCATTGTAGAATACAAGCGTTTTTGTTTGAGTCCCAGTTTCGCATCAAAAATGCTGCGGCGATATCACCCGTCCTGTTGGGTTTTAGATAATGCTGTTTCGCAATGTTATAATGCCATCTGTTGATTCCTGTAAGACTACTTTTTACTCAAAATGTATAACGTTTATTAAAATATTCACAATATGAAATAAGCAAATGTATTGCTAACTGATATTATTTTATTATATTATAATTAATGCTAAAATAAAATGTGAAGCCTGTATACGCGAAATGCAAAACTATAAACCTATACATGCATATTGAAATCGCTAGCTCCAAGCAAGGCAATACCCGGGAGAAATCAAGCACAACTCATTCACTCAGTGATTGTCGCGCAACTTCTGGTATATTCAGTGAATAATTTCTTTTAAATTAATTCTCTCACAATAAAAATGGTAAAGATTGATAAATAATCTGTTCCCAATCACGTAATATGTAATACTGAACAAATTGCTTACAACGATCCGAAACAAACGTCTCAAATTGTGACATACTCGAATGCCATCTTCTAAACTAATAATAATAAATAAATTCCAACTACATCTCATACGTTGCCCTGACTCTATGGTAAGTCACTTAAAGCACTTGTGTTACGGACGCCAGACAACAGAGGAATTACAAATATACTACTTAAATATAATCACAGAACAAACACAAATATATAATTATATAAATATTTGCTCTAGGTGGAAATCGCCCATGTCCCTTGGCGCACAAGATAGGATCACTACCCCCATTGACCATCCCGCTACTGTGCTTTTAACTAAGTTTTCTAGTTAATTTTTTTGTTATCTAGGAAGTTATTTATACAATAATATAAATAAAGTAATTACACAAAAAAAAGAAAATTAACTTCGTGATTACACAAGCATACACACAAATCTGCCATATAATACAGCAAAAGCAATCATACACACATCAGACACTTTTATATGCAAATACAATAAAACTGGGTAGTAATTATATTTTCATTTTAAATAACATCTCATGAAATTGTTAATATACGTTGACAACCAAATAGGTTACCAGAAACACAGGCATTAAGCCTCACCAGCACCTCACCAGGCACCAGCCCTCCACAATAGATTATAAGAATTTCTGTAGCAATCATTTATGTCATAGTATTAAGACTGTTTATTGTGGAACAAATCAATTTATTATTACTACCATCGGCGTTATCAGTCTGGTCAAAGATTAAATACCTCTACCACTCGATGAACTGTATGTTTCTTATATCTCCGTAGTAGTACAAATTTTTTTTGTTTTTTAATTACGTGTAAAGATTTTATCTTAATGCCACGTAAAGTAGATTAAAGAAATGAGAACAGGACGCTGCAAACTTTTATTAGGTTGGGCAAATTAAACCAAATCAAATAATCCGAATTTTAATTTATTCGTAACTTTTAAGATTTGAAATGAAAACTACGGGATTGCGAAGTCTGTATGAAAAATTTCATATTGTACGAAATGGAAATAAATATAAACCCATATTATGTCAGAATGATAATATTCAATTAATCTAAATTGGTCGTTTTTCTATAGCTTGTTTTTAATTTGAAATATTAAAATAAATGATTTTCCAGATATCTCGTATATTGACCTGACACTGAAATAAGCAGTTAAAAGCACTTTTGCTACGGATATCAGGTAACAGCGGAATCAAAAATATAAATTCTTAAATACACTCATTTAAATAACATCCAGGCATTTTTATATAATTATTGGTCTTGCGTGGGGATCGAACCCACGACCAATGGTATACAAGACAGGATCACTAACATTTGCGCCTTCAGTTCCAGTAATACTCCTAACTATTGCAATTGTTCTATTTTTTATAAATGCCCCGTTTGTGTGGTTATGATTTTGATTTTCGGCTTCGATTCGGCCTAACAGCGTCCATTGTCCTGCATTACTGAATTTCCGCCAGCACTTGTTCATGTACAACAATGCCTATATTGGGGCCCGTTTGTTACATGCTGGCATCTGCCGGGGCCAAATCTGATTACTGCCCGACCATTGTCGGAATGTACAGCAATTTGCGAACAGATTTTTATTTGTTAATTTGTAACAGCCACAATTTCTGTTAAAAAACCGTTAAATATAAATAATTGAGTTTTAGAGGGCAAACGAGCAATTGTTTGAACCGACATAGTTGTTTCTAGGGTTTTTATTGTAACTAAAGAACTCTAATACAGACATCATCATTATCATACCAGCCATAAAAAAGGAGGATTTTTGCCCTTAATTGCTGCGCTGGACTAGCATATTAGCAATTGCAGGTAGTTTCGCGACGAGGATGCTGCTGCCTATCCCCGCCCTGAGCGTTTTAACTGCACTTTTTCGGATGGAAATAACGTCTGTCGGTTCTGTTACCTTAGTCGTCTCTTACGACACCTGGTGTAGTGGGAGGTACTATTCTGCTCTGCCGGTACCTAACGGCAAATACAGAATAATACAGAAATAATTCATAGAAATCCCTAATTGCAGACAGTGTAATTTGCAGTCATAATTTTATTGGTTTGGCATTTATAACTGCTCAAGATTACTATAAACATGAAATCAAACAACACAAAAATATCTATAAATATGAGAAAAAATCAACGTGTCTGCTATGATCTCAGTAGTAAAAGTACATTCTTCTTTTTTGTACCTAGCAAAACAGTAGTGCAATTTAACACAAGAGAAAGTTGCAACTTCGATTCCCAACTGAAAGCTGAGATAAGCTTTCTTTATTTTTAAATACTTATTATATTTCATGAGTAAACATTGCCCAGTATATTCACTGGCTAACTAAACCGAAATATGTAATTTTCTCAAATTACAAAGCAAACCATGCCAGTGTACCGCTATAAACTCAAATACTGTAGGCATTTAGGTCAATTTCGATCACTACAAACAATGATAACAATTACTATAAACCCTATTGTCCACAGCAATCAAAAAGGCTCAACTGCTTTATATTTTAAGGTATATATTTATCTCAAAATTATAATTTGTAATATTTTGTGTTTATTCAAATATTTTACATAAAGTTTGACATTCATATCTTTATATTGTGATTCGAATAAAAGGTAGAGTAAATATAAAAATAAAATTCTAACTATTAGAATAACCTTATTTTTTTGTACAATTTAAATATTATATCACTAAAATATAAATTTGAACATGACATTTCAAGCCAACCGAAACCTGTAGCAATTGTAAGAAAAGATTAAGACCAACGAGTTCAGAAGAAAAATCCCTTCTGTCACAAACATTTTCTTTTAAAACCTCCTTTTCCAAACTCTAAAATAGAAATTCCAACAGACCTCTTAAAAAGTTTTAATGTAGACTGTTCCCCCAGAGATCACAGACGTATTAAGGTAACCTTTCAGAGACAAAACTTTCCAAGCGAATCAAAATGTCTTTTGTTGGTGAAAAAAAACGTAACTTCTAAATTAATGTACTATTACTAGTGTTTTAAATGTTTGCTCTGCGTTTTTGTAATAATGTACCGACATAATTTAAGTCTTTATACATCAGCCTTAGAAAATCTACAGAGGATAGATATATATAGACCTCCCCTAGAAAGGAGGGTTTTTGCCCATAATTGCCTTGCTTGGCAGGCGTGGTAGCCATTACGTACCTTCCTGCCAGAGATACTGCTGACAGCGCAGCTCAAATACAACAGTTTTGTCAGAGTGCAGAGTTGCGCTGATAGATATACCCAACATCTGTTGGTTCTGAAGCCGTAGTGTCAGTCACCTATGAGAACAACTGGTACACAAGGAAGTACAATTTTACTACACCGGTACTTCATAGTACACTGCTAAAGTATAAAGTCCACCAAATGGTAGATAGGTGGAAGAGAAGAGACGCGAATAAGAGATATTAAACTACTAAGGTAATTTTGCGATCAGATTAAGAGTTATGTTAGACTGGTGGCTCGCTTTGACTTGTTCTGTATATACAGCAAAATGATACCGATATTGTGGGAGTTTTCATCTCGCGTTTGAGCCTCAAACTTACTTAACTTTAATACAAACATTCGGTATTATTTTTCCCGATGTATAACTTCCCGAATTATGGTTTAGCACAATCCATTTTTATTTATATACCATCAATAACCCATATTTTCAAGAAACAATATTCAAAAATAGTATGTCGTTATTAAAACCATGACAATTTTAAACAGATATCGACTAGTAAAATTTAAAGTCACGTACAACAATTAGTGTTAAGAAAAGTATTACAGTCAATAAATACCAAATGAAGTCCTGGCACTCTAAAAATTTCAGTCCTATATCCAAAGTACAGATATTCACAGTCCAAAAAAACCCGACTTGCAAAGACCCAACTCATAATTGAAAAATCGAAACGACTTTTGATGAATACAAATCCACTCCACTCTTTTGCGTCCACAGTTGCCTAATCTACAACGGCAAAGGATTCAACTGAAAGGGTTGAAAATCAAAGGGTTCTTGCGCATACAGAAGTTGTACGACTGCCGACTCTAATTTCAGATGTCTGGCTCCGTTGGCATTACCCTTTATTGCAATACGTAGCCGCTTGGAAAGTATTTTTTCATTTCGCTGAACCTTCTCTTTTTATTGGATCACATGAGTGCACAGAGTAAAACTCGTCTACACTAAACAGTCAATGTTATCTACATTCTATTGTCTTCGTGGTACTTTGGAACTTATAAAAAATATCAGCACTCCTCTATTTGATTTTTCTGACAGGAGTTAAACAAAATGATCGAAGGTTTTTGAACCATTCCTATTGTATGAAGACTGTTCAGATGTTGAGAATATTTATATTATTTTTTAAATTTGTTAAATAGTAAATGATTTTACAGATCAAAGTCAAATTCAAATAAATGTGTTTCTTTAAATAGGGGCCAATCATAGGCACTTACAAATTGTCAAAGCATAAAAAATATATACCTATTTATGAGTATATATTTGCTTATTACACTTTTACAAAATGACCGATGACCCTTATAACCTTATGGTGTTATAAGAGTCATTTAAACAAATAGCTCAGCTTACAGCATTTTCATTGCGCAAGCCACCCGAAAAGAAGCTGCAAGAAAAACTGGTGGTTATAAAGGTTCCAATAACACTTGATGGTAGGTATAATTGTAACCCATACTGGCGTTGGCTTTAATAATCCGTTGGCCTTCAAATCTCCATTCAAATTAATAGATTAATAAACGTATGAATGTACAAACTGGCTACAGTTTACTTAGTTCGACGGACACACTTTACATTGTCCGTAAAAGACTACTAAGCTACCTCATACTAAGGTCATCTCCATTGGTACCTTACTCTCACCTACTTCTACCGCCAAATAGCAGTGTTCACATTGCTGTGTGTAAATGTGACATTGTACCTTCAGTTCACAGCGTTGGCGATACGCTAGTGATATCCTTATGATGACACTAACGTGTATAGTCTGCAGTCAAGTTGACCATCCAGCGGACCATATGCTCATTTGCTGACTTCCTAATATCAGAAAAAAAAATATATATATACTACAATTTAATAAATATTGGAAACGTATAGGTCAATGTAAAGGCTCTATATTAGGGGTATAAAACTACTTGAATCTTATTTTAATAAAAAAATTACAATTGAAAAGGGCAAATACCTAATGCAAAAGGGAATGTTTTCTAAAAATATTTTCATTGATATAATTAAGTAAAATAATATATATGTTTACTTCACAAATCATAATTTTCACGCACGGAAAAATAAAAAACACTATCTAATTCCTAAACCTTTACAAAATAACAACAAAAAAATAGATCGCTTTCCCAATAAAATGGTCTACCCCATCTACTGCTAAGACCATTGTCAAGAAGAAATGTTGTGAGTAATCGGATCAGATCTTTGCCTCTGTGGCATCTTCCATATGTTGCAGGCAAACATCAAATTCGAGTATTCAAACAACGAATAATGGCTGGATAAAAGTGGAATACCTACGAATGTGCTTCACAAAAGAAAAAATGACAAACATAATCTCTTACTCAATGGTATTGAATAGTACCGTTTAATCACCACTTGATTTTAAAGAAATTAGTCAATGTTGAGGAAGCAAGAAACGTACGTCAGGGTCGAATAAAATACCAACCAATGGACTTAGTTCAATAAACGTAGGTTTATTCGGCTTTAAAACGCGTATCTGTTACTATGAGGTATCTGTTCTCAACATTCAAAGCCGTTAAAAATTAGTTTTATAATGAATAGTGAAAGCCTAATAAGTACAAGTGAAAGAGTTTGTGATCTAGGAAGTTCTTTTACGAGAGTTAGGAGGTATGAAGAAGATATTGAACAAAGAGTGAACGCTGTAAATAAAAGAATCATACATGCTTTTGTGGGCAGCCAAATGTCAAGTGCAAATGGGCACTGGCAGTTCATAAAGGTGTACCAACGTACAACATTGTCCTTGGGTAGAGAATGTTGTATATGGCAGAAAAAGCATGCGAGTAGAATTAATGCTAATTAATTGTATGAAATGAGAGCACTTCGAAAGGTTGGATTGAGAGATAGATTAAGGAATAGTGTGATAGATCGATGTGGTGTAGAAGATTTCGTTATGACAACAATAGAGAAAGGAATGTTAAGATGGTGTAGACATGTACAAATGTTGGATGTAAGTACAATTACTACACATATATATAAAGCGGAAGTGTATGGAAGAGTTGGTATAGGACGACCGAGGCAAACATATCTAACCAGGTAGAAAAGTTGTAAAAAAAGGATCAGAAGTACCAAGAATAAACGAGCGTGTATGAAAGGATTAATGCGATTAAGGAGAGCAAGAGAGGTATTCCATGATCGTTACAATTAGAGATCCATAGTCTCTGCCAACCCCGATGAGACACCGGCGTGATAAATATATATATGTATGTACAAATAAACCATTTTGTATTCATTTATATGTTTGTAATTTATATTCTCAGAAAGCAGATTTTTTGAAGAAATTGAATTTGTATTCTTTATATATCAAGAAGCTTAATTCGAACTACCTGTAGTTATAATTTGTAAATACTGGATTATTTCTTCTGTAGTCACCTCTTACAACACCTGGTACTATTCTATTCTGCCAGTACCTTTTATCCCAGTAGCAACAACCAATGAGAGAGTAACCATTTTCAAATTAATAATTAAAGCAAAATATAAAGACGCTGAAATTTTGATATGCTACGAGATATTTCTATATTATATGCATCAGGCAAGGGAATAGTGAAGACTTACTTAAATCCATCATTTTTTTTTAATTCATATTGATCTATAAGCAATTTATTTTTATTTCTGTTACTAAATTGAGAAACAACTTTCGATCCACATCATTCTTAAATCACAAGGCGTATCACCAATCTAGTGACTTGATTGGTGGAGATATTTATTCACTATAACCATTAATTTTAGTGCCTCGCTGAATGTGTTAGAAACTTCAATGCTGTATAGTTTGATCTGTAGCCGTGTGTACTATGGGATATATCCTAAGTTAAGTAAGTAAGTAAATTATACAATTTGCCTGCCACACAGTCATCGCATTGGCGGAAAAGCGGCTAGTCGTGTCGTCGAGTGACGAGGGTCAAAGTGACCCTTTTTCTCTCCTTTCAAATGTATAAAAATGTTTTATCGGGTTAGACTGCCGTTTTCAATGCAAATGTTACCTTTTTGTGTCCGAAAATTGAACTAAAAATATAAAAATTCTTACCAACCAATTGGTTTGCAAAAACTATACAAGTTATTAATTTTTATATTGACATACATACCATTAAAATATAAAACATTTTTAATAAGGTTATAAAAGGCAACAAGAATTTTATAATATTTCAAGATTTAAGTAGAATATTAAAATAATGCTGATAGTTTTCATTTTGAAATATATATATATATATATATATATGGTATGCTTAAACGATATTCAATTATTATTATCGTCGTTTGCGTTAAATTGTTCAACTTACTCATTCAAAATACCAATGTCCCAAATATTTACTTAAATTTTGTACCGAGAAACCTTATCTTATTCACAAGAACTGGATGTTTTCTTGCATAAATAGTTAATGAAATACAAACTATCCTATCCCACCTGAATCATATATTTTTTCCAGTGTATAAAAGACAATATGACAAAGATGATGGCGATCCCTACATAAAAAATAATGAGTAACAAAGATCAATACATACAAACAACACTTAATTTGTAAAATTACAAGCGTGTTGCCAGCCTTGTGACCTGAAAACATTTTGTCACTACCTCTTACACCATTTAAACTGAAACACAGCAATGCTGTTTGCATAGCTGTTTCGGACTAATATTTAGTAGTAGAAATAGGTGAGAGTAAGGTACCAACGCAGACGACATGTATGAGGTCTACCTCATACATGTCGTCCGATGTTATAAGGGAACCTACTTTGTTCTACGGATTAACGCGTGTGAACCCGCGGGCTCTGCTTGTACTATATAAGAATATTTTCAAAGTGTTCTCAGACAAACTCGTAGCCGCAAGAGACTAACTTCTGCAGCATAAATTCTACTCGCGGCCATTTGAACCAATCAGAGCCGGCGTGGGCCCGGCTCGCCGATCACACGAGACGAGGGTGCGACCCGACATTTAGCTGGAATTTTCAACACAGCTTTCCCTTTTGTTTATTAAGGCTGTGGTCAAGTACACAAATTGTTTTGGGTTGTTTGGATGGGGAGACAAATCATTCGGGATTGCCTTTGGCAGGTAACGAAAATTGAGGTATTTATGGTATCTGTATGTCGGTGGCTTTAGGAATATTTCGTGTTACTTTTATTTTACGTGACATCTAAAAACCAATGTTAACTAATATCTTTCTTTATAACATTTTCGTGTCACAGTATTTGTCCGGAATTAACTCCGGACAAATACCTAAACTATAGAACGGATTTGAAATAAATTTTGTTTATTGTGTGCAATTTGATCCTGCTTCAGAGTTAGGCAATATATCTAAATTTATAGACGAAGTGAGGTCGGGCGGCTAGTATTTAATTTATTCTAGACTAAAAAGTGTCTTCCTTCTCTGGTCGCAACGCTTTAAGGCTAACCGATGTTGATGAAATTTGGTATATAAATAGGTATATCTTTATCGATATCCTTCAAAAAATATATGGGCTGCTTTTAATCCTAGGAAATATCTTGCGAGGCGCGATATAAATTGAAGTCCACGTAATATCTACGTTACAGGTGGAAGCTATTTATTATGTAATATTTAAATAAATAAAAAGTGTGAAGGTAATTGGGAAGGTAACTTTCAAATACTGACACAACATCCATTGTCTATCTTCAGAGTGATTGCTACAAGGTATTCGAAACGTGTATCAAAAAATATTATAAGTGAAATAAACCGCGTTTTATAGCCATTAATAAAGTCACTTTATTATTTCATATTCATCTTTACATATACATAGCAACATAGAAGTCTCTAGAGTTTTAGGTATTCTAATGAAACACTGTTGAGTGTTGCATAGACTCTAATTGAGAAATATTTTCGACAGGATTTTAAATCTCACTGACAGTCTCCAGAAAGACTTCACGATTTGGCGTAAATTAAGGAGGGGACACTTAAATAAATAGATATTTCGCTTCTGAAAGTTGTAGTAACATAATCAACATTATCAAGCCACGCTCTACGATTACCAACTCGCCTGCCCATCGCTGAAATTATGGACAAATTCCCCCTTCCATGAGGAAGCTTTGCCCACCAATAGACGTTCTGCGGTTGGTATGACGATATAATCAATTCATACAACATCTCATACATTGACCTAACTCCGAAGTAAATCGCTTTTACCACTTATCTTACGGACATAAAACAACTAAAGAATCACAAATATAATACTGAAAAACCTATAAGTAATATCACAGAATAAACACCAATATTCATCACATAAATATTTGTCCTAGATGGGGGATCGCACCCACGACCCCAGGTGATGAGTAAGACGGGAACACTACCGAATGCGCCATTGGGCCCATCGTCATAATGATAATGAATCCGGTCCAATTCATAGCCGTATTCACAAAAGGACTACTGCCCATGTTTACAAATAACAGAAATTGTATCAACATACTTACATAATGTATATATACATACCTACAACATAAATAAATATGTAATCTATCGTGTTCGAGAAACAACGTATTCAACCGAAAAAGGGCAGCAATCTCTGTTTCTATTACACGGAACGCGTATGAAATAAAATCCGTATAATGAGAGCTTTAGGATACAGTCCCTATCTCACGTACGGGATATGAAAGAACGATGCCCGATATTTAATATTGAGTTGGGGCACATATACGACAATATCACCCGCTTTGTTTTTACCCACGTCACGAACGTCGATTATCTCGTTCAATGCTTTGTTGTGTCCAGTTCTAGCATACAGCCTGCATGTCTTATTATCTAGCTTGCTTTGCCCATAATTGCGCGCTGGATATACGTAGTAGTGATAGCATTTAGGCCATGCTGTTTCGGGTATATATTTGCAAGTGATATCCTTGTGATATTATGAGCATCTTTAGGCTGCAGTGGCGCTTTACTATCTAGCGTATGCTAGACTGTTGACTTGATATAATATGTAAAAAAAACCTTAATAAGATAAACAAAATTTAAGATCAGCCGCAATATTCGATAGACCCACCTAACCCATCAACTTGGGTTAATAAAACCAAATATCTTGGCAACACTCTTGACGCATGATATAAGAATAGTTCGTAATATAGCCTCTTTCGTTTTAGGTAGACTAGACTAATCTTAAATATAAGCCGTCTTAGTAAAATGTTCCTTTCTCATAAGAGGACACAACTATAAGGCATGCAACGCGTAATGACGTAAGCGCCCCGTATTAGCCCACGTGGCCCCGTCGATTCTTAAATCACTCAGAATAAATTCATGCAAAGGACGACCATCACCCCTTGATACGTCCGTAACGTAAGTTTGCCTCGCGATCTCGATTTACCGACGATCCGCGAACTTATCGCACGAAAGAATCGTCGCGTTATTTCCTTGACGGGGCAGCTAGACAATCTAATACGCTAATAGTAAAATCCGCGACGTACGTCATAAACAAAAATACGTCTGTCATCGTAGACCGCGCCATGTCTTAAAAGACCCGCCCGATAAGATCACAACTCTAGTCACGTCCCTTCCTCGCCCTCTCACTGGCACCACACAGTCACTAACACTCTACGATAATTGCACGAACACGTGCAGTCCATGCCCCAACGAACGATTACCGACAGCCCTAACGCGGCCGAGCGCATTCCGTCTGTCCTCTTTTTGCAGAAACTTAACTTCACTACCCAACGATGGCTACCCGAGCCGAGGTCAAACCTTTAGAGGCGCTCTCGTGCGATCATCGTCGATCCCGCTCAGATCCCTCTAGCCCGCTCAGATCCCTCGAGCCTTGTGGGGGCGAACGTAGCCATGGCTACGGTCGTAGCGGTCGTAGCGCGGGCACACTAGATACAACGGGCAGCGGGCTGCTCAGTGATGAGCGGCTCCACTCTTTTGTTTAGTGACGTCTGAATAGTCCAGTAAAAAAAATAAAGATCAGTCGCTCTTAGCACTAGCTAAAATCATGCAATTATATTTTATTTCATTTAATAATTCTATTATTATGCAATAACCCCGATTACATACCAATTGCGTACAATTATCAATTACGGTCTAAATAAATAAATATTAAAACTACTCTTTTAATAGTAAAAGCGTTAATGTTAGAAAATATTTTCCGTTCTATCAATTAGATACAATATTTTATAAATAACATCATAAAACTGAATTACTGGATATATTCGCGATAGTCTTTGTTGATCTTTTGTGTATGCATTTTATCAGTAAAGTGCCACGATTTTCTCCATCAAAGAACAAAGTGCAGTAAAGAGCACAAAGAAATCGGACTATTCCATTGTAGCTTAGACAACAATAGAAATGCATTGATAAAATGCAACCTTAACAAATTTGTTATTTTTGTGATAGTAGTTTCAATTACGTATTTGGAATAAAGTACTGCTCTTGTTATATAATATCAAGTCCGCAAAAAAGCATGCAGCCTATTTAATAGTAAACGTGACCACAGCCTATAAACACTCAAATAGACACAAAAAAATTTCCTAGTGATTTTGCTTCTCTCACCTTTAAACCAAAACACAGCAATGCAAACTGCTCTTTGGCGATAGAAATAGGTTATTAACAAGGTTCCAATGCAGACGACTATTGTATGAATTATCTGCTTTGATTTGCTGCAAAACATACCACAATCTTAACCAGTAAATTAATCATGCTCTCATATCAGTTTCTATATTTGAAGTATTCAAGGTTTATTTTATAACTAGCTGTGTTATTGAGTAATCGTGAATAAGATTTTTTTTAAATATTATGTAAAAAAAAGCAATGTTTTTTTTAAAATAATGGGTCAAAGTACTTTGGCATAAATTATATTTCTACTTTTGTTTAAAATAAAGCACGCTGTATTCAACCATTCCGTAGGGAGCCTACCTCGCGTATGATCCGCGCGGCATGGTACCTCGCAAAGATCACTCGCGAGAGGTAGTGGCAAGCATGGTGGTGGGGCGAGGCCCACCTCCCCCTCACCCGCCGCCACGCGGCCTGCTTGCACATTATAATGGTAGCAAGCCTTCTTCGACAAATAATGTTATTATGAGTAAATCTTGAGAGGATTAGTTTTTGAATAACTTAAACCGTTTATGCAGCGACAGCATGCAGCATGCGACGAAAGACCTAGAATGTGAATAATTTTCCCCGTTTTGCAACATTTCTCACTGACGGTTCGCTCCTATTAATCTCAGCATATGTTATATAGCCTAAAGCCTTCCTTTATAAATGGACTATCCAACAAAAAAAAAATATTCAAATCGGACCAGTAGATCCTGAGATTAGTGCGTTTAGACAAACAAACAAACAAATTCTTTCGCTTTATAACACACTCATTTGAAAAAAAACGGACGGTTTTGATTTTAATTCTTCTTTAAAAAATACGGTACTAAAATGATTTCAATCATTTGTACATGTTACTGGCCGGTTCAAAAAATGCCGTGGTGTGTAAAACAGTACGTTCTAAAATAAATTTTTCGTTTGATGCTCGTTTTTAGAGAAAACCACTTTTTATCCTACATTTTTGGTGCGAAGCTCCAAAAGATAATATCGGTTTTCATTACATACTTATATACATACATACTTTAAGTAAATTTTTATGAATTTATTTCATATTCTTAATTATCAAAGCTTCATTTATTGCTGTTAAGCTGTCTCGATAATGTTAGAGAAAGTAGTAAAAGCTACCAAAATTATTGCGTTGCTCGAAGAGGGTTGCAGCCAATGCTTCGTGGCTAAGTGTGAGTCGTTCAATGATTCAAAGGACCTGGCAGCGGTATCAAGACACTGGTTCCGTCGAGAGAAGGCCTGGTTCTGGAAGAAAACCATGTACCCAACCACGGGATGATCGTTTTCTTGTGAGCCGCGGATTGAGAAATCGCAAGTCTTCGGACTCGCGACTTTCGTATGTGGACTAAGGTCCTCGTCTCCAAGAACTACCTCGAAGAAGTAAGAAATGTGCATATTAGACTATGGACGTTCAGGAGGAGGCTTCTCGCGGCCAATAAACGTAGTCATCGCCCGGCCCTCAACCCTAAGTTACTCCGTGAGCACAGAGTTGCCAGGCTTAGGCTTGTTTTAAATTGTGAGTCACTTACTCTAGAAGACTGGAATAGGGTATTGTTCTCCGATGAAACCAGGATATCTCTGTTTGGTGAGTATCGAAGTCGGCGAGTGCTACGAAGACAAGGAGAACGCTTTTCAGAGGCTTGTTTTGAAGAAATCACACCTTATGGTGGGCGCTCTGTTATGTTTTGGGCAGGAAAAAATTCAATGGATCATACAGAGTTAGTCTTTATTCAAAACGGTTCACTGACTGGTCATCGATACATAACGGAAGTTCTTATTCCTCAAGCACAACCCGCATTGGCCGCTTTAGGCGACGACTCAATTTTATGGACAACGCTCGCGCCCACCAGTCTGGCGATGTGGAAGCGTATGTGCAAGAGGTCGGCATTCGTCGTTTGGATTGGCCAGCTCAAAGTATCGACCTCAATCCTATAGAGTATGCCTGGGACGTTTTGAAACGACACGTGAGTTCAGT
The DNA here is from genome assembly GCA_020976665.1 of Heortia vitessoides. Lineage (NCBI taxonomy): Eukaryota > Metazoa > Arthropoda > Insecta > Lepidoptera > Crambidae > Heortia > Heortia vitessoides. The sequence continues at coordinate 6,120,206 of JACJUM010002878.1, read as the reverse complement.
ACAACTGGCTCCGCAGACCATCAGAGAGCTGAAGAATGTGATTACCGCGGAGCGGTAACGTATTCCGCAAGCAAGTATCCGGGATATCCTTGCCAGCATACCCAGACGAATTTAAGCTGTGATTTCAGTTAGAGGAGTATACACTCGATACTAAATATGTATCTACTTTTACTTTATTAAAGAAAAAACAAACAATAATAATCTTTGCTAACTTTTACCTCACGAGCATATGCACTACTAGCGAGCATACACTACTAGTGAACTTTAGCATTGAAACATAAGTTTTATCACAATTTTATGATAATACTGATGAAAACGAACAAAAGTAAAACTACCTATAATTATCAAACAGACCAATAGTAACATTTGAAATGTTTCATTGCTTAGGTGCCTGTTTTTTTTTGGAAATAAGAGATTAGTATAGATTTATTAAAGAAGAGAAATATTTATTAAAGATGAAGAAGAATAGTACTTCCCTCTGTACCAGGTATCTAAATAACTCCCTGTCTACAAGACCCAAGTAGGTATATAGAGAAACCACTTTTTCAAGGTTTCTCTGTCAAGACCAGTAACCAGCCCAACCATGTGTCAGTTTTATTTTAAGCTATTTTGAGGTTTGTATTTGCAGCGACTATGTTTGGTTACCTGTAGATATCCTTAGATATCCGTAGATAGCCTTTAGCGGATAGGGGTTGATTTCCATTATAAGTCCAAAATGAAAATTCAGTAAGCATGTAATGATTATTTTATTTTTATCTCAGCATTGCTTAAAGATATAAGATATATAACAAATATAATTATAACGATTATGTCAACTTTTGGCAATTAAATATTATCAAAATGTTTTCCTTATTTATAAAAATTGCAACTATTACAATACGCTTATTGTAGGTATGTATGTAAAAGTAAGTAATACGGGCAAGTGCATTTGAAAAATTTATGGGTTCTATCGCGGCTCTGATGCTGTTGAGCTCCAGTGGTTCCACGTGTGGTAATCGCTCTTACGCGGCACTTAGTCTTGTCACAATCACATTTGGGGTCGGGCGGAAGAGACTGCGCTGATTAGTTATTACATTGATGGCATTTTATTTCCTTTACTGGTACCTAATTTTAATGTCACATTATAGGATACACAACTTAGGATATATTCGCTTTACTTTATAATAGGTAGTAATAATAAATATTGGAAACATTTCATACATTAATCTGACGCCGAGATAAGTAGTTTATAAATCTTGTGTTACAGATATAAGATAACAGAAGAATCACAAATATAATACTTAAATACACATAATGTATATCCAGATACAGAAAAAACACAAATATTTATCATATTTTTCCGAGATGAGAATCGAACCCGCTAGCATTGGCGCACAAGTTAGTATCTCTATCATCTGCGCCATCGGTGATGTCTCCAGTAGACAAATAGCTTGAAATATTTATGAGGTACATTAAAAAAGTAAGGCATTACTACGCGTAAAAAAGGCTTAAATTACTGATTCACAAACTTGTGTTAAAAACAAAACATTCCATTTATCCTTTAACGGGACCAAATTAAAATCGTACTGTTTGAAACAGATTTAAAGCTAATAATCATGTCTGTTTTAATACTGAAGAAAAACGTATCTATCCCTCGTAGTAATTACTTACTTAAACTTATCCTCATGTAAAGTAATGAGTTATGGTAACCCTTAACAGTTTTGTTGCCTCAGCAACAGTTTCCCGCACGAACCTGTCATCTGCTCAACTTTGCTCCCAATTTTGCTCCCGATTACGCCCAAATTTGCTCGCAAATTTCCAGCCCATTTGCAAAACGAATTAACATCCGTCACGCTGAAATTCATTTTGTTGATAACGCTTTTAAGTTGTATCCATTTACAAATTTCACTCATTAATCAAGAGTTTTCTTCAGTGTTCAAATTCAGAATGTCAAAGAATGGGGTTGACAACTTAAAAAAATCGACTTCTCTTTTCAACATTTTACGATCTATCAATTGATTGTAAATAAACGGAGCATAGAGACATTCTCTTTTGATTTTAAAATTGACATCCACGAAATATAGTTGAATTTATGGTTAACAATTCAATGGGTTTTGGGCAGCGTTGAACCTTACCCTGTACCGGTTGTCGTTAGAGGCAATACAGTCAAACCGATATATGTATCCGGTACATTCAAGTCACAAACAGGGTGGGGACGGGCAGCATTCGACGCCCAACGAATGACACCACGCTAATCGTGACAAATATGGGCAAAATTCCCTTTCGTATGGAAGCCAATGCCCAGCATTGGTCGTAATACGGCTAGCATAATGATTAAGAATTTAATGAGGCTGAGTGAAGCACTTGACTTCGTTGGGTGTAATACAGCACGGTACGAACCATTACATGACTCATCACACAAACCGAATGCGGATGGATGCACTCGTGTTACGGACAACAGAAGAATTACAAATATACAACTTAAATACATATATTTAAAACGCAGACACAGAACAAACACAAATATCATCATATCAGTTTTTGACCTGGATAAGGTAAAACCCATAACCCTTGGCGATAGCATCTCTACCATCTGCATCATCGGGTACGTAATTTTTAACGTAAAAGCAGAAGCTTGGTAGTGTTTGAAATAATCAATAATTAATTAACCGTTGCGAAAATTGCGAAACAGTCGACCGGCGGGCGCGATAACCACCCCTCAAGGTAGGAGGAATTTGCTTATAATTGCCGCGCTAGGCCAGCGTGGCGGCAATCACAGAGCGTAGCTTTGCGACGGGGATGCTGCTGCCTATCCTGGTACCTCAATCACCTCTTATGACACCTGGTATAGGGGAGGTACTATTCTACTCTACCAGTACCACATGGCTAATAACATATTTATTATACAAAATTTATTTGAATCTTTATTCTTGATTTTTTTTTCTATGCCTTAATTTATTATATTATTATTATTTTATTTAATAGTATTGCCTAATTTTATTTTTGTTTTTTTGTTATGGGACACCTTGAAAATTAAAAAAGAAATATTCTTATTGGTCAGACCAAACATTATCTGTGTATGAGAAAATAAAACATGATTGAGTTGTTTGCTTTGTACGCAATAAATGTACATTTTATTTGTAATACGTTAATTAAATTATTATTTTATTTATTTATAAATTATTCTACGAGGAATGTGATAGACTTTATCCAGATGAACAAAAACGAATATTCAATGATGTCTCTTTGACACACAGGGTCATCCGGTTGCGATCACAGGATGGTGAGAAGCAAATTGAATATTCATGTAAAACATGAAAGATTCCGCCTGTTAAAGTCTACGCTCCGAACTACTCGCGTCCATATCCATGATCTTGAGAGCTTTCACCTCAAGCTTAAACCACTTTGATTGCTTGAAAAACCTTGCGCCGGTGGACGAAATCAATAATAGGAAATAGAAACTTTCCGGGTGGTGTTTCTAAGTTTAATGGACCACCACGTTCAAATAGACCTCAAAAACATATATGACACAATAACATAATAAAAACATATATGTTACTGAAAAATATATGCTACAGTTAAATACGCTTTCTGTTTTTTATATGCTTAAAGAAAAAGTATTTTAAGCCTATGAGCAGAGAGCAATTGTCATTTTTAGTAGAATATGTTAAATGATTAAATTAGTCATCATCACCATATCAGCCACAAGACGTCCACTGCCTGGATATAAGCCTCTCCAAGTGTTATCCAATAGGACCAATCGTATGCGGCCTGCGACCAGCGCGATTCTGAGGTTTTAATTAAATCGTCTGTTTATATTGTAGGTGGACGTCTGACGCTGCGCTTGCCAATACGTGGCCTCCATTATCGCCGTGGTAACCTTATGACTCCATCGTTCATCGGTTCTGCGTACAAAGTACCCTGCTCACTGCCACTTCAACTTGCTAATCCACTGGACTATGTTAACTTTGGTTATTTTACGGATTTTCTCATTTCTGATTCGATCGCGGAAAGAGACTCCGAGCATTAGCCACTCCGTAAGTCGTTGGGCTATTTTCAGTTGGCCAACACGCTAACCCAACGTGACAATAATATGCGAAATTCCCCCTTTCCTGAGGAGGCCCATGTCCAGCAGTGGACTTTCATTGACTGTTATGATGATGATGATGATGAATGAGGCTAATAGTTAAGAAACATGTTTCGTCGCCATAACTCATCCCTAGTAAAACACATTGGTCGAAGACATTACTTGAGACACTGAGGTATGTTGGACGAGAAGATGTTCCGCAGTTTTTTGAACGCTGCTCAGTCGAGATGGATTCGGCAATTGACTTCTGTCTTGAAGTAGGACTTACCTACCTTACCTTACCTACCTTACCTTACCCGGACCGTCTGGTCCGGTTAGGTAAGTCCAACTTCAGTACGTATACCTAGGACAGATGTCCTAGGTATACGTACGAGTCAACAACTTCAAGAAGCGAGTTCTCAACTAGGTTGGGTACAACATTACACAAAGTTTTGATCTTCTTCATGTTCATTTTAAGACCCACCTGTTGAAAAACTAGATTGAAGTCTTCAAGCATCGTGCATGTATTCTGCTTTTACAACAATATCATCGGCAAATCAAAGGTGAGTGATAAATTCGCCATTAATATTAATGTCTGGTCCTTGCTATTCCAGGAGGCTAAAGGCGTATTCTAAAGTGACATTAAACAATTTTTGAGATACTACGTATTCTTGTCTTATTTCGTTTTCAGAGGAATCGCTTTCGAACTCTGGTCCTGTACTCGGACTGACAAAGTGGCGTTGTCAAACAAACACTTCAATGTTGCGATATTAAATATAGCATCACTAAAGTGAATGAAGCATAGCCCTCGTTTTAACCAAAACGAAGGGTTTCCATGTATAACACTATGGTACTACTACTCACTCAAGGTACCAGAACCGAAGCATTTGAATTACAGCGCTTCGAATGGATATAACGCCACCTGTCGGTCTTGGTACCTCAGTCGCCTCTTACGATACCTGGTTCAAGGGTAGATACTATTCTACTCTGCCGGTACCTTATCGCGATAAATAATAACTAAGAGACATTAGTCATTAGTCTGAAGCGTATCGTTAAGTGTTAATGATAGTTAATTTACAGAAATTGAGGCGCAGGTGTTTTATCGCGAAACCCGCAGGCACATGTTGGAAATGCGGGTGTCCCGGTGGAACCGGTGCCACTGATGGGTTATAAAAATACTTTCCTTCCAGAGAGTTAGGCGAAACTTTGGAATGCCTTTATATTTATAAGTTTTTTTTAATAGACACAAACGTTGAGTAGCGAAGTTTTTCATCCTTTTGATCCTTTCTTGCTGGGTATCGTTCCTTGAATTATAATTTTATTTCCCTTAATGGTTTTATATCGCCTTCTATAAAAAAATATTATAACAGCTTTTTGTACAGAAATCATGTAGGTAACATATGAACGGGTGAGATCCGGGTTATGAACCTAGGTGACTCTGTCACCGAGAAGGATGTTGCCGAGACTATCAGGCTCAGTAGACACCATGAAAGTAGGTCAAATTTACAGGTGGTCCAGGGTCTAGGGACTTCCTGCATGGCAGTACATAGACTTGCCATAGAGAAGCGAGTTAAGGTGGGATGGCTGATCGCCAGAGTTTAAGTACTCAGTACCCGACCATCGCAGTGCTTCAGGTGTCTTGAAACCCGACATTCTATTTACCAGTGCACAAGCACTAAAGACAGGAGCACACTGTGCTATATATGGGGGGATCCTGGTCATAAAGATGGAGAATGCCAAGCGAAGGTACCAAAATGTGTCCTATGCGCGGACCATGGTCAAAATTCTGGCCACCGCCTGGACTGAAAAAAGTGTTTCCCTCCAAACACGATAAAGAGTCGCAGAGGAGACGAAATTTCGACATCGCCAGTGCAAAACAAGTAGATAGGCCAGTGCAAACTACGGTTTCCGCTTCTTCCTATCGCCTTCCCGAGGAAACAATGGAGATTGTTCATGGTTAGGTCTCTATACAGGATAGTACAGAGCAACCTAAACCACTGCCGGACAGCACAAGATCTGCTCCTGCAGAGTCTGTCCGAGTGTTCTGCATCGCAGGTAGTGGCGGCGGAGCCCTACTCCATCCCAAACCATCCACAGTGGTTCGGTGACAAAGATGGCTTGATCGCTGTCTACTGGAGATCCTCCGTGCTCCAGAATTTGTTCTAGACCGGGTATCGTTGCGGTGGAATGGGGTCCATTAGCCGTAGGCGGTTACGTCTCACCCAACTCCTACCTGGATGAATTCAAGAAGTTTCTGGATAGTATTACAGTTGTTTGACTCCGCGAAGACATGGAAACTTTATGTGATATGACAGTGCTACGAATCAAAACAGGCAGAAAGGGCCGGGCATGTTAGTGGTCACAAGAAATCTTCGATCTTCACACGGTCTGATTGAGATTAAGACGAAGATTTACGCGAGCTTGGTGACTTCGAAGCTCCACGATAAAGGATAAAGGACAAATATAGGGAGTATATACTGCGATCAAGGCGTTGCAAGATGCCATCGCCGAAAACAAAGCCAAGAGCTGGAGGGCCCTGCTTGAGGGGCTAAACAATGACTCGTGGGATCGTCCCTATAAAGTGGTGCTTGAAAAGGTGCACCCTTAGGTTTCACCCCTCTTAGAAACCCTCGATCCTGGTTTTGTATCCGCTGTCCCGGGGAAAGCGTATGCGTTCTCCTGGAAAATTTCAATACCGATATTTGGCATGAAATTGTGACATCTGTTTGTCGAATGCTTTCAAGACGGTGGCTATCCGGCAGATTGGAAACCGGCAAAGCTGGTGCTCGTACATAAGAGGCAAACCAATAGATGAACCAGCAGCCTACCGACCAATCTGTTTTTTAGACGATGTAGGTAAATTATTAGAACGGATAGTAGTAACCACTCGAGTAAAGACACATTTCGGGAATAAAGGCCTGGACTTGGCGGACCAACAATATAGATTTCCACGTGAGAACCTTAACACTACAGGCGGTATCGAAAGTGAGAGTTGCCTTGGCAGTCAGCCTAGACGTCGTAAACGCCTATAATTTCCTTCTTTGGTGTGTCATACATGCGGCTCTGGCCTATCACAGAATTCCGACATACCTGAGGAACATATTGAAGGCGTACCTCTTAAACAGGGACATCTGCTACCCCGGTAGATACAAAAGCTTACAAGAGAGGGCCGTAGTCCCGCAGGGGTCCGTTTTAGAACCGCTCTTGTGGAACATCGGGTACGATGCGGTACTACGGACGGTGCTTCCAAAGGGTGTAAACATGGTGTGTTACGCAGATAGCTAAGGACTGGAGCTAGACAGCCGATGGAACTTCGTCGAGCACTTCGATCGTCTCGCCCCTGGATTCAAAAGGGCAAGCATTATAGCAAGTATTATATTCTGCCAAGCTTAATTGCTTGGCTGAAGAACAGTGCACGGGTGACCTACCATTTAATGCAGCTACTCACTGGACATGGCTGATTCGGGGAATATCTGCACAGGATAGGCAGGGAGGAGTCGACGCAATGCCACCATTGTGGGGCGGCCGAGGATTCACACGCTCAAACATTGCCCTGCATGGGTGAGCGACGGATCCTCGTCCAAAACTTCGGACAAGACTGTGCCTGGTGGCCGTAGTAGCGGCGATGACAGTAAGCCGGGAAGCGTAGCACAGTGTCCTTTTCCTTTGCGACACATTAATTCTCGCAAATGAAGATACTGAGAGAGCCAGGGTACGCGCAGATCCCGCTCGTCGAAGGAGCCGTAGAGGCAGAAGAAGGTAGTTGGCCTGTTATGGGGCGCCACGTTGAAGGGCATAGGTGCCTCTTTTAGAGATCGCGGAGTCCTTCACAAGTGCTGAGGACGGGAGTCATTGCCGATTTAGCGAGTAATCTGCCCGTTACGCGGTTATATTAGCGCGCCGGTGAGTTCCACATACCCGCCCGTTATAGGCAGGATGCATTTCCCATCGTAAAAAAAGGTGTTTAGGCGTGAGTAATAATAAAATTCCATAAATCAAATGTCTTCTTTCATTTTCTCAGCACAGTATAAGTAATATGATATAATGTTCTGAGTCTATGGGAAGTATCGCATAAATTTTAATACCTTTCATAATGTCAAAACACGTTTTGCGGCAAAAATTATGGTAACTCATTTTCAGCTTAACATAAAATATAGCTTTCTTCCTATTTTTAAGAGTATGGTCTACATGTTCTCGTGATAAAGGATCTTAATATACATATAGATGGATAAACAGGCAGGTAGGGAGACAACAAAGCGATCTTATAAGAGTACCGTTGTTTCCTTTTGCGGGACCTAATAACCCTAATAATAAATAGAAAGAATAAAAAAATAAACTAATACTATTTTCAGACTACATATTCGGCATTGAATCAAAATACGAGATCTGCTGCAACCATGAAGTTTTTATAACTTATTTTGTAGTCTTTTTGTGTACAAAAATATTTGTACTTAATATTATACCTAGTAAGTATTTTACGGTAGCGACGGCGTATTTTTTTCCATAATACAGATGCGGCGTTTGCCTCCGGCGTAATTGTAATTACTTTCGAACTCCACAATGAGTTTGTACCGAATTTATTATTTGCATAAACTACGCTATTACGAAACTCTTACCTGATAAGAGATTGGCAAACAATAATGTTATTGAATTAGCATTAATGCGACTTTCTTAACAACTCTCAGTAATAGACAAAGACAATTACTAACTCGCTTATCCACTTTATTTTGTCGTACAATGTTTGCATTATTTTCTAGTGGCTGATGCCAGAGAGATAGGCATCAATACATACTTATTATATTTATCTTTTCCTTTACACGCCACGCATTGATTGTGACAATCAGAGTTTTTTGTTTGTTATTTTAAATTTATGCATCGTGCTATATATATTGAACATTATAGAAGATGCAGCCAGCTATAACATAGTTAAATATTAGAACAGCGGCAGACGATATCTTTTTATATTCATATGTATTGATTATGTTTGGATTATAGAATAAAAAATATTATTTAATCGCTATCATTTCATCGTCTTCATAGCAGCCGTAACACGTCCACATAGGCTTCCCTATAAAAAGGGGGGCAGAAAAGTGGTGGCAACGCAGAGCGTAACCTTATGGCGGGGGACGCCCATATCCGCCCTTTTACATTCAAAATGCACTGTTTTGGGTATATATACCACTATCTGCTGGTTACGGTACCACAGTCACCTCGTACAACATCTGGTATAAAGGCAGGTACAATTCTAATCGTCTGGTAACCCACGGCACGCTGTTCTTTTAAGCTGAAATATTGCTCTGAAATTTGTATATGATTATTCTAAGTAGAAAATACATATTATAACTATTATTTAAAAAGGTTTAAAGCTTCTATTTATTTAACTTATTACAATTTTTGCTTGGCACTGCTTTTAACTGAAAGCAAACATTCTCAAAATTGATAAAATATTTTGAGACCTCGTATCATGTTATGATGAAATCAGAGTCAAATGTGTTTCTATTTAAATAGTCATATCAAAGGAACTCTGTTCATTACAATATAACACAAACGACCGATGACTTTATAATGTAATAAAAAAATTAAACAAGAAGGCCATGGAGTATCCTACTTTAATATCAGACAAGTATTACAACTAAGTTCATAGTAGGTTCATTACGCGAGCTGCCAGAAAAGAACCTGCAAGAAAAACTGATGGCAGAGGATTATGACAAATGCGCACCTCTATATGTTATTAATATCTCAGATCCTATTTTCAGTCCCGAAAAACACTCAGGAGGTATAATTACTTTATGGTATAATCATTATAAATGGTTGTCCCTGCATAGTTATTACAACTCGCAGATTTATGGTACTTAGTGAATTCAAGCCTGGACCGCGCCGATAGTGAAAAATAAGCTAGGTATTTATCATGGTAACATTTCAGTTAATCCTCGTAGGCATCGCAAATTCCAGCAAACAGAAGGTTTCCACCGGCCACTGTATCATTATCGTGCACTCGAAATGTATTGATGAGGTGGCGGGAGTGAACTGTTGAATTGGTAGTATAAAAAAAATGCATTTCGATCGGAAATTAAATACAATCGATATTTAGTTTATAATAAAATTGATTAATCATATATTTTATCATGTGTTCTTGCTGCAGAAATAAAATTCTAACTAGTCATTATCTTTATCATCATAGTAGCCTTAAAACGTCCACTGCTGGGCATAGGCCTCCAAGAAAGTGCCGGGCTGGGCAAGCATGGTGGCAGTCGCATAGCGTAGTTTTGCGACGGGAATGCCGCTGCCCATATTCGCCCTATGCATTTGAACTACACTATTATAGGCGGATATACCGCCATCTGTCGGTTCTAGGATCTTAGTCGCCTCTTACGACCCCTGGTACAGAGTGAAGTATTATTCTACTCTGCCGGTACCCTACGGCATGAAATGTATATCTTTGTTATATATCATGCTTTAATCTAAGAGTATAATAAATCTTTCCAGGAAAGCACCACTAAACTTTAACTCCATCATAAAACGAAAGTAGAAATTAAAATAGTCTGTAATAAACAATATTACATGGATCGATCGAGCGTTTGTCGCAGGCACGTTTCACAGGCTAGCATTATCACGAATACACAAATCAATGCTTATTTGCGCCGAGGGAATCACGCAATGCAGCGGCATTGTAACTTTACGAACACAATTATTGTAGTTACACAGAAAGAAGTGTTATTTGAATAATTTACTAGTAAATAATAACATAACAAGTCCAATGGCGCAGGTGGTATTATTGTTCCTGTCTTGTGCGACAAAGTGGGTTCGATCGATTCGAATAATATTTGTATATGTACAAAACATTTGTGGGTGTTATTTTTACATATTTAGGTAGCACATTAGTCATTTCTTTTTTATGATATTCGTAACATACGTGCTTTAGCTACTTATCTCGGAGTCAGATCAACTAATGAGATGTTGTCTGAATTATTATTATAATTTAAAACACAATAAAGTTAACACAACAGTATATCTGTCTGTTAAGGTCTCACGAGTTTGATAGTGACCCGTTTTTAATTAAATACGCGATACTTTTGATTCGGAAAAAACAAGAGATTTCCATTATTTTGATTAGAAAGCCCACATCAACGACGAAATGCTAGTGCCCGTTATTTCACAAATGATAAAAAAATATATGTACATACTCGTACCCCCGTAATACTTGTATCACACTAATTTTTCACAAATTATGGATTTCAATTTTGTACCTGACGTCGTCTATATTCACAATTTGATACACAAATGTATGTTTAGAATAGACTACATCAGTAATTCCTAAGAACACCTTAGTATTTTCTGCATGAGTAACTATTAAAATGAAAATAAAATGTTTTTATCATGAAAGGCGTCTATGCAATCTATTCTTAATACACGAGTGTATGTTTAAAAAGGACTACATCAGTAATTTCTAAGAATGTCTTAAGCGTTTGCTGCATAATTACTAAAAAATGAATCGTTTGTGATTTTTTTCATAAAACAAATATATGCAGTGAGGTATATATACCTCATAGGCCTCTCCAAAAAAGGAGGAAATGAGGTATACCTCAAAATGTATAAGCAAGTATGAGCAAAATTCCCCCTTTCTTGGAGAGGCCTATGTCCAGTAGTGGACATCCAATAGCTGTTATGATGATGACATATGCATTATCGTCGACGCTCACTCTTAAATGATTTCAATGTAAAATACAACTCGTACCTATTAATTCATCATACCAGTCATTGTAATTCCAGTGCTGAATATAGGCCTTCCCAAAGAGGGGGGATTTGACCATAATTGCCGCGCTGCGCAAGCATTTTGGCAATCGCAGAGCTTAGCTTTTGTCTTGTTAATTTGAGCGACAATGTTTCGGATGAATACACCGCCATTTGTCGGTTCCGGTATCTCAGTTGCCTTTTACTATACCTGGTTCGAGATACTATTCTCCTCTGCCTATATCCTACGGCATACTACGTATTGATTATACTGTCAAAACAAAATACTGGGCACCCAACACCAAATGGTGTTGAATTTGTCACATGAAACAAAATTGCATTATTAACTTTATACAGTCGTGCAGAGCTTCATGACAGACGCCGAACGTAAGACTCCGTCGACCGTAACTCGATGCAAATTGAGACGTCTGAGAACATTATTCGAATATATATTCTGTTAAATAATTTTTGAACATTATACGGTATTATATAAACCAGCGTGAATAAGTTAAAGTTGTTTATCGCGGCTTGCATGCAAACCTTTATTACCTTCAATACTAATATTTTTTTCTGGTTCGCTTAAATATGCTTTTTTATACTAAATCGACAAAAAAAACAAACGACACTATAGCCTATAGACGCTCTAAAGAACGTTATGTTTATATTATTACTGCTTATTTTTTAAGACATCAATTCTTAAGTGGAATAAAACGACCTGACAAACAAATAAACAAATACACACAAGATTGCTTAATGCGCCAACAAGCCCGTCAAATACCGAGATTGCGCTAAATATTATATACGCTACATATATATATATATATATATATATATATATATATAATATTGACACGAAATTAATACCGTATTAATTTTTGTTAAATGGAGCCAATGTCAAAATAATTTGTTACTAAAGAATATAAAAAACACTTTCATTCCCAATAAAGGCTAAAGAATCCGCCGGGACGCCTTTTATTTTGGAACGTAAATGTAACATTTAAAAGGTTGCGTTTCAAAATCTTTATACTTTTCAATAAATAAACGAGAAATATCCTTTCAATGGAATAATTCACAAAAGAGATTTCTCGGGAACTAACTCGGCTTTATTTGTCGACTTCTGTTTAGTTCATTAGAAGGAATCACTATGATTTACACTTTTAAAAGCCGTCGTATTTTCTTGAATACGGCGGCATTAAATGCCTATGTTTGACTAGTTTATTGTGTGAATATATCTTATATTGTAAGTCCTTATAGACATTCATTAGTTATATGTTGTATAATTTTTGATTATTTTCAGGTCAGGATTAAGACCCGTAAAAGAATCAAGCTTACCAACATATTCCAGTTGAACAGCAACATAAAGTGGTAAAAACAGGACACATAGCACGCAGAACCAACGGCCGATGAATAACGTTGAGGAATGGAGACCACGCAATGCATAGGACATCCTCGCACAAGTTAAAAAAAAAATTGATTAAAGCTGCAAGATGCAGGCTGCATAGAATCGGCTCTTTTGGAAATACCTTGTAGACCCACGGGTGATGATAATAATCAAGGATCTTATATTGAATTAATATCTAACTTTTTGTACTAAAAATATTATAGCATAATTCATTTGAGATATTCACCAAATTATCTTTTGGACTTGAAATATTTCAGAATATGTAATAATATCATTTATTTCATTTCTCATGCATCGACTGACTGACTGACCTGTTGATTAAATTACTTCTGCTCACTCAACTGCCAATGAATACAATTTTTTTAACACAATGAATTAAATTTTTACCATAGCAACATTCATACCACTCATATTCATAACCTATTCTATCGTACAGAACTTTCATTTTCCGCTTGGTTTTCGCAATATTTGCACATTCAATTAACTCTTTTCTCTGTATTTCCAATGCGATACAAATAGAACGCATAAATCTACCTCTCATGTAGAACTCCAACGTAGCAGCACAAAGGGATAGGTAATACTTGGTATGTTGCAAGCTGCAAGGACGCCCTAAAGATTTTTAATTTCCCTTAAACGAAATGTGTTAGACAGTATTTGTAGGGAACTGTAAACGTACTTTCATCACATTCTATTTCTCTTGATATAGAATAGATGTATCATGATGAGATAGATCATGTGCGCTTAAGGTCGTGGGTTCGATTCTTATCCAGGTTAATATTATATGATGATATTTGTGTTTGTTATGTGTTTGCGACTAAAGTGTAGATGGTAGTGATTGTAACTAGTGCACCAAACCGCAGGTGGTAGTAATTCTATCTAAATCACAAAAGCGCAGATGGTAGTAACTGCATTTTGTGCACTAAAGCACAGATGGTAGTAACTGCATTTTGTGCACCAAAGCACAGATGGTAGTGAATGTAACCTTGTGCACCAAAGCAGAGATGTTAGTGATCCTATCTAGTACACCAAAGCACCGATGGTAGTGATTATATCTTGCG
>JACJUM010002878.1:6001745-6105960 GCA_020976665.1 Heortia vitessoides | reverse complement strand
GTACACCAAAGCGCAGATGGTAGTAATTGTATCTTGTACACCAAAGCTCAAAAAGTTGTGAATCTATCTTGTGCACCAAAGCGCAAATTATATTTATCTTTTATTTGGGCGTTGAATATGTATTTTAGTATTATATTTGTGATTATGATATCCGTAACACAAATGCCTTAAGTGACTTTTGGGCGATCTTATTTAGACATGCAGACAGTGTATGAGATGTGATGAGAATTAATTATTATTGTCTTTTTATACTAATATCTGTCAGCAAACATAGAGGTCAGTGTCGCTGAATTAATACACATTAAGACAACACAATATCAAGTAACAGCTGGGGCCTTTAACTTCTTCAGAAGCAATAAAAACTTGCGTAGACGAGGCTTGGTTTGTGGGCTAAGCGCCATACATCAAATTACATGCCACGTAATTGCCAGCAACAGGTGTATAATTGGTCATGCCCTACTCTCAACTCGCAGTCTCTTGACAATACGAATCTGCAATTTCTATCAAAAAATAAAAAGAAATTGTGTTTAGGGTTTACTTTTGAACTAGTATTTTATTTAAGGCAAGTCTTACCGTTCCAATATTCCTAAGGGTTTGTTTATTTGCAATGAGAAGTATTTATGTCAAAGACGGTGAAGTTGCGAAAAGGCACGCTTGTCCTATCTCGTCGCTTATCGACGAGTCCGATGGCGTGATCGGTAGTATTCTTAACTTGTGCGCTGAAGGTCGTGTGTCATTTTTGTCATAAACATTTATAATTGGTCAGAGTCTAGGTATTACATAATATATAAGTTGTAAGTTGTTGATATCTACAAACGTAACGCTAGTGCTTTATGCTACTTATCTTAGAGTCTTATGTCGGAGTCTCGAAATTAACTGTTACGTGGATTGATTATTATTAAACCTAAATTTTAATTGAAAATTTGGAAAATGTAACTTCAATTAAACTTATAAAAAATATAAGTTTAATAAAAGTGCTCGCCACCTAGACAAAATAACTGTAAATATCTCGCGTAACTGGCATAGTGGGGGCCGTGCGGCCCCCATAGCGCACGTACCTTCGCTCTTTTAAGAGCTGCAACGCCGAATCACTGGCATCCGCCACGACTCGCGACGTAATGAGATTACTCAAAATGGCATCCGCGCACGGTGCATTGTTTTAAAGTTATTCATAAAAATATCACACGTGGGGGCCGCACCACCCCCACGAAACCAGTTAAGGGATATATAATAACTTTATTATAAATTTAATCAATAGCTATTAGGTGAACCATACATTTTACAATAAAACTATTACCTGAGTGCGAGATGTCAGTCGTGACTAATATATACTTTTTTAATAGGGAAAATTCCCACAACTTCTTATTTATTGACCTAGCTCCGTGGTAATTCGAATTGGTATAAGGAAAAAGAAGTGTATTTATTTTTTTAATGCTTATACACAATATTCTTAGATTTTTTTCTTGCGCGTATATAATTAGTTACGTAGGTATTCCGACACGGGAACAGGCAACATATAACTGGCCATGTGAAAAACATGATTTTTTAAGATTGATGCTACAAACACTTAGCCCTGTATCTGCCCTTGAGATTTAGTAATCGACATTGCGAATGCTGCACTGGAAATTGCAAATGTTTAAAATCGAATGGTATATCGTTCGAAATCAAAGGAATCCGTAGAATCAAAATGTCTTCGCCTTTGTCTTCGCCTATTCAAAGTTTTGGCTTCGATAACGTTGATCATTAATTTCTTCACCGCATGTCGGGTGCCATTACAAAGACGTGGCTGGTTTACTGATCCGATTTTAAATTGCAGATCAAGGCAATTCCAGCTAATTTAAAAACTCAGTTGGATAGTTGACATTATTATCTTGGTTAGAAATGGAATCAATCGAGTTGTATGTCATTAATTTGCCAGCTATTTTGTTTTGAATCAGAAAATTCATTTAACATCAACGTTTCATCATACATGGTCTTTTTAATTTTGAGCAATGTTTGGACACTAAAAAAATCAGTTTTCTAATATCCTTTTTGTGGGAAATAACAAATTATTTATTTTTCATGTATTTTTTTATCAATTAAGTAACTTTGATCGAAGCATTTGTTTTAAACGATACTCAATTGTTTTACATCTTTTCTGAAGATATTTGTGCACGTATTCTGTCAATTCTATGCTAAATGTCAAAAATGTTACATCAAACAAGTTTATATTATTCAAAACTATTTATTTAAGCAAGAAAAAAAAGTAAGGTTATTATATATCATAAAGCATTAAAATAATAAATACACTCTTTTTTCATCAACATAATTTTATTAAATAAAATGTATATTATTTAATAATAGTTATACCAATTCGAATTTAATAGTCATCGTTAATACAAGACAAAATCTGTTGGATCAGCTAGTATTATATAGTTGTTTAATATTCTTAAATTTTATAATTACCGCTGATTTTTAATTTATTTTCGTAAAACCAAATATTTTTTTCCTAACAATAACAAACACAATAAAAAAATAGTGAAATCGACCCAGCTGTTCACGCATGATATCGTGACCAAGGGAAATAGGGATTCATTTTTATAAATATACACGAACAATATTGACGTATGGGCCTGAATATATAACGCGTTATTTCAATTGGATATGCCGTGGAGTATTTGGAAAATAGAATGGAACCTTCAGTACCAGATGTCTAATAGGTACATACACAAACGATAGATTGTGGTATATTGAATACGGCATAGCTTATATTAAAAATATGGTATGGATTGACCACAACATCCTTGTCACGAAGCAACGCATTATGATCGCCGCCACGTTTTCCCAGCATAGTAATAATAAGCTTTTTTTGCGTAAACCTTTTTTCAAGAATAAGGAACCCCCAAGAAAAAGGATTGCCAAATGAAAAATATATTCCTTTGTCATCCACTTTTTTCTTCGTTTATCTGTCAAACATCTTTAAACGCGCGCAGGTTATTTGAAATATATAATACTCTGGCCTTCAATAAATTCATCTTTGCTCAAAATAAGCTATCTTATATCCAACAAATCAACATTAAAGTATTATTAACATACAACTCTGCAAACGAATTGTGTAAGATACAATAAGTATAATATCAGCAAATTACATCACAAAGGCCCATAAAGTTCGAATAAAAGAAATATCTATCGAACGGAACAAACAATCGAAGTCACGTAAAGATTAATATAAGAAAGGAATATCTTTCATATAATGCGGACACAATCGGTCTCGCTCGATAAGTTGCCCGATCGGTCTATTTACTTTTAATCAAGCCCAGATAAATCGGTACGAGTGGGCTTATAAGATACGTATATTGTATCTAGCTAATATCTGAAAATACTGTAATGTTTTTGCGCATTAACTTTCTACCAGAAAATTTATTCGGCCGGAATTCTTGTGCCATTTAACGGGCCCGATGGCGCGGTTGGTAGTGATCCTGTCTTGTGCTTAAAGGTCGTTAGATCGATCCCCACCGAGAATAAACATTAATATAATGATATTTATGTGTGTTCTGTATCTGAGTATTAAATATATCAATTTAAGAAGTATATTTGTGATTTATTTATTATCTGATGTCCGTAACACAAGTACTTTAAGCGAATTATCACGGACTCAGGTAACTCAAATGTCCTCACCTAAAATTTGCATGCTTTACATGTGAAATGCATTTACGTTTTACACATAGCGGCAGAGTAGAATAGTACCTCCGTCTATACCAGGTGTCGTAAGAGGTGTGGTACCGGAACAGATAGATGCTGATA
The DNA here is from genome assembly GCA_020976665.1 of Heortia vitessoides. Lineage (NCBI taxonomy): Eukaryota > Metazoa > Arthropoda > Insecta > Lepidoptera > Crambidae > Heortia > Heortia vitessoides. The sequence goes on along the minus strand of JACJUM010002878.1, from coordinate 6,102,177 downwards.
TATCCATCAATAACAGTGTAGCTCAAACGCAATGGACAGGTTGCAACATGCCAACCATACGAATAAAAATGGTCGAAATTCTGATAGGCATGGCTCGGCATTCGGATAGCAAGGCTCTACGCGCATGCTGCGATTGTGTGCTTAATTCGCGCAGCTTAATGGGGAGCCCTACGTCCAACAGAGGACGTAAGCCTCCCCAATAATACAACTGTTATAACGATGATAAAATATATTTCTTGTTTTTATCTTAATTCGCTTACCTTAGTATTGTGCTGTATTTTTGTTTTTACAAAAGAACCGATTGAGCGGTTTATTATTGAATTATTAATAAGACAAGAAAAATTCCGCGTATAAACATTTTGCGTTTTTCGATACTTGTATACAGCCGATATTCAGGAAAATATTATTTTCATATGTAAAGATAAATTCTATTACACTCATATTTGATTTTCAATTTAAGTTTTAACGCCAGTAGCATTTTTATTGTATCGATTTGCCAACACTTAGATAGACACAAGATATTTATAATAACGAGATATGTTTAAGTTTGCTATAAGTACTTCAAAATTAACTCTAAGTCCGATTATTGCTTTATGTTTTATGATTAAGTGTAAAGTTAAATAAAATCAATAAACAAGTATATTTTTATACAGAGCGTCACCGTAGCCTAAAGACGCTCGTAATCGTTTTTTATGTTACGAGTCAGCAAACATGCATACGGGTGACTTGATGGTAAATGACATTAACGTTGTGAACTGAAGATACCATATTACATTTACCCAGTTTTTTCACTGCTTCTCGCGCCCTTCAAACTGGAACTCAGTAATGCGGACAGTGCTATCTGTCATTAGAAATAGGTGAGTGAGAGTTACCATTGCAGACGACCTTTGTAGGAGATCTACCTCTAGCGCGGAGCAACCAGGTAGCTAGAAATTATGTCACATTAACCAATACTTTTACTGCCTCTCTCAAATTTAATGACGAAAACATTGCTCTTTGGCGATATAATAGATCAGAGTGAAGTTTTAACGCAAACTAACTTTGTATGAGGTCTGCTCTTTGTCAATTATTCCTTAACAAACAGCGTTCTCTTCGCTTGCGGAACGGACCATATGTATCCGAATATTTACTTTTTTTTATCAATTCTGTATACGCACCCCACCAAAGCCCCGGAGATCATGATTTATGTCAGCAATAGGTTATTACGAGTTCTTCGCTTGAGCTTCTTATGTCGCTTATTATTATTTTATTTTGATTTGTTACCAGTTCCTACTTTGGTCAGTTATAATACCAGTATGTAAAATTGTACATTACTTTAGATTATTTTTAGTTTTTTTGTAAGTAAAACATTCTTGCGTTAAGGCGTTTGTAGCTGTAACCAGAGTCACAATATTACGACTGTTGACTTCTTACAATTTGTAAGAACAACATTTTCTCCGTAGCTTGTTCTTTAGCATGAGATATTTATATTTCTTGAATATTAAAGGTCCTTCCCCTATACCAGGTGTCGTAAAAGGTGACCAGATCCTACAGATGGGGATATAACCACCCGAAGCGGTGTAGTGAGATGTAACAGCGCGGGAATGGGCTGCAGTATTTCTTTCGTGAAGTAACTCTCTGCATACGCCACCACGCCTGCCCACCCCTGCCCAATTATGGGCAAAATTCCTCCTTTCTTGGGGAGGCCTATATTCAGCAGTGGGCGTTATTGGATATGGCTGCTATGATTTTGATGAATATAAAATGTTAATAAGATGTGCCGTGGGGTAACGGTCACGTAACTGGCAACTGAGGTATCGGAACCGACAGATGGCGGTATACTCATCTTCAGCGTAGCTCACATGCTACATGGTGGGAATAAGCAACTGCCTTTCCGTCGCAAAGCTTCGCTTTGCGATTGCCATCATCATGCCCAGCGCGGTAAGTATGAGCAAACCTCCCTCTTTCTTCTCCTCCTTTGTCTAGCAGTAGATGTCTTGCGGCCGTTATAACGATATTTACGATTGTAACATATTTTATTAAGTACATGCAGGACTATTAGAACCATTTCAAGAAAATACTATTCTTAGAGATCCGTGATTCCCCAGTGCGCTCCTAGAGTTGCGGTAGTAAGATATCACCTACCATTAAGTAAGCTACTTACTTGAAAGAGCCCAAACTTTTGCGCTTCTTTTTTATCTTCAATACTTCTCGTATTTCGTTCTACATTAAACCCTTTTTACTTATCTAGACAAATTGCAGGCTATGTCAACGGCAGCATCGCGTAAAATAGTAAAGCTAAATATATCAGCCAGCAGAGAAACCTCTTGAGAAATGGACCGCCCAACTCGGAAGCCGTATTTCTGTACCCAGTTCGCCAGTTAGTTTCAATTTGTTTGAATAAATAAACAGAAGTTAATTTGGTTCGATCTCTACAGAATATTGTATTGACGTTTACCGTTTGGAACACGCAAACTGTACATTTGTAGTGTGCAAAACACTGCGCCAGCTAGTACTAGGAATATAAATGGCGGCACGAGAATTCACTAGTGTTCAAAATTAGAATGATTGATAAATGATGAAATTCCTAGACGAAACAACGATGCTAGTGCAAAAAAGTGAACTGCGTTTTTCAAGTTGATGCGATTACGTACTCGTTGGAACGATTTTATTAGGAAAAAGATTTTAAAGTTATAATTATTTTAATTAAATTAAGATTAAGGCTCTTGCAAATATTGTATACCTAGCCCTATAATCCTTGAAAGCCATTAAAACATCACCTTATAAAGAACATGTGCCTTTACAACAAGATTATTTGTCTTAATTTAATAACTGTAATATCTTAAACATTTTCCTGATATTATAATGTTCCATCATGCACGTCACTTAATTTTTTGAAATTGTGCATATTATTTGATTTAGAATCGTAATGTATTACTAAATCAATTAACAATGACAAATCAATAATTTCAATTTAGAGCAATAGCGAATTCTGGTACCCACATGAATAAACATCAATGAAAGCTAATTTTGGAGTACATTTGACAGCAAACTAATATATGTTAGGTGAAGTTCGAAATATATTAATGTAGCAAAAAAGCAAATATACAGATGGCTTTCGAGAACGTATCAATTAATCCTACTTATGAATCTTAATATACACAAAAGCTGGTTTCATTCGCAGAGATTGTTTCTATTTTGTCTCCTTGTATATATAAAAAAAGAATTTAAATATAAACACGCACACATACAACATATGAAGCACTAATATTTAAATTTGATGTAAGCAAATTTATTTTCAAAATGTATTGGTAATCTGCGTCAAAATCAATGCAGTTCAAAGATTAATCTGATTTAATCAGTGAATAATTAGAGTAAATGACTTGTTAGGTCTGGTAATGTTTTTAATTATAACATGAGTAAGTCAAGCAGCAATCAAAATACCCATGAGACACGGTATTGCGTGGATATACTTGTGAATGACTGACGCGTGATATAAGATAATTATCACATATTGTTCGTCAAAACCACAGACGTTTCCAGAATATTCAGAGTTGCAATTTTGCAGATATTGTTTTAAGCAGCTGCACGGTGTGCGGACGTGAAGTCTGAACGACCTGTTATTTACTGCGTACAGTCATTGTTCTCTTTGTTCTATTATTTTTACATTTTCTCGTTATACTTTAGCTACAGCCAAAAATTATCTTGTTTAAAAGTTAAATGAGTATAAAGGTACAATGGAGACATGGTATTAAATAAACGGTTAGCTAGTATAGACAACAAAAGATACTTCTGTTGTTAAAAATATTTCTTTTTAGTTATTTTTTCTAACACTTAATATATTCTCCAATACTTTTGTTTTATTTTTTTATAAGTTTACCCATTTGGCCGTGGATTACATATTTCTATACCAGGTGTCGTAACTTAGGTACATACTAAAATCGATAGATGGTAGCGTATACATCCGAAATAGTGTATCATAAACACAACGAATTGGGGATGGCATGCAGTAATATCGTGACGAGGCTTCGGTGTACGTTTGCCACTACACTTATTCTGAATAGTAATTTTGGACAAATAATCTCTCAAAGTAATATCCCTTTATTTTTTTTTTTTGTTTATGGAACTTTATTGCTCAAAATAAGACAAAATGTACGATTGGCGGACTTAATGAAAGTTGGCATTATCTCCTAGTCAACTATTACACAAAACAGACGATAAACAAATTAAAGAAAGAGAATAGGAAATTAACGCCGTACATACATATGATATAAAATATAATAATATGTGAAGACATTCCATGGGATATAGGGTCATATAGTTAGAATAGCAGTATCGTTAAATAGAGTAAGGAGAAAACGTTTCACAATCAATTTGTTGGGGGATCGTTTAATATACAACGGAAGTGCATTCCAGAGTCATATAGCTGTCATAGTAAAAGAGTTTCTTTTTTAAAACAAGAGTTATGAAAAAGCGTTAGGAGTGACAGAGTATTAGAGGAACGGAGATTACATTTGTGAGAGGTAGATAGGAATTGATATCTGTCTTTTAAGTAAGTTGGTACGTACGGTTCAAAAAGTACAGAAAATAATATGATTAAAACACGAATTTTCAACTGCAACTTTCACGAATAGAAAACCAGCCAAGGGGAGAGTATTAAATATTTTTGCTGACGCACGAAGTAACGAAGTGATTAAAATTAAAGTTTACTGTTTAACAAAGGTAAGAAGAAGTGTTTATAAAGCTCGTTAGAGGAAATAACAGAGTGAGACTTTAAAGTATTCCCTAAACTCTGAGAATGCAACAACTTTCATACGTTTGCCAAAGTTGAGGACATTGTCGTGAATAAATCTACGTTAAGCTGATCTTACCAATTGATTACAGCGATTTTGAAGTCTTTTGTATGCATTCAAATGCATGCAATTCTTTTGTATGGTCCATGAAATATAGGAAGCAGGTGGATGTTTAAAACTAATTGGATAAATAGTATTTGTCAAAAAGTTGAAAGACAGAGGAATTAAAAATGTAAACTTTTGTCATCAATGATAGAAGCTTCGATTAATAATGTCCAATCAAGTTCCGAAGCCTGCTTTAGCTTTTTCATATCCAAGTTTCCCAAACTTCGCAGATCTTTTATTGACCTTAGGTGGCTCATGGTCATATTTAGAGAAACCTAGGAAAAACTATACTGACTTTAATAGGTTGAATGATGGATTGAAGTTTTAAAGACCGAGCTGAAGATTTAAGTTAAGCATATCTGTAGTATGGTCGCCCATGATTATTTTTTGTGCCTAGTCACTTGAGATAGATTCAAGGACAGTCTCATGAGTAGAGAAGTAGTCTATAGAAGGTTGATAACATACGGCCCCAACAATGACCAATTGCCAATCGCCAACTAATATTTCTACAAATATATAGTTCATAGAATATGTGTATAGAGATGAATCATTACGCAGGTATATTGCTACCCCACCTCTACCATTCCCAGTGTGATTATTTTTTATGAGAAAATATCCAGGAAGACTATATAAAGTAAAAGGAGAAGCTGGCTTAAGTCAACTTTTGGAAATAGGAAGAAAATATAAAAGTAAAGCGTGGCTAACATCAGAGCTACTTGTACCGATGTAAATCCCACTATTTTGTTTATATATACAAATGATTTCCTTAAAATAAACTTTATTGATTAACAAAAACTAACTGCAACACAAATATTTAATATTTCTAATACAGCTGATTTAAATTCACTCTATAATCTTTTAGTCAGAAGTTTCCCTATTCGATATTGTAGCAAGAGTCGCCTGACTCCGCAAACAAACACAGACTTGAGAGTATGCCTCCAAGCGCCAACGTACCGTGACTTGGACTTCTAGCTATAGTCACCATTAATACTACCAGTTCAGGAAATATTTTTCAGAATCATATAGTCAAAAATTACAACATAGCACCTTCATCAGCTGCATCATCGTTGACCTGATACTGTCTTGCAAGCCGTTCGATCCTCACCTAGGACAAATATAATAAAAGTAATGCAACTTAAATACTACAGGGTGAGGATGGGCAGCATACTTATCGCAAAGTTGTGTTCTACAATTGCTACCATGCCTGCCCAGCGCGGCAAGACAAAAATCCCTGTATCTTGGGGAGGCAAATATCCAACAGTAGACTTTCTATGGCTGATATGATGAAGAGACCTAAATTCATTTAATTAAAATTCTATGCATTTTTACCTCTGATTCCTCTCTGCCTGCTGTTATAAATGTTCTACACTAGAGTAACAGTAGTAAAGCAAGCTCCGTAGCAATAATCAAGCCAACACCGAAGCTCGTAGCGTCCGTAGCTCGTAGCTAGTCACTACTAAAGGTTCGAATGTTTATCTTTATAGCGCTCTTTGCTATTATTGATGTTGAATTAAAGGAACACTCAGCTTCAATTGAAACACAAGAGATTCTGTTTTAATAGTTCCAAGCCGTAGTACCTTTTTAATAAATATAAAGTAAAAAAACGTTGTCTTGACCTAATTATAATTATATTGTTATCATTAAATAAATATTATAACTTTGAATTGAGATATCATCATCATATCAGCCATTGGAAGTCCACTGTTAGACTTTACTAAAAGCAACGGCCAGAAAACAATTTATATTCAATGCGATTTGTATATCGTAAGCGGTAACGGTAACCCAACAAAAATAACATGAACTATAAGTACAAAAGATCTTCTCTGAATAATGCAGCAACAAGTCGGAAGAAGTGTCCTAAAAACAAATGACTGTTGGCAAGCCTACACTCAACGGTGCTCGCCTCGGGGCCGGACTCATAGCAACAGGTCGGACCATGTTTGTAAAAACCCGATACGCAAACCTATATATCTGTCGTCTTCATCTTTATCAGATCTCTCTGTGACAAATGCGATATTTCATATTTATACCCATCGCATTAGAATATACTTGTATTCAGTTGAGTTATTATGCCATGTTTTATATCATTTTTTACGCTTTTTGCGCCTTATTGAAATTTATATGGCTCAGGTACCATTGTGAACTTGGTAAAACAGGTTTAATTTATCATCATCATATCAGCAGCTCGATGTACACTGTTGAACATATTTGGTCTAACTAACAAATAAGGTTCTTTTCACCATTACCTACGACTATAGCTGCCACGTGGGGTATATATTATATAAACGATTAGCGTAGCTTTGTGACTGGCATTTTACTGTTCGTTACCGGCAACGCTAGATCAATAGATATACCGCCATCTGTCAGCTTCAGTGGCCGTCGTGTTTTATAACTTCTGAAACTAAGAAGATACAATTTTTTTTAATGTTTTTTTAATTATGCAAATTGTTTTAGGAAAATTTCTTATGGACTCTTATTTCAAAAAATTCTTTTTACCATGTTTCATTTTATTTCAATGCCCATTTCTAAAAAAAAATAGACATATTCTAGTATTTCTAATGACGTGTTTGGTATAATGCCAAATGTAATATGATAATGTGTATCAACAAGCAATCGCTCAAAATCCCCATTTAAATCGTTTCTACCTATCTCTGTATAAGTATCATGCTGTGACTTCGTTGTCAATCTCGCCACAGTAAACCAGAATGGTATAAATGTTATTTGCGCGATAAACAGCGAAGGAGCAAAAAATGTCTGTTTATCACTCAAGTGTCTTGGTGTGAGTCAGCTCTGCATTATTGCTCGTATTGCAATCGATTCTTACTTTCATTTAGATTTAATAACAAGGCTCTATGATAATTTGCAATACAGTTGATAATTAAATTTTATTATGATAAAAGTGTCTTTTTATTTAATAACGATTATTTTACGCGCAACGAACTATTCGAAACTGAGTTTCCCAGTATCTATCAATTTATTTATTCGTCACAACATCATTTGTTTGTTTTCTTCACTGTTAACTCCCTTTCTGGACAGGCGTGATGGCAATCACAGAGCGCAGCTTCGCGACGTAAACGATGCTCACCATTCAAGCCATTGTGATCGCCTCGAGTCACATTGGGCTCGATCAAGGTTGACGGAACCTCCATCACCGTTAGGTTTTCTTGCAGGGCCTTTTGTGGTTGATCGCATAATGAATCTACTCTATAGATACTAGAATTAGTCGTTTCATACACGCTCGTTTATTATTGGTACTTATAACCTAGTCCTTCTTCACTGCGTTTTCTACCTGTAAGATATGTTGGCCTAGGTCGTCCTATACCATCTCTACCAATCACTTTTGTTCTATATATTTGTGCAGTCAGTCTACTTTCATCCGTCCTTTCTACATATCAAAACCATCTCAACAATCTTCTCTCTATTGTAGTCACAACATCATCTTTTACACCACATTGATATTTTATCACACTACTATTTAATCTATCTCTCAAACTTACACCTTACATACTTCGAAGTGCTCTCATTTCAATAGTATTTTATCTAATCGCGAGCTTTTTTCGTACCCATACCTAACATACACTACCATATGTCAATATTAGAACTAACACTCTATAACACTATAACCTCTATAAACAGCCAGAGTCAGTTTAGCCACATTTTGGCTGCGCATAAAGATATATTATTTTTATTGAATTCTTAAAAGTGCCTTGATTAAGCTTAGCTGAATCCTTCCTTACTATATAAACATGAAAGTTTATGTATATACTGTAATAACAAAAAACGTATAAACTTCCGCACATCTAGTGCGGAAGTTTATCCGTTTTTTGTTATTTTATCTTTCAACAGAACTGAATAAAATTAAGCACAGAGATTATTGATTGTCTGAAATAACACATTAACTAATTTTTATCTCGAAAACATATTCCCGCAGGATACATTTGTCTATTCTTTTTACTGAATCAATACTAATTTTTGACACAGCTGTCTTTGGTTACATAAAATTAAAATACTACTGACTTAAATTAAAATTCTGTTAATTAAACATACGATCTATTGTACTCTACTAATCCTTTCAACTGAAACTACAAGGAAGCGTTTACATTTACCAAAACATTCCGGTAGTATTTCTGTTCCGCCCTTTGTTAGAAACGGGAACAAACTTCGGATAAGCGAGTCCACCAACAACGCTTGCGTGTTTACTACGCCCGCTTATTTGCCAAAACCCAGCGAGACGTACAAAGTATTTTGAATTGAAAACTTTTCTTATTCACATACAAGCAGCGCGATTATGCATACACCTGCACTAAACACTTACAGTGTTTACCGTCATATTGAAAAGCCTTGGTTACTGGACTGTATATATGACAATTATGTAGACACAGATCATGGACTAATGTGACTACGAATATTATTAAAATAAAGCGCTCGTACATCAAGTTTATAAATGACTAGCACTGCCACGCGGTTTCACTTGCGTTAAGTTTTAGAAACATATATATATATATAGATAAGAAAGAATGTCAGAATCGAAGCAAGTGGACGACAATACTGCCGCCATGTCAATTACTAGAAAGCATTTTCAAAGAACATTATGAAATTTATCAAATTATCAATTTTTTAATGCAAATATACGTGTAATGAGATATCTTTTAATTATTTATACATTTGTAAGGAATTCAGAATAGGGGTAGGGAAAGTTGGGGGTGCGTCAGAGAGAATCACGTGCTTTAATGGTGGATTGACATTTACATTCATATGTTTAATTTGACAACATAAAATCTTTAAATTAAGGATATCATTGAAGATGTCTTATCATTGTTTCATCAATTGGAAGTCCACTGTGGACCATAGGCCTCCCAAAGATGGTACGGGGAAGGTACTATTCTACTCTGACGGTACCCTACGGCTGTCATATAGGTTAACTTAAATGTAGTCTCTTTGTTTATTCAGAGAAACAACTTGTGGTTTATTTTTCAATTTTTCAATAATATTCCTAAAAGATTATAATCGAATTAACACTATGTACGTTTTTTTAATTTTATTTAAAATAGTACTTTATATCACACTAAAATTAATGATCTAGATCTAGACCGTATAGAATAGTACCACTCACTGCACACCTTTAAACTTGTCGAGATGCAATTAAAAATAATAGAAATTACTCTGGCATCCATGTCACTCAAGCACATGAATGAAATGATCCGCCGCTGCTAGCGAGGACAGTAATAATAATGCGCACAATAGAAAATATCACGGCCCGGCGCCAGTCCATGCGATCTGCCCACATATTACATTATAATGGTTAGAGCATCGTGGTCGACGTATTGATATAATAGTGCCTTTTTTATTAGGTCGCGTTCTGCTTTATATATACTCATACGTTGGATATACCGCCATCTATCGGCTTTAGTGCCTTAGTCGCCTCTTACGACACCTGATACGGAGGGACGTACTATTTTACTATGTTGGTACCTCGCAGTTATTTTTGAGTTTAACCTTTACAAAAATACTAATCTTGCTTACTCAGGATGTAAACATTTACGTGTTGAACATTTGTGTGAGTTGTTAATTTTTATTCCATAGATATTACAGTTTTATGTTTATTTATTGTTTATTATAAGCTTTTATTTGTCCTCTCTCTATGGTTGTCTGATAAGTGCAAGATTTAATATTTCAAAAATATTATTAATTAATGTACATGGCAACTTTAACCCACAGACGCGCGTTTTGCCCTGTGATTGGTCGACGCCATTATAGGATGACCAATTACGGAGCCTGTTCTTCCCGCCGGCGGAGTTTAAAATGCGTTCGAGATTGCTGGGTATATATGTGTGTGATCAATCAGTATTTTTACTTGTATATTGAAAAAAAATTCCGAGTTTCTGGAGATACGGCATTTTTCTACAATAGTAACACAAAAACGGTATATACACCTAGCTACTGATACCGAAGTCAAGTCAACGTATGAGATGAGTGATTTTTTTTATAATTAAGAGATAAGATTATTATTAAGAGATAAGAAACCTTTGTTCAGCTTATAGTCTATGATGACTCTGGATTCCCGTTTCTTCCGCTCCGCTCGTGTATAAAGCCTGTGCTACAAACGTAGCCTACGTGTACATAACGATGGCACCAGTTTCAGATCACGCCTCAGCAGCTATAACTCTACTGTGTTGGAGTGCGACGATCTATGATATTTTTGCCATAAAATAATGAGAAACTTAGCTGCCTAACATTTTCTTATGTATGATCAGTGGAGAGTAAGTCTTAGTTTAAAATAACTAATAAAACGTTACACCAAAATATTGTTTTAAAAAAAATATATAAAATAAAATAAATAGAAAAAATTTAACTTAGAACGACGTTAATTGCTCATAATGTTAAATTGGAGTCTTTCTTACACGTACGCACAAAACACACACTATTACTATATTTTAGAGGGTATATACGACCAACAAAGCTTACATCGAGAATCATCTATTTCTGGAAAAAATAGGTTACACAAAAACAAAGATATACCATTAGAGACATAATTTAATTTCAAGAACATGATTGAGCGTGTCCTATTTCACATAACATAGTATGACTATTTCTGTTTCGAAATTTTGGCAAACATTAAAAGATGATTCTTGTTACAAAGATTTTCTTTTTGATTGCGCTGGCTAAAAAATAAAGATCGCAGGATCAATCTGCGCACTCACACAAAAAAACATTTGTGTTATTTAAAGTGTTAGTAGCTCCTTTTTTGTCGTATTCCCGATTTTATTCTTTTTTTACCGACTCGATAAATCAGCATACAGTATGTGCCACAGCAGCCTACTTACAGTCTCGTCATACACACAAGGATTTCATTAAGGCGTTATCAACTTTGTGACATGAAGATATTATGTCACACAGTAATTTATTCACTGTCTCTCTCACACAGCAAAGCGATAACTGTTGTTTGGGTACCTCGCCAACGCAAACGACCTTCGTATAAGGTCTACCTCATGTAAAATTTTACTCTATAAAGGTAGAATCCACAATGTTATTTAAATAGCAAGATCCGGTCCATTCATCGAAGTCGGGTCATTCGAAGGTCATATTATATTGATTCATGCAAAAAGGGCGTTTGCAACGTTTGCATCATATTAACCGTCCGATACCCACTGTTGAGTCTATGTCTATGTCCAAACAAAACGTGAAATATTCTACATACAACTATCAAATGATGATCAGGTACCTGCGGCCTTTGCTAAGCCATCGATATCTCAAGTTGTCTATAAAAAAAGAAGATAACTTTAAATTGTTAGCTAGTATTTAATTTCGTAGGCCAAGAGCTGCTGGATTTCTTTTTCGATATTTATTAGTGTAAGAACCATCCGGAGCTCTGCAATTGCAAACACGCGTGACGTGCGCGACAATTATAAGCAAAATAAGGAATCCTTATGTTTATTTATTTAATATTAATTAATTTATCAAAAAAGGTAAAGATAAAAAAGATAATAAACGCCATTATCAAACCAATAACACAGTGGGGTGACAGCTGGGTAAAATAGAACTTTCACGTATACTACGTGTCTTTAGGGTTGATTGAGTTACCGGAACCTATATGATGGTGAACAGATGGCGCTATATGCACCCGAAACATAGCTCAAAGTGCATGTTAAGTAGCAGCATTCTCGTCGAAGCTATGTTCTTCGATTGACACCATGGCTACACACCGCGTTAGTTTTATAAGCAAAATTCCCCCTTGATGATGCTTTGTTGATGATGACAATGCTGATGATAAAGTCTTAAAGAAAATATGTCTCTTAATTTTCAACTATTATGGAATTCAAATACCAATAACACTTCCAGCTTTTTAATCGTTCCTAAATATTTTTTGCCGTGAGGTACCGGCATGGTAGAATAGTACTTCCCTCTGTACCAGGTGTCATAAGAGGCGACTAAGGTACAAGAACCGACAGATGGCGGTATATCCATCCGGAACAGTGTTGCCCAAATACACAAGGTGGGAATGGACAGCAGCATCCCCTTCGCAAAGCTACGCTCTATTTTTGCCAGCACGCTTGCCCAGCGCGGCAATTTTCTTCATTTGTCGGAGAGGCCTTTGTCCAGCAGTTGACATTCAAAGGCTCATATGATAATGATAATTATTTCTTGTCATTATTTTTTCTCCGTTAACTAACACTAAGATTCGCAACTTTCTTTTTTGACTATATATATTTATATCAAAACTATTTGTATTTGATATAAATATATATTTTTATATCAAATACAAATAGTTATTATTAAACTTTAATGGGCAAAATAGGACAAAAAGTGCAAATGGTGGATTCATGCCATCTGGCATTACGAGTATCTCCCAGTCAACCGTTTAAACAGTATATTTAGTTTCTAATATTTTTGTTAATTATTTATTTAGTTTAAACGGTATAAGTAATTTCATAGAAGAATAATGTCTTGTCTTGTCATGAATATTGTCTTTATATTAAGATAAATGTTTTATTATACGCAGGTATAATAAAACATTTATCTTAATATAAAACAGCGGAAAGCGAAATAAATTCCTAGTAAAATGAGAATCATTTCTACAACCGCAGAGTATTCGGTCGAGCGTGCAGGCCGCGCCATTTTTACGTCGATACAAAGAAACCTAACGGCCCGTGTAGTTGAGGCTCTATTTGAGTTGGACTCAGCGTATTAGACTCATTGATTCTACATCACATAATATCCTATGTACTATGTAATCCTTATACCTATTAAAGATATTTAAGGAAAGTTAATATTCTTCTTTATCTTTATCTTTCTTTTGTATGTCTATCTGTGTACTTGTTACGATTTTTAGAATTAAACTAAGCACTGGTTTTGATGAAATATCTAATATTCAAATAGATTGAACTATACAGAAAAATAAAGATATGACTACTAAGTGTTCCAACTAGACACATACGACAGGGTAATCAAATCAAGGCCGAGGATATAGGTAACATATAGTTTAGTGATCAAAAATAACTTTTGGCTCGTAATGATAAAATATTTCTAAAGGATAGAATAACAATTTTAATTATTATATGCTGGAATATTGTTATATAATGGAAAATAATCAATTAAAAGAAAATGGCAGATAATCCTACCTCCTTGTATTTCAGGTGCTATAAGATACGACTAAGGTACCGGAACTGACAGCGGAACCAGCAACCAAAAACCAGGAATATTCCAGTCTCGAAGTTACAATCTGTGATTACCATGTAAGTACCACGCCTGTCCAGCGCGACAATAAAGGGCAAAATTTTCTTTCTTAATAAGACCTATGTCGATCAGTGGACGTTTTACGCCGGCTTTGGTCGTCGATGATTATGAGAATAACAATTTTATGATCCAACTGCCATTTCTATTCACCAAAAATGAAAAGGCTAAATGTGTATGCGAAGCCGTGAGATACCGGCGGAGTATCAGGTCCAGGATCTCCTAGTATCAGGTATCGTAAGAGGCGACTAAGGTACAAGAATTGTCAGATGGCGGTATATTCATTCAAAACAGTGTAGCTCAAATGCACATGGCGGGGATACGCAGCAGCATCCTGTTTGCGAAAGATGCGATCTACGATCGCCAGCGCGCTTTCTCAGCGTGGCAATTATGGGTAAAATACCCCTTCTTTGGGGAGGTCTATGTCCAGCAGTGGACTTCCAATGGCTGTAATGATGACTTAGAAATTTAATGGTTCTTGTTGAGGCTCTATTTTATTAGGACTCTGCGAACCATATAAATATTTGTCCTGAGAGTCCAAATCCATCCCACGACCTTAGAGACAAGACAGGATCTCTACCAACCGCGCTATCAGGCCCTTCAAATACAGTATACGGTGTTCTGATAACATTCGTATGCTAAATAATTCAACATATTAAGATGAGAAATTAGGTAAATAAGATAAAGATATTAGATTAAAATATTCTGCTCAGTTGTTACTGAAAAATAACTTTAGTATTTAGTAGTCGTAAAAAAAATCATTTGTAAAAATTGTTATGTGATTTGTATTTTGTTACCGTGCCAAAAATAAATGAATAAATGGATGTCTGTCAATTACTCCTCTCTGTTAGAATATTGTGTATACATTAAATGGAAGTTCTATTTTTCCCTAGTTATGTCAATGCACATGGCACGTAGCGTCGACGGCCAATGGTGCGGTAAACTTCTGGAGTAAAGACCATACACCGGCGATTATAGCATAAAACGTCTACCCAAAAGTTAGACAAACGATCTGGCTAAATCCGCACATACCACCGGTCCTATTGCAAATCAGTGGGGGCCTAAGTCGAAGCCAGCAGCAGTGGACGCTCTGCGACTCATATGATGATGAGCAATTGCAAATAATGAACTAAACGGCAATCATAATGCCAAAAGTACAATTTAAATTTATTTTATAGTACAACTACAAAACATTAAGACTTGATTAGTAACATGAGGTAGACTCCATACACTTACGTACGCAATTTATTGATGTATTTAGCTTACCGCACACAACTTTACCCGCAAGGTCTTTACTTTATATCTCATCCCTGAATATCTCTTGTTATAACGGGAAGAATATTATGTCGCTCCCTGACAGATAAATTGTGCAGAGAGTCATGCCGATTTCCAAAATTAAAACCAGATCTATGCCACGGGAAAATAAATGATACCTCAGTGAAATATGCTCGAAAATATATTTTTCTAATTAATATTTCTTATTCAAAGTAATGTATTGTTCATTTCCTATTAGAATCACGCAATCGCTTTAATTTAAAAGTATATTGTTTTATTGGTCTCAAGAACCACCAATTGGGTGTAACATTGTAGCCATATATCAAACAATTATTAAGAAGATGTTGTTAAGCTATTTACTTTATGAAAAGTACTAAAATTGATTTCTCATAGCAAGTGAAGTCTGCAAATTGCCCGATTTCACGCGACAGAGCCTCGAGTACAAATATTTTGAAACACTGCTATATTGTCTTGAATATTGTATCTCTTATTTTCAGAAGCAAACTATGCTATCCAATTATTTATCCAAAAGAACTATTTAGTTTCATAACAACAACCGTCATCATAAACAGAACGCAATAATACTTGAAACAAGACTTCCCAAATAAAACATCGTTGTGGAACATTAAAATTAGACAACCTTGGAAAAAGTGTTGTTAATCATTATCCAACAACAGGGATCTTTTTACAGCGCAGTTTACTACCTGGAGATTGAGCAAAAGCTATTTTTAGTGTCTCTGACCTTTATAAGACAGGCTCCGGTAGAATTACGGTAAAATTAGTATACCTATTGTTATGTGATGCCCTTTACATCCAAATCTTGTTCATCACAAGCTCCCCGTTAGTATTGAGACTACCTTTAAGAGTCCTCACTTAAATTATTTAGAGTTAATTATAACAAAAAATTGTCATCGTAAATCATTACATTTTACAGTTCATCTATCGCGTCAGACTTTAAACGTTAGAAAAGATATCCACATTCATATAACATATTCCCCTATAGGCTGTTAAACTCACTTATAACAATACTAGAATTTTATATAATTAATATTAATAAGGTCATTTTAACAAATAAAACAGAAATAGAAACGCTTTAACCCTGTAATAGAAATGTACTTCTCAACTCATAAATTTTAAAGCACGCATGAACCAATCAAAGATTGAATTACGTTAGGACCAAAAAGATAAAGTTACAAGGTAAGCGACGCATAGCCACATGTTGCTCGGGGAGGCTGGCTTCTGAAACGGTGCATCGTAAAATGCCGCTGCTAGAGTAGTATATCGGCCGGGGTGCGGCGCCGTGCCGCGCCCGCTCCGGCGCCCAGTGCCCGTTCGACCGCCGAGCAGAGCGCACGCCGCGCCGCGCACGCACACACGCACCCGCCGGTACGCGACACTAACACACGCATGCAATCTCACGCTACCCCACCCAGCTTCACCCTTCCCACCTCACGCCTTTCCCCACCCCCCACCGCGCTGCGCTGTGCACGCTCATCTCACAGACACATCCAAATTTCCCTACAGTAGAAGTAGATTGCATGGATGTGCTTATTATTTATTTGATTTTTATGTAACGACTTGTTGATTTTTCGAAGTGAATTTAAGATTCGTCCCACTACTGCGAAGCAAATGTTTACGTTACGAGAGCCGAGATGATAGCTTCTAATGTTTGTTTACATTTAACCAATTTGAACGACGCGACGGTATATTAAAGTGCAAGACATGTTTACACACGTATTTCTAGTATCAGCTGAACTATGGAAATAAAACCGCGTAACGCTTGTGCTTTTGAACAAACAGGCTAGTTTTTATCTCAACAATATATATCTGGATTCTCTATACCTCGTGTACTTGAATTGCTAAATTTCCAAAATAAATAATTTTACATCGAAGTTGCATCAATCAAATTCAATTTATCATTTGACCAATCACGCAAATAAAGTAATAAATCAGTCGGCTGTTTTCAATCTAGCAAAGCAATTTTTCACAAGCGTTATCCCGGCTAAGCTGAATCCGGCCACCAAAAGAGTTTCGGCGAATCATTAACACTCCGCATAAATTTAAATCTTTCTCTTATTTCCCCCGATTGAAATTTCTGGCCTCGGTCCGTTTGCGGTCCTTTAATTTTTTATTAAAAAACTTCTTTTATTACTTCATATCATTTGTTTAATCTCATGAAAGTAGATCTTAGATTTTGACATGCATGCGCTCAAATATATCCTTTCTTTATAATTGAATTATAACTTTCTATTTATTTCTGAAATGCACGCCCAAAATCTGTTTTCCAATGTCGTAAGATAAAATACTGATCGTAATATGTAAATTTTCTCGAAATTCATCATTTAAATGTTCGTGATTTCGTCTAAAATATGAATTTAAACATATCTTTATTTGGTGGGACTCGATTTTAAATTAATAAACATGTCATTCTTCTGAAAGGATAAAACAAAGACGCTAATAGATTTGGGTGTGTCCTAGCTTATCTATGCTTATGCTTTTGCCAAATTGTGTTCTGTTTTACAATGTTTATGTATGTACGTAATAAGAGGCACTGAATGTAATTTACATGTATACTACATGTATTGCAAATGATATCCCTTTTTTAATAAATTTTAAAATTTGCAATTAAGCTCGAATTATCAGTAATGTATGTCAGGTTATTAGGTATTATTAAGTTGTTTCTCTTGATTCGAAAAGTAATTTTCAATATTACTCCCTCTAAACCATGTGTCGTAAGAGGCAACTAAGGTACCAGAACCGACAGATGGCGGTATATCTATCTAAAACAGCATAGCTCAAATTTACAGAGTGAGGATGGGCAGCAGCAACCAAGTTATGAAAGTTACGCTCTGCGATTACCAACACCCTTGCCCAGCCAAAATGTCTCCCTATCTTATGGATCCTATGTCCAATAGTAGACATCCAATGGCTGATATAATGAAATTATTATGAATGTTTTTGTATTTATATGAAGAAACGGAAATTATTTTTCCTTCGCTCAGAACATATTACTATTTTTGGTGAATTCAAAACCTAGTACAATTTGATTTGCAGAAGACTGGTGTCTCAATTATGCTTTTAGTGTTGTGCCAAAAAATATCATTGAGTCTTTATGAATGATTTACCTTTACTTTACGGATGAATGTGTTTATATTTGAAGAAGAAAGAAATTAACATCTATGTTATTCTGATATACGAGCACGTTTTTAGAAAGTTTTTTAAGAAAAAAGTATACTTATCATAGCAAACTTTAACGTGTCCTATTTTAACCTGAATTTGGTACGAGAATATAGTTACCTTACAACGACCTTTAATTATCGTTAACACAATTATCCTGTGACATTTTATTTATAATCTTCAATCTACAATATTATGTTATATAATTAGTTTTTCAATCCAACGGGTATAGAAGAAATAGCTTTATTGTTAACAAATTGATTAATGTTTTTCTTGGAGTAAAAATATTATTATTTATTATTTGGGAGTGTTTTTGCCCATTGTAAACCTGCTTGCAGAGAATAAAAAATAGACCGCTGCCTCTCATTTCCACCATGTTGCATTTGAGCAACTCTAATTCGTTTTGATACGCCGCCATCTGCCCGATCTGGTAGCTTAGTCGACTCTTAGAACATCTACGATGATTAAATTCTACTCTGCCAGTACCCGATTGCTTACATAATATATAATAAATGTTAATGATCTGTGCTTAACCTCGAACATCACGTATGGGGAACAATGCTTTGTTATTTGTTACCCCAACACCAGACCCCTAATGACCGCGGAGATAATAAACAGAAATGACAAAAGACAGCGATGGCCAATAAAGATAAGCACGCGGCACCGCCGGGAGATAAACCATGCTATTAAAACGGCGATTAATTCACGGGTTTTATGCGAAATTCCTGGTTAACTACTCCAGTTAAACTAACAATTGGAACCGTTTACAGTTTTAAGGTTACAATTAACTCTAATTAACTTATCCTAATTAAATTGTATATGTAAATCTTTGCGGTGTATGAATTTGTGTTAATGTCTAGATCCGGAAAAAACACGGTTTTCAAGGAATATGTTTGTTTTTACAAGCTTTATATTAGCTTCCGTTGTATGTACGTGTGTATATTTGTAAACGACCTATAAGAAGTCAATTTAAACCAACTTTAGGAGGACAGATTTAATTGAAACTTTGTAATCAAAGATTACGTCACTATCCTGAACAAGATCCTCAGGAGGAAAACAAATCTTCTGTGTAAGAACAAGTGAGACCACGCAGCCTGAGCATGCGTACCATCTACATCATTTCTCATTCAATTTCTAGTTAATATTATTAAACAGTAAATTGATCCATTGAGTGAATAATTAAAAAAAAGTTAAAATTAACACGCTTTTAAAATTCATCAACCTAAAAAGCGTCATCGGTCATTAAAATATGTCGTTTAAAATCAACTTAAATGTTGAGTATGCATATTTGCAATGCGATTATCAATCGCGTCGACCCGATGACTATCAAAACTAAGACAGTCCCATTAAAAATGGGATCGGTGGTAGAAAATATGTTATATATTATCGTATAGATTTTTATATAAACGTTTTGTGTTCGTACCTGATGTCCGGTCTAGAGGTTTTCAGTTATAGATTTTCAATTTGGTTTTTTGTTGCTGAAGATTTTCTTAACTAAAGTAACAAGTAAATACATGTAAATGCCGATGCATTATTTATGTGTATACTCTTGATTGTGGCGCATTGGTGGTCTAAATACCTGTACACTTAGGAATACTAAGTAGCTAGAATCATATTGCTAGGCCATTACGTAAAACCATCCCGACTACAAGAAATGGTGTATTTCTTAGCTCAGATGATGCATGTAAATCCTTAAATATATTCTTACATATACGCTTTTACTCCGCATAATAAAATTCCTTTTAACGGCTTCAAAACGTGGGTTACTTGTGAGAATAGTTCCCGCAATGAAAAAAACGGCCTTAAAATGTGAAATAACCCGCGTTTTAAGCCAATTTTTTATTACTTTCCATGTATAAAATGTTTGTACCACAATATTCAATACTAGCGGACTTTGAGACTATTTCCATGAACTAAAATAGACTAAAAGATTATAAATAACTTTATCTGCTTATAAGTGGTTCATAACAAGCGGCGCTATTTGAAGATATGAAGTGCTTACCGGTGCTACATAAATATAAGAATTTCTTAGCAACACTCATTTAAATTTCAAAGTGCATTCTAACTTGGAGATTTGGTAAGTATTTATTAGTTATTATCTGCGAAGATTCAATATTTCATTCCGTAAACTGCAAAGACTTAAGTCATAAGTGGGTATACACATGCTACTCCGAGAAATTATTCCTTGTATCTATTTTAGCTTGGTATCGAATTGTAGAATTCAATTTCAAACATATTTTAGACATCACACTAAGTATCACCAACAATATATTTTTTTACTTTCGAATTTTAAGACAGTCACAAAAGAATCACGTCAAAAGAATCAATTTTACAATATTTGTTGTACGAAAATTAGTTTTCTACTACCCTTTAAACAGTTATAGCAATGCAAACACTGGTATTTGGTGGTAGAAATATGTGAGAGTGAGGTGCCAATGCATACGGTCTTATGTGGTCTACCATATTTAAATACAGCTTAACCAATGAATTAATAAAAAGATGTATCTATTATTATTCCCTTACTTTACGTAGACTAACAGTTTTGTTTATTAAAACAGACGAAGAGTTTAGATGGACGAATATTTGTAAATCCTTTAATCCTCCATTTTGGTAAGACTCAAACCTTAATACCAGCGGCTGTCAAGAACTTTCTTTCTGCAATAATTCAATAAAATACTCCCTCAATCTATTTTTAAACAGTTAGCTGTGGGTTCTATAAAAACATTTATGGTGAACTCGATGCTACATTTTATAAGTGCTGACATGATGGTTTAACATCGGTCGCTGTTAATGAGTACAAACTTTACTCCTGGTGAAATGCAAATGCCTATACGATGCGTAGAGAGGCAAAATTCTAATAACAACGATATAGTACTTAGAATATTGATTTCTTCTTACTTGCGCGTTTAATGATTTCATCTCTGAGTGCTTTAGGTGCTTTAAAACCTTTATATTTAAATACCTATTTTGCAATGAACACAAATAAATATCCTTCTTATACCAATGCCAAAGTTATAATTGTTTCCAAAAAAATAATGAGATTAGAAATGTATCTACTAAGATAATCAAAAACTTTACTTCGCCAGAAAGCCAAGAGATTTATTTTTGCATATACCCAGACTATTTAGCTATTTTTATATTTTATTGAAAAGAATAACAATTACCAACTAAAGTTTTAATTATGAATATACAATTAACAGGACCAATATGCAATGGGCTAAATTCGTTAATCCTTCCATTAACATTACTGTAATAAATTAATAAAGTAATATTAAATATAGAAATAACTTAAATTAGTGAATTTATTTCAATTAATCATAAATACAAAATGCAACCCACTCGTAACCCGACAAGGTAGTAACTGACTAACTTCGCGCAAAATGAAACTTTGCAATCATGGTGCATTGATGTCACCACAACATTTTATACCTCCCCCATATTAAATATCACCCAAAAGTTCTGAGCATAAATAATAACTCGTGCTGAACTTACTTGTATTTCACTTCGCATTGCAGTTTAAAATAATGGTTTTGACTTTAACACATAAGACAGCCAGGACAAACAAATTCATAAGTGTGGATAAATTGATGGAGCCTAACCGCAACTTTCCTATATTCAGCTATTTTCATAGCTCAACATTGTTAGATCCATCAGCACCCACAACACAGGGAATCGTTCTGTCGGCTCCACTCCCGAATTCCCTTTGATGTTTAGGCGAGCACACTCGCGATGTAAAACCCATTTCAGCTTAGTTGAAATAAACCGAATTTACATTTCGACAGAACTGTACCTACACAAAACTACTTTACACGAATACATCCATTGTACATGGATAATAGGTAGGTAAACTTACACACATCTTCCTTAGATAGGATCTGAAAAAATCCCATAGAGAATGGTATATCCCATGGAAACAGTACTTTAAATAGTAAATGGATGTATATCCTTTCTTATGAAATTTTACGAAGATATTCTAAGTAAATAAAGCATTAAAAGTAAGGCGTAATAGCGATATAGCGAGTCCACTCGCACACACAACACTTAGCCGAGGTGATGTCATTATTTATAACTTGCATCCTTTTCTTATCACTGTACAAAGCCCGTTCCTATACATTAGAAAATCTTCAGGGGGCATTAGGAAGTGAATAAATATAATTTTTTTTGAAAACTGTCAAACGTATTTTTACAATACAATTTATAAATTCATATATAACATACGTACTTACTTCTCCGTACTTTATTTACTGATGCTGCCTCTCTTTATAACTCTATTTCTGATGTATATATATGTATATATATATATGTATATGTATATATATGTATACATCTCGTACCTCGTACCTGACTCCGAGAAAAGTCGCTGAAAGCACTGGCTTTACGGACATCAGTCAACAGAGTAATTACAAATATAATACTTTAATAAATACTTAAAATTCAGACACAGAATACATGATTGTTAACGAACAAGATAGGATCATTATTATATTGCTATAACTTCTAACCCCCGTTGGTTGAATAGCTTCCCAATTAAGTTTCTTAAACAATGTCATTTATATTATAACAAATAACAAGTTATTGATATTTTTGTAATTGTATGATTTTGTACAAATTAAAACGGTTTTCGTATTTATAGGTCAATACTTGTCAATAACCTTTTGTGCAATCTATATACGCGAACATAATAATGAATGTCATCCCCTACAACCGATAATAAACGCTTATAGCAATTCTCCTCACATAAACATATTATACTTTGGTGTCATGAAAAATATCATGGGTAGATTATCTATTACTTACGCTTAGTTAAAGGAAATTTGTGTGAAATGAAACAGGCAAGTCATTAAATTAATCATTTAAAGGAATTAAACTAAATTGGATAGTTAAGGTCATATCACATTCCACCAAAAAAACTTAACTTTATTGGTGGAATGTGATATAACTTATTCTATACAATCTAGTTTAATTCCTTTAAATTATTGGTATAATGACTTGTCTGTTTAATTTCCATTCTTATCACGGCAAGAAAATACTTGTTCACGTTTACACTTTTCCTTTTTACCGGGTATAAGCTATCCTTATATTTATTTATTGTAAAATATGACCTTTGTTGTTGATTTGAGTTGATTTGACAGTTTTAATATAAGTAATACTAATTTACGTAATTAAAATTCGAAACGTGCATCAGATGTTTGTTTTATGATTCTTCCCAAAATGTCTGCCACTTCTTAATTTAAAATCATGCAAGTTTTGCAAGTCATGTTATTACTACATTCCAACGTTTCAAACTACATTCTATAAAAGTCGTACGGTTTCATTCCAATCCAAATTTGAATTCCGTGTAGCGCGGAGTGGCATCGGCTGTTTCTTCATACATATGTGTAGCGTGGATCTGTGCTGGGATTTCACAGTTCGTCGCGTATATGTGACGGAGACTCCTACAAATGTATGCATCTCATACATAACATTTGTATGGGCGTAAAAGATTTTTTTTCAGACACGCCTTTCTGTGAATTATTTATATAACTAGTGACTGTGTACCGAACATTTGACGTGCCCGATTCGGGAGTCTTTCTATCATGATAGTGGGTTCGATTTGTTCTGTGTCTGGATGTTATATAATATATATATTATATTTGTGATTTCTTAATTATTTGTTATCCGTAACACAAGTGATTTAAGCTACTCATTTCAGAGTCAGGTCAACGTGTGCTTTAATCGTTACTGTTATTAGAAAATTAGTCAAAATATTAAGATGCTGAAATATGAAGTCTTATTCTTTTATAAGTTTAGAATAGATGATAATTGATTGATATTCAGTGAATCTTTGTTAAATTTAAAATATATAATCCTTTGACATTATCTGTTTTTAGATTTTTTCTTGGAGTTCTGAAAACTACGCGTTTTTAAACTTATCTAAATTGCAATAATTATTTATGACCACTAGAAGATTTACTTTTTGATAACTATTTGAAACGATTAGGTAAAGTAAGCCTATTGACAAATTAGAGTTATGAAAATTGGGTTAAAACCAAAATATCAGATGCCAGTCATACAGTTAGATACTAAAAAATTGGCGTTATATTTGTCTTTATATACTCGGTCTTTATATATTGGCGTTATATACTCAAATAAACAATTTTAATCCAAAGTTGTTCTTCAACATGCATCTATTGTAACCGTGACAAATATGACATCGGCAATTTATATAAAAGTAGCTATACAAAATATATGGTGATAAATCATTTCAATGTAATGTAATTTGTTAGACATGAAAGAAACACATGAAATACAGTACCAATTTTCGCTCCCAGAAGCACGGCTTATTGACAAGTCGTTGCTTGCTTGGAATCGTAAGGAAAGTCGACGGTAGTAAAATAAAGAGTTTTCTTCTTCCCTTTTAGCAATTCGGTAGAGTCTAGCGGCACATTGACTCGCGACGCTTTGTAGAGTTTTGTAGAGTCAGCATTGCAATTTTATTTTCGTAAGAGTCTGCCTTAGTCAGTCCTACAGTTTAGAAACTGCTGTTCGGTTGCCACTGCTGAATATTTTTCGTAAAATATTATAAATGCGTCGTGACGGTTTCAACCAGTTCGTAAATAATCTGTATAACCATCGGTATTAATTGCAGATTTTTTTCTGATTAAATTTTTTTTTAATATCTGCGTTTCGACTTTATAAATATAGTGACAGCAATAATTTTATAATTATATTGTATATTAGAGTATATTTTTGATTTAATAAATATTAAATGTAATACTTATTTATTTTATGGCATTTGAGCACAGTTTACTTATGGACCACCACGCTTCCCCAGTCAGGCAATTTAGAGTAAATTCCCCCTGCCTTGGGGAGGCCTATGATCAACAGAGGACCTTTTTAGAGCTGATATATATAATACTTGAGTAATTCAGACCAAATAATATTAATATACACAAATTGAAATCACTAAACCCTTGATACTGTTCAATTAATAAAATCCCCTCTGTTACATGTTAGCAATTTGGGCTCAGCTTTTATAAATCCGTGAACCAGTTAATGCGTATTACATTTTTTACATTATCTTCTCTTTTTTATATATTATTATATTACACACCAAGATTTTGTCGCTTTTCGCTTGAGTTCTTTTCCATCACTGAGTTTAATCTCAGTTATCTACAGCTTCTCAACTGTTGCATAACACGCCTTTGAATCTTCGATAGGTCGCTTTTCTATTATCTTGGAAGACTGAAACCACACGTATCAAGACATTTTTCCACTTTACAAGTGAATGTAAATTTTTGTCTTCACGAAGCACGCGAACCATTTCAAATATGTTAAAACTACACGACAAATTTAGAACTTAATTACTTGGAAATAAAGTTAAATATCAATTCTTAAATTTTGACAGTTTTATACCTAGTTTATACCAAATCTGTCGCTTTGAGATCAACTGCTGCAATACACATTAAGATTCAGACCACTCTTTAATTCTCTCAAAGTTGATTTGTTTTTTGTCATATGTTTTTCATAAATCATAAAATAAAGATGCTCTCGTAAACTAATAGAACACTACAGCGATGTCAATTTCGGTCGTTTCTCTATAGTTTTTAGATTCAATTTTTAGTAATAATTTCCACTAGGAGTTTGACTACTTTGACTTTCTTTTTTTATAATAAATTTACAGTTTTTATTATGTATATATGCGTGTAACTAATATGTTTCGAAATATAGGTATTTTTGTTATTTAGTACAAATATTTCAAAGGTGGGTTCAGTAATTCAACCAATATATTGGGAGAAATTTCAGTCGACTGCCCTTTCTTGGTTTTAAAAATTACCATCCAGGAAATAAAGGACAACTTTTACAATAAATACCATTATATAAACCAGTTTTTGATTAAAACTGAGGTCACCTTATATACACAGGATGCTTATAAGTACATTATTATTTCTAGAAAATATAATATAAATCTACCCTAAATAACTGACAAAACACGTGCTTGGGTCATATTTCTCTCATGAAACACCATAAAATATTTGCGCTTACTAAAAAATATGTAACCATTGCGTTAAGAAAATCAGATTAAATACTATACTTCATCTGTATATAATAAACTATCTTACCGCTGGTTTTATCCACGGGGTCTTTTCCTAACATCTCATCCTTAAGGATCCTGTTGTTATTCCTGAAAGAAGTCTTTTTTCACAATAGAAAAAAATCGTTCCGATTCCATTAAAGGAAACTGAAAATCCAGATCTACTTTACGGAGACATTACTATCAATAATCTCGGAGCTAAATTTCATCCAGATCTGTTAAGCCTGTCCAGCTTGAAAGGGAACATAATTTTATAATAACTTCATTATATCATAAAATAATACCAATTCAACAAAAAATATGTTCTTACAAAACAGTGCTATTGCAATTTCCACATTTGTCCATTTCCAATGCATTTTTCTTATGAAAACATAGAACGCTACTATTGACGCCGACATCTACTGTCCAGTCTATCTTTTCGCTCGAGAGGCCCTTTGTTACTTAGTTTCGGTCAGTGACAGCCCCGGCGCGGCCAACCAACCAGCTACGTAGGGTTGTCACTCGTCACTCAGCTTATATCACGAATATTTCTTACCGAAAAGTTTGTGAGGCTGTGTGAATGTGTATCACTCTCTAACGCCTGAGCGGTTGATCAGATATGAATGACATTTAGCATATAGACAAATAATTTGGTAATTTTTCTATGTGTATGGCACCGTCTTATCTATTTTCTGTTTTGCTCGATGCTTGACTTGTAGATAAGGACGCTAGGCATTAGGTCCGCCTACATTGTATTTTTGATGTGCTTAAGTTAAATAAATGAATATGTTTATATTTTTATTTCGCAAAATATGGGTTTATTTTGTAAGATGAATCGTGTAGATGCCTTATAGAAAGGTACACCGAAACATTATTAAATATATTAAAAAATCACTATTATTGTAAATGATAATGAAAGTTGTTTTTTAGACACAGATCATCATATCAGTGGTTAGACGTCCACTGCCGTTAATAGGCCTGCGCTGTTGTTGGTAGATCTCCTTGAGTGGCCGATCTCCGCTATACATTTTAAGGCGTGATATCCATTCTTGAATATTATAGCCCCATCGGCTGTATATATTGTATTTGCTATTTACAAGGCTTCGCGAACTGACTAACCAACGGGCAACATTATTAACTTTGGTTGATACTTCATTCCTAATTCAGTTACAAAAAGAGACTCCATTACCAGAAAAAAAATAAAAGCACCAAACATCATCTCTAGACTGTCTTTTTTAATCTATAGAAATTAATAAAACCTCACAATAAATCAAAATAACTTGCAAGCTATAATTCATGAATATAATACCTATGCTATCGAAATCGCTTGACGCGTTCAAATAATTGAGATAAGGTGAGGTTATAAATATAAACCCACATTCGCTGTGGACAACCCTCCCGCATAATGACTGTTAAACGATAGCTGTGTGGCGAGCAGTCTCACCTGTTACAGTTTGCTTTGCGAGGGCTGCGAAATTGAACTACCCTAGTTTTTCTTGTTACCATGACGTTTCTGCCTTTGTATTTTCAGCAATACGCCTGTAAAAACCTGCAAACTGTACCGTCGTCATTTTTAATCAGCTTCAGCATACGTGTTTTAGGGTTTTACAATTTCATATTCATGTTTTACTTTTCTTCTAACTCTACAATGAAAGTCTAGTTATCTCTCTCTTTTTTTTATAAACCTATCTTGTTCGCCAAAGGTCGTGATTTTGTTCCCCAACTAGGACAAACATTTATGTGATGAATAACTGTGTTTGTTCTGGATCTAGGTGATAAATATATTTATATAAGTTTGTTATTCCTCTATTATCTGATGTCCGGAACACATGTGCTTTAAGCGACTTATACCGAAGTGAGGCAGCAATGGAATTACATATATAATATTTAATTACACATATGTTACATAAATTACATAGTTGCCGTGAGGTACCGGCAGAGTAGAATAGTACTCCCACTGTACCAGGTGTCGTAAAAGGCCACTAAGGTACCAGAACCGACAGATGGCGGTATATCTATCCGAAACAGGTCAGCTCAAAGATACAGGATGGGGATGGGCAGCAGCATCCCCGTTGTAAAAGCTGCGCTCTACGATTACGAACACGGTTGTCCAGCGTGGAAATTATGGGCAAAATTACCCCATTCTATTCTAAGGGAGGCCTATGTATGATGATGTAACATACAGACACAAAACAAACATAAATGTTTACTTTAAAAATATTTTTTCTGGTTGAAGAACAGGATTTATGACAAGGGTCATACTGTCATAATGGAGACCTTTCGTTAAGTCCTAATATGTCTGTCGAATGAAACAGAACATAAAACCTCTATTGTATTTATAAAGTAGTAAAATGGGCGAATATCAGCCGGTACAATGAAAAAACATCGAGAACTAATAAATACTAGTGGAATTACTTTGTAGTGAAAAGGATTTTCTGAAAATAGGCTCTATTTTTATTTCTCTCTCCAGGGTCTCTTTATGTGCCCTCTGTGCCTCTCTGTATAAAGAACATGTTATGTATTGCTAAAAAATACTTCGTAATTCATATTTACCTAAAGTGGATGGGCAAGGTCTTCATTGGATTCGGGTAGTTTAGATTCCAGAGTCAAAGCCCTAACAACCATGAGTCAGAATTCGTATATCTATAATCAAAGTTTTGGCTTTGTTTGTATTAATATATGCAATATTAAATATTTGCATAGCGTTGAGTGGTCGATAAAAATATCTTCCCGTCAGCGCCATTTGTTGGCATTGTGCACAGTTAATACATACATACATTATGACGAGCCCGATGGTGCAGATGGTAGTGATCCTGTCTTGTCACCAAAGGTTCGATCCCCACCCAGGACAAATATTTATATGATAATTTTTATGTTTGTTCTGTGTCTGGGTGTTGATTATATATATTTTAAGTATAATACATAAAATACATATATTAATAAAAATAAGTATTAACTATTTATGATTTCTCTGTTGCCTGGCGTCTGCAACACAAGTGCTTTAAGCGACTTACTACAGAGTCAGGTCAATGTATGAGATGTTGTGGGAATTTATTATTATTATTATTAATTTATTATACATACATCACGCCTGTGTCCCAACGGGGTAAGCAGAGCTAATATTATAATATTAATTACACAATATTAACTGGCAGAATAAAATAGTACCTCCCACTGCACCAGTTGTCGTAAGAGGCGACTAAGGTACGAGAACCGACAGATGGCAGTGTATCCATCTGAAACAGTGCAGCTCAAATGTACACGGTGGGGATGGGCAGCAGTCTCAATAACCGCGCTCTGTGATTGCCTCTCAGCCGCGCTGAGCAAGCGTGTTGGGCAGTCGCAGAGCGTAGCTTGGCGCCGGGGATTCTGCTTGTATTAGCCACGGCGACGATGGTTACACTCGCTAGTTATTGTTTGTACTTACAAAATACGTTAACGATTGTTTAAACGACTTCATATAGGTATTGGACAAGACTAGGTAATTTTGAGATACTGCGTTTATACTTGACTAGTTAAACAACCTTTTAAGCTAATTGCTTACTTATAATATAAATAACCACTTAAATTTTAAAACTGGATTATAATAAGTTTGTTGTTGTTGGACTTTCTCTCTGAAAGTTTACATTTAGAATGTTGATATTTCTCAATTTTTCTATCTAATATCCAATCTTGAACGAACCACCTGTGTTAAAGTTAAAAGGCCGTTAACATTCACAAAATAAATAACGCTGATATCGATACGGCGTTAACATACGTAACTGAAACTAGACGATCGATGAAAACCTGTCAATTTGTTAGCATGTGTCAACTGAAAAATGAGCGCGCTGTAAATTGATTCGTGATAGGCTTCGACGGACGCCTGGGGAGAGGGGGACAAGTCCGATACAAATTACGCCCCCGACGACGACAAATATATTATTCATGGGGGTCTATGGAGATTTATCAATATTTTCAATTAAGGCCCCAGGGTCAGTTTTATTATTAATAAGTGATTCCTCGCGATACCATCCACTGAGCAATCTAATTAATACAACATCAGATTATTATATTTAGTCTGTACTTTACTTCTGTCCGCCAATCACGCATGCGTTCACATCATAATCAGTTTATATTTATGACTATCTAATCGACAAATTCTGTTGTGTCTTAACTGTGAATAATGAAAATATTAATGAGTTCGAATTGGTATAATTAATAAATAAAATCTGATTCAAAACATATATGTCAACCGTTCCTATCATTTATTAGATAATGGATAGTTAATTCATTAGGTTACTTCAGAAGAAGTATTTGGTCGTAAAACTTTCTCAAATTTGATTATTTCTTAGTCCTTAGCTTGATGCAGTGACTGAGGGAAACATAGATTCATTTGTATGTGTATATTTGATGAATGACTAATCATAGGGAAGATCCAATGCTCTTTTCAAACGTTTTTGCAGAACATGGTAAAAAGTGAAGTCTACATAAGCGCGCAGAGAATGCCAGTTCACCAGATATTAAATGTTTGACAATTTGCAGCCAGTTCGTCTAGACCCTCTTTCCCAGAAACGCATAGCACATAGTCAAAATTAATATCTAATACGTACTATATCTGCTGTCCATTGAATTTATAAAATAATTAAAAATCTAAATCAAATCAACATTATAGGTGTAATCTAAAGATACAGCGAATCGGGAATTTGAAAGGAGGTTAGCAATATAAGAAAAAAATCATAAACTCTTTGAATTTGTTATTTACATTTTTTTACTACGGTTGTCAAATAATTACAGTGTAAGTCCGTGTAATGAAAAGTGACACCGTAGCCTGACGCTGGTGTTCACGCAAGGCTACAACAAAGGTTAAGCCAACTCTGTGAGGATATTATGCAGTAACAGCGCCCCGCGGTTTCAACCGCTTTGATCCCGTACCCGTGCCAATAATACGAGTAAATAACAAAAGTAATGTAAGTTACTTGAGTATATTGGTCCGCTTATAAAATTCTGCACCTCAAACAGAAGACGATGGATAAGCAGATTTGCAGATAAAACTTGGCAGGCGTTTGGTACAAACAGGCACAAACAAGACTTAACATTATATTTTTTATACATTTTAGCTAATATTATCCTGATGTATAAACTATATTATTGTAAAGCTTTATCAAAATCCATTCATTACATTCAGTAGTTTTTACATGAAAGATTAACAAATATACAACCATACATTTTAACAAACTTTTGCTTTTATAATATTAGTAGGAAATAAGTTTACCAGTGCCCCTCTCACCGGCCATACCGGAACATAGCAATGCGTAAATATACTGGTATTTAGCGATAGTAGTGGGTGATAGTAAGCCACCAATGCAGACTATCACATGAAGACCACTTCAGTATATCAGAAATGCTATATTAATACAGGCACATTATACCGTACTACGACTTTAGTTCTACAACCGGTAACTTTTCTCATTAACTGTGACAAAAACTGTTTCCCTGAAACTTTACTCCTGGCAGACTCATTAGAAGTTGTGTTGAATTTTATGAGGGAGCAAAGTGTACGCTTTGTAAAGACATTCACAAATGTCTAGAGAAAATAGTTTATGAAACAAATAAAAATACCTTATAGTTTGCTTTGTAAATTACTATTTCGCGACTTTATTTGCAATAATGGGAGAACTTGTTGTAAATATGCAACCTAGGCTGTTAAATTGGGGTCACCTATCCTAACCCTAACTATTGGAAGAGTAGCTTTGTTCAGCGGACACTTAACATTGCGCCATGAACTCTTCCAGTTCATGCAGCATTGATTTAACATTATTATCATCATAAAAGCCGGAAACGTCCACAGCTGGTCATAAGACCTCACAAATGAAGAATTTGTCCATAATTCCTGCGATGGGCAAGCAAGGTGGCAATCGCAGAGCGTAGCTTCGCGTCGTGAATGTCGATTCAGGGGGGGGTTCTATTCTACTCTGCCGGTACCACACGGCAAAGCATTTTGTTATATTTATAATAAGTAATCTTTATTTCCCATTGGCACATCACGCGTGAACGGCTGGACCAATTTGACAAATTATTTTTTTAATTGTGCTTGTCATTGCCAGTAGAAGGTGTTTATTAAAGAAATAATCGGGATAGTTAGAAAATTTATAAGACTTAGGTCCTACTTTGACATAACTGTCAGTCGTTCGTCAGATTGTGCGGAACAAATATCGTTAAAAATAGATGAATCGTTTGATTTTTATTTTATTTTAATAAATACATTGAATCTAACAAACATAGACTCATAAACATATATAAATAAGACAGAACAACGTTTGTTGGGTCAACAAGTAGTTAAATATTTAATACGTTCAAATGCAAATAAAACAAATAAATTCGGACATGGGAATACTTCATGTCGAATTTATTTTTACCATTTGAATTTAATATTCTGGGCCAGTGGATGGGACATCGATAATGTTTTACAAGGGGTTTTTATCATTTTCTGATAATCAATTTAAACAATTCATAGGCTTTATTTAGCTCCAGCTATACTTATCTGTCACCAAAGCTGAAGCTCGCGTTTTAAATTTTAACTTGACAGTATTTTATAGCTTGAGCTGTCATTTTGTATACGATATTGCGTTATTCTATCGTAATGTAAATTTATTTTTAAATTAATATACATGTATAAAATTATATATGCATCGCACTTTTAGTTAAAAACGGTTACGACTGAAATCTATGATGTTATGGCCTCTGGAAATTTAAGTCAAGTCGAAAAGTCGTTTTATCATTCTGTTACTTTTTTTAACTTATTCAAGATTACGTTTTAAATTATTTACATTATTCTAGTTTTCATCTATATCGATATCACATGGTTAACAAATAAACCGAAATTAAAAATGAGAAAACTGCCCTGCTGCATCCCCGCCCTGTGCATTTGAGCTACAGCTGCTGCGAATGGATATACCGCCATCTGTCGGTTCTGGTACCTTAGTCGCCTCTTACGAAACCTGGTACAGGGGAAGGTTCATTCTACTCTGCCGGCACCGCACGTCTTATCAAAGATAAACAGTATTAATAATTACTTCCATTTATATTTAGTATTCAACAATTGCTCTTAAACACAAGTAACCGGTTTAATTACTAAACTATAGTACAAACCTGAAACTGGGTAACTTTACTGGCTGAACTTAGCTATCGACTCGAGTTGAATGCTAACTTCGCTTACCTAGGACAGTTAACTATTGTTAAGTGACTGCAAATTGCCCTGGAACAACTCATTGTTTTCACTACGTTTAATTACGTCTCAATTCACAATTTTAGCTGACAACGCTTTTATGAGACTAGAGGTAGACCTTTATAAAAGGTTGTCTGCATTGGCAACTCACTCTCACCTATTTCTCCCGCCTAATATGTTGCAGTGTTCGCATTGCTGTGTTCTGGTTTGAAGTGAACGAGACACAGTGAAAGTATATCTTTATGATGATTCGAGTGTCTATAGGCTGCGGTCACGTTCACCATCAAGCGGTCCGTGTGCTTATTTATAACGATAAATTTATATTGTACTATAATGTTCATAATTCCATAGTGGTAAAAATATGATAATTATTTATTGCAATTATTCTAATAATTGTTGTATTGTAATGGTAAATTTTTCCAGGCATTTTTCAATTAAGTTTATATTATAAAACAGTAATCGAATGACCGATGCACCTGCAGATTCTATTAGTTCATGAGGGATTTAACTCGAATTAATCTACCTCAAAACTAGTTTGCACCAAATTAGTCAAGACTAGTAGACAGTAGGAAAATATTGCAGCTATAAATGGTGGTCAGAAAGGTATAGGTGCCATTCCTCATACAGCGGTATTCTTAGAAAATTTCAAGTATAAATAATTGGTTTAACGGCGAAAATGAGTATATTTCTTCGGATCATTATAAATATTTGTAATAAATAATAATGATAAAGGGTTTAGTAGTTAAGGCGGGGTCGTAACAGACAGCAACAGACAGACTCACATATCCATTTATAATTGTCATCATCATTCATCATTACAGCCATTGAAAGTCCACTGCTGGTCGTAGTCCTCTCCAAGAAAGGGGGAATTTTGCTCATAATTGCCGCGTTAATTGGGCAAGCTTGTTGGCAATCGCAGAGCGCAGGGGATACTACGCATTTGAACTACTGTCTCGGATAGATATACCGCCTATGATAGATCTATCGGTTCGCCTCTTACGATACCTGGTACAGAGGGGGGTACTATTCAACTCTATCGGTACCTCACGGCATTTATAATAGTAGTTCCGAGATATCAAAACATAATCAGAAGTACAGAGCAAATATTTAGTAAGTAAAATTAGTACAATTTCTACAACGAGAAAGTAGACGAACCAATGAAATAAAAAGTGTTTCCAAAGAACATTGGCAAACCTGTGGCCTACAGTGTTTTGTAAAATAAATTACCTCGGGCTTGAGTTCTAGGACATGCCTCCTCGTTATCTGACATCTCTGAACACAAAGCTGTAGGTAACTCTAATTAGAGTACGAACAATAGTTACCAAGTCGTATATTGAATACCTGAAAAAAAATACTCCCGTGTTACCTTAAGTAGATAACTAACCAAAATCATGTTTTGTTTTATGTGACCCACCCCGGCTTCGCACGGGTGTAATGAGTATTATAAATGATTATTGTAGGTTATCTCTAAGAGATAGCCATATACCAATGCGGAGTATTTTATAGACTTTTTTATGTGTACAATACAATATATTATTTTGATCTACCTTGTTGGGTTCGTAATGTAATAATAAAAAATGTTTTTATCATATCAAATTTCAAAGAAAGGTTTCCTCCACCTTTAAAATTGACAGTGTTATCTACCCTTCTACTATATAACGCATACATATATATATCATGCCTGTGCCCCATCGGGGTAGGCAAAGACTATGGATCTCCACTTGTTACATTGACACACACGCTCGTTTGATCTTGGTACTTCTGACAAGGCCCTTTTTTACTACCTCTTCTACCTGGTTAAGAAATGTTCGCCTAGGTCGTCCTATAAATACTCTTCCATTCACATCCGCATATTTTGTGCCGTCATTCTACTTTAATCCATTCTTTCTACATGTTCAAACCATGTCAATATTCCTTTATTACGCACATAATATATGTACATACAAAACTTCTTTTTGGACTACTTTATCTATAAAAAAAAACTAAATCCTTTGTTTAGTTTTTAATATCTAAGCATACATAAGGATATTCATACAGCGGAAAGCTACTTTTTTATACTATGTAATTATGTGCAATATGGTAAAAAAAATCATTAAGGAGGGTCCTTTGCATATTAAATTTCAAGATTTATGAGACTTTCAATATTAAAAACTATCCTCTATTAAGGCAGCGATTTATAACATTATTTTTAATTTTATGTCACTCGCACAAAATTCGCGAGATTTAGATTTCTAGTTATTGGCAAGAGATTTTCTGGTTAATAATAAGATCGGATATTCTTCATATTTATATTTTAAAATAAATATAATGTTCTGCCTTTGAATATTCGATATAAACAGAATATTCTATAACCTTACCAAAGAGTACAGGACAAGGATAGTTCGAACACCGATCCTTATATGAAATTGATCCTGTAATCTTCAGATGTAAAGTTCTGCTTTACACCACTATTACCACTAGCAACATTTCTATATGCATGAGTAGCGCAAATACAAATGATTAAATATCAAACTCAAAATACTCTTTCATACAAATTTTATACGAATAGTTATATTTTTCCCTACACAAAATAGACAATACCACAACTCAAATGGCAAAAAATTCTGGTCATCAGATCGGATCGTTATCGTTATCATCTAAACCAGTAGAGGTAATTACAGAACCTGTTCTTCTTTTTCTAGTTCCAACCAAATAACAGTTCAAATCAAAAAACAAATTAATTAAACAAACAAGAGACATTACATTTGAGACAATTTTTACAAGAAAAAAAATTTACATGTCAGTCGGGACTCGAATCAGCATCTTTCCCTTACCGGTCGACTGCATTACTGTTGTGCAACTGCACACTGAGACCTTAAAGGATATGTAATATTTTTCCTAGTGTTCCTTTTTTCAACGCCATTTTTTTATTATTGTAGGTAAAAAAAACTGCTGCCGTATTTGTAGGTAAACATATCAATTTACTGCATTGAGTTATTTGTACGAGATTTTTTTTTTATATATTTATTCTAATTTTTTGATTTAATAAATTTAACATTTGTTACCATTTTATACATTTTAATTATCATTATGTTCGCCTCATATATTCTTATTTTTTTGTCAAAAATAGTCTGTCTAACATAAAATGTGGAAGCAATATGTATCGGATTACATTATTACAACAGGAAGAAAACAGGAACCTACCCTATCTCTTTTAAACAACTGTAAGATTCATATGTCATAAAAAGTAAGAGCATGTTCCATGTCAAACGGCCTATTGCGCGAAACAGTTGTTTCGCTTTAGTAAGAACAGTTCCAAGTTGTTATTTTACGAATCCTAGTCTGTTTGAGACCAGCCCTACCGCATGGCAGGTCTTGCCAGACTTTTGTCATGCGGTGTATCTGAGACTGAGGTAGTATTCGCCGTGGCTTATATGCATACGTGGTTACCTGTAGAGGTGGGGTAATGTGCGTCTCCTCCTCGTGTACAGCGAGTACGAGTCTAGTAGTGCCGATGGAAACGGATGAAAACGATGAGTAGGAGGCCCGAGGAGCCATTAGCAGATTGGTGGGGCTAGTTTACTCTGCCATGCAGCACCCGATAGCTGGAAAAGTGACATGAATCCATGTATCCAGGAGAACGTGGGAAAATACGCGCAAGTACATCGGGATGTTAGTGTGCCTTGTGCCTCTCCCACGTCATGAAGTGTCTTATTCTAAACTAGGCAGGGTTCTTAAGAAAGCCATCAAAATATAAACTGCAAGAAAAAGACAGCTAGAGAGCCTAGCTCTCTGGACATGAGGTACACTGCATACATAGGTCGTCTGATTTGGTACCTCACCCCCTATTCGTATCGACAAATAGCTATGTTCCAGTAACTGGGTAATATGACATAATATCCTTAAGTCACAAGGTTGACAACGCGCTATTGATATCCTTGACGAGGCTTCCTCGTGATGTTACGAGCGTCTATAGGTTTCAGCGACTCTTATTACCATGCGAGCTGTATGCATGTTTGTCGAGCTGATGCAATAAAATGTATTAAAACTTATAAAGTTGTAAATGGAATCTAGTTCAATACGAGTAACTTAGCATTATAAGAAAATTCGATTACATCGAAACAAAAAACACTTTCCAACTACCCGAGGCTCTCAAACCTCAAGCAAGGGATGGAGGATCAAATGCGTAATCTCATTGTGCCTAAAACCCGTCTACCTTTCTTAACAATCCATTTACCTTGGATGGCCAAGGAGACGCAGGAATGCAAATTACAGGGATTATGGGCTTGTGC
The DNA here is from genome assembly GCA_020976665.1 of Heortia vitessoides. Lineage (NCBI taxonomy): Eukaryota > Metazoa > Arthropoda > Insecta > Lepidoptera > Crambidae > Heortia > Heortia vitessoides. The sequence goes on along the minus strand of JACJUM010002878.1, from coordinate 6,064,089 downwards.
CCGTACTGTCTAGCATGAATATATTATAAGATAAAGGCTCATTTAATATATCAGTCGTGGTCACGTTACGTGCTTTGAGGGTATATACGCAAAAATATATATATTTGTATATGATGCTGCGTTATCCGTCACACTATTTTTTCTTAGTCTGTTACTGTATCCTCTATATGTATATGTATCTATATATGTGTGTATGTTAAAATATATATATGTGTTTGTTTTTAATTTATGCATGTTTATCGAGTACACCTCAAACTCATTTTGTGTGATGTGCTTGTGTCTATTGGTGTACAATAAAAAGTAAATTATTATTTTTACTATCTTCGAATCGGTTCAGGATGCGATGAAGTAATCCAATATGTTACGCATAAAATGCTTTTTTCTTTGTGATTACAATGGAGCATAAGTTTAAAAGAGTATAAATTTATGCAATGGAGTGAAGTTTAATTAAATAATAAATAAACTTTTACCATAGTTATCCTTATCAATATTATAAAAGCGAAAGTTTCCTATTCTATGCTATATTGGCTGAACAGATCTATATGAAATTTAGCACAGACATTATTGGTAGTCTAAAAAACACTTAGGCTACTTTCTATTCCGAACTATGTTACCGTAGGATAGATCTGGCTATTTATTATCCTTTATGTAGTCAGCACGCCTTTTTACAAAGCTAAACTGCAAGGGAGCGATATAGAATTCTTCTCTAAATAACAAAAAAAAAAGCGGTGAAAAGCTAGTCTTAAATAACTCAATGATCAATAGAGAAGATTGAAGAGAGATTAACGTGAATATAGATCTAAATAAATAAATACTATAATAAATCATTTAATGTATTCAAAATACAACAAAAAAAATATTATAGTCAATATAAAATGAGTAGAAAATACAAGAGAAATTGTTTTATCAATGTCTCATAAATTATTCCTACATTGGGTATTAAATGTACTGCAGTATATTCAACTTTATTGTGTACCTCAAGTACTATAATTCTGAATAGTAAAGGCACGAGAACAAAGCCTTGTAACTGCGCACGACATATTCACGCAATGCGGTTTAGCGACCGTGCCTGTAAATGACCATGAGGGTCATTCAATATCTAAGTACGATTACCACAAACTCTGTTATTTCGAAGTAAAGTGCTAAAATTATTTGCCTTTATAGTATAAAGTGTTAGATTTTTGCCTATACCTATTATGAAGTCAGCATACAAGCACACTTATGTCGTCACAAAGATATTACAAGCGTGTCGCTAACTATGGGAACAAAGGATGGTTCGTCACATTTACCCAAAAAATTCACTGCCTCTCTAACCCTTCAAACCGGACAACAGCTATGCGAACACTGCTATTTGGCGGTAGAAATAGGTGAGAGTGATGTACCAATCCAGATAACCCCTGTCGCTATAAAAGTTGCAAACGAATATTTTTATTTGACGGACCCGTGGGTTCGATCCCTATTGAAGATGGGGATAATAATATAGTATGTATTTCAACAGTATATTTGTGATTCCTCTGTTGTCTGATGTCCGTAACACAAGTGCTTTAAGCAACTTATTATGGATGTATGAGATGTTGTGTAAACAAAACCTACCTAGTCTAGCCTTAATATAAGACATATAAAACAGAAGCTTCGTCAAAGATCTTTTGAAAGTTAACAAAGTCTTAGAAGCAGACTAATGATAACCTTTGTCGTTGTCGGTCTGCATTTGTCGCTTACTTTCAATTATTTCTATCGCTTAACAGCAGTGATCGTACTCGTATTACAGCGTTCGATCTGATAGTTGAGAGAGGAAGCGAAATAACTGAGTAAATGGGACAAATATCTTTAATTCACAAGGTTGGTGACGTGCTAGTGATCCCTCTGCGCTAACACAAACGTTTATAGACAACGGCGGCGCTTTTTTTTACATTGACTGTATGCTCGTTTGCTGACTTTCTAGAAATAATAAAAAAAACGAATGTTACATAAATATAACAGTTTATTATTACTTAACAATTTTAGTTTACGTTCATTGGTACCCTGTTTTTTATTGCTTTTCCGAAGGAACACAGTTTTTTCTCATTCGTTACTTATTTGATTCACTATATGAATATCCATATTAGTTAGAAAATATTTTAAAGAGAGTTTATTTTGCGAAATCAATGTTTTTTCGTCATTATGGAGGCCATAGGATTTCCATAGGTAGACATAGGCCGCTGCATGAAATTTAAGACCTATTGTATACGGGACACATTTGATGCGATCCTTCGGTCGTAGTTTGATCTACCTTCTGGGTTCTAGGCTACGCTTTCCTATTCCTATTTAAACCATTATAATTGTTATTAAAACTTTAATAGACATTGAAGCGTAAAGACTTAGATACCTGTTAAACATTCTCTATTCTTACATAATTAGAAATAGGCTCGAGCAAAATGTAAATGTTTTATTCAGAAGCGCTCTACATCTGGGCTTTCTCAGTTGACACCGAATCAAAGGTATTAAATATTATCCAATACCAAAGATATTTGTGAAATTAAATGATAGATTAAACGGGCTGCTCTAAATATTCCACAGTGAGTTCAATTCGTAAAATATTGAATTGAAGCATTAATTTTTTTTAGCGGGTATATATTAATCCACAACCTTGACCTATTCATATATAAGATAACCATCTAAGATTGACAAAATAATCATAAAACTGTAACTCATATATATATATATATATGCATTCTTACAGGGTTTAAATAATAGTAAATAAATTGTGTTAAATACATTTTTAAGTACTTAACCGACCTATATGAGAGACAGGTCAATGTTTGTGATGTTGAAAAAAAATAGTAAGTAACGTAGGTAACGTAAGGACATCAATTTAGTTTTAGAAGCGTATTCTAAAACTAAATTGATGTCGATTGATGTTGAATCTGATAGGTTTAAAACTTAAAAATTTTTGGACATTTGCTTATATGATATTTGCTTATATGATACTCAATAACATTTAAATCAATTCATGATTTCTTCTTCAAGCATTAACATAATATTGCTCATGCATCATAATAATACATATTAACGTTTAATCTATATGTATGGTATAATTCCTTTGGGCGGGGCGTCGTAGTGAGATGCAATTTACGCGCGAACGCTTAGACTTATTTCACACATTCCCTTTATGCTGTGTTTAATATGATAAAGAAAATTAATAAAGTTACAGAAAACATTAAATAAGAAAATTTCAAAACTTAACTTGCATATTAATTTCTCTTACTACAATATAAAACCTTAATTTTTAATATAACCTTATATATAACGTTTGAAATAACAGTTAGTAGTTTGACAGTCGACGCGATTGCTAGAATGAGCGCTACAAATATTGTTAAGAACAGGCTGTTTATTAATTAGATTAAGACCGCATCAACTGGAAATAAGAAATTCTCTAGAATTCTTGAAATTTCAAATTCGTTCCGAAAGATTTCATCAAATAACATGTCAGAAAAATAATCTTTCTAAATAAAATTGTGAATCATGGATCCTAATACTATCATTACGAAAATTTCCAAATGTTTACTTAAAATTGTTGTACTGTGTTGATGCATTCATCATTTTGGTGTCCTGATCCGACACACAACGTCTGTCGGATCAGCTAGCGGTAAATACGCGAATCTTTGAATGGATGACTGTTACTTAATCATAATATCAGATTATGAAGTCTAAAATAGCACAATGGTTTTAATGTCGGGAAATGTACACTTCCCTACCATATTGCTATTCATTTCAGAGAGCAATAGCATTCTTGGCGTAATGGCAGTTTGGATGTAAGTCACTTATTACTCTACTCCGTAATTATCGATCCTTATTACATTATAGCAGAATAATGCTACCGCATTGTAGACGTGTACTTCAAAGGAATTTCATTCAAGTTTGCGTATTAGTCACATTTATCCACACAAAGTCCTTAGTGGCCGCTAGACTATATATATGTTACAGCCAAAGTAATAAATATTACATATTCTACCCAACCATTTTTTAATTTTAAAATGTCTATTCAATTTAGAGGAAGACATAAATGTCACAGAATTAATCACAATGCCAAAACGTTATAATTTAAGTAACGTAAAAGTAGTAAACGTTATTACAAAATACTATCTGTTGGCTTAACTAAAATGAAATGATGGTTAGGTTAGGTTATAAATGCGACAACGAAGAACCGATTTTTTTTTATTATCAGTTGATATATTGTTTAAGCAAAATATTTAATCCTTTGTGACACATAATAATCACATTAACTAGCAATTTTATATATATATATATATATACTCATTTGCAATAAGAACGAGCACCTAAGCAATGAACCATTTCAAATATTACAATTGGTTTGTTTGAGTAAATTAATAAGCAAATAATCGTTTTCGTCAGTATATATATATATATTTATCGTTTCAATACTTTATATATATATATAAAGTATTGAAACGATATATTTAAATGCAATTACCAATGTCAAAGGAGAAACACCATAGCTAGTATATAAACCTCTAAATTGCGAGTGGGATTGAGTGTTATTTCTGAACACCGATAAGACTTGATTATTACAAGTTTGCTGTTCTCTAGGGTACGAGTTTAATTAAGATTATGTGTATATCTGCTGAAATATTTAGTCCTCATCTTTGAGATTCGTGGCTTAATCAAACACGGTGACGATTAATTAAATCCGCCATTAATGGCTTCATATTGATGTTTATTTGAACTACATCAGTTTGCCAATAGCAAATAGACGTCAGGTATCTTAATTACAGTTGGCAAAGAACACAAGGTACTATTCTACTCTGCCAGTACCTGACGGAAAATTATTTGTGCTTAATAATGCTTCAGTACTTCATCATACGTCATACCAATTCCTATCTTCCATTCCAATCTTCCTCTATCTTCCTCTCACGAACGTAAACTCCGTTCTTCTAATACTCTCTCGCTCTTAACTCCTTCAAGTTCGCTTTAGTTTTTTGACAAACTCTGACAGCTATACGACTCTAGAATGAGCTTCCGTTAAATATTAAGCATTCCTCAAACAAATTTATCCTGAAACGCTTTCTCCGCACTTTATTTACTGATGCTACTTCTCTAACTTTATAACCCTATTTCTAATGTGCGTTATTTATTGCGTTTATTTATACAAATATGTATGTAACATTTATCTTTTCTGTATATACATATTTTTTCTGTTTCGTGTGTTGGTTGACTCTCCCATTCAACTATAATTAATAATTCCAACTGCGTACATAGGACTGTCCAAGAAAGGGGGAATTTTGCCCATAATTGCAGCGCTGGGCAAGCGTGTCGGCAATCGCAGATCGCAGCTTTTACGACAGGGATGCTGCTGACCATCCTCACCCTATGCATTTGAGCTGCACTGTTTCAAATGGATATACTGACATCTATCGGCAACGGTACCCTAATCGCCTCTTACGACACCTGGTACAGAAGGAGGTACTATACTACTCTACCGGTACCTCACGGTATAATTGATATAATATCTGTCTTTTCTTTCAAGCAAGCCAACTATAGAATCACAGAAGCATTTCGTTCGAACCATATACATATATGTATAGGTGTGTACGTACGAGTATGTCACACACGGCTGAGTGGGCGGCTAACCACTCGAGAAACCGTGATCCCGGTATTCCATTAGTAATGCTTTACTTAGGGACGGGTACCGCCGCTGATTTCTATTCGCCTTGTGAGCTTTCTCTATTTACTGATTCGGTTTGGTACTTTATTTGGCAGTGGATCGTAGATTGTTATTTGTTAAATTGATATGACTCTGACTCGATCTATGATATGGTGCTCTACGTGAGTAGAATACGTGTTTAGCTTAGTTATTAAAAATACTTCATTTTCTCTGGTACATCAAACTTTAATTAGATTATTTTTGTGTTATTAGTTAGTGTATCCGTTAGAATTTGTTATAACAACATTTCTTGTGTTCTAATTTATGATTTTCATTATATTTTCACAAGCTTAATTCTTTTTTGTCTCTTATTTTTTTTCAAATATAAAATTAATTTAAGTTACTTATTATCATAATATTAGCTATCTGACATAAAAAGATTTTTTAGAATTGGAACGGTGAGCCGAAAATGAATGTTTTTTTTTTAATTTTGGCTCATCGTTCCAATTTCGACAAAATATAACATATAATGGTAAAATAAGGTATATAATTTGTATGACATTACTAAAACACAGTTCAATTTTATTTGGTTGTTTGAATAACTGGCCCCCAAAATCCGTCAGGAAATCCTTTGTGCGTTTCGAATTTATTATAGAAATACGGATATTGATAGAAAAACATTTCCACAAATTGTATACTACCAATATTTGGCTTCTATAATTTTTGTTGGCTTTAAAACGGGGCTATTCTAAGTTGTAATTTGACATTACAGTAACCTTGCGGAACGTTTTTAAGAATGGCAAAGATGTTGTATATTACAGGCTTTTAATTACGAACATACAATTAAAACTGTCTTCACTAATTTTACTTTTAACTTCTTTGATACTCTTCAAAACAATAGCCGGTAAGTCACACTTCATAAAATTTTCAGTTAAATGAACTACGTTTTAATGACATTTTAAAAGTACCTTAGTGTGTTATTAACTTCAAAATATCCGAATTATTTCTAATAAATTTCAATGGTTAATCTATTAAAACATTAATTTATCACAACTAATAACGCTGTGACCTTAATGGGGAACCGTTTCCGTTCATTTAGCCCGGCTTTATAGCTATATCACTGCGGGTTAACCATTATCAATTAATTTTAATTATAGGTTAATCAAGGCGCCATCTTACCAAAATTTGCTTTTGTATTTGCCTTGTTATCGGCCATAATACAGTGCATCCTAGGTAAAATTGCCAGTCAGAACAAAAGTAATACATATACAGATTTATTGCATAAATGTTAATAACTATCCAGATTGAAGTAGGCCTTGTACAAATCGTGTCTGCATAGAGATGCATGTGGAATGCCACACTCACCTGTTTCTATCGCCAAAAATTAGTTTTGCTTTACTGTGTTGCGGTTTGACGTTGAATTGAGTGGTATTGAAATTACTGGGTAATGTGACGTTATATTTTCAAGTCACAAGATTAACAATGCGCTTGTGATATCCTTATGATGATGCGAGTGTTTATAGGCTGCGGTGAAGTATATCATGCGGTCCTAATACTTGTTTGTCGAATTAGTCATTAAAAAAGAAAAAATATTATTATTATTATTATTATTGATTGAGTGTTTGTTACTTGATCATTGCTAGCTTACTTAATCAATGCCAATATAGACTGTGATAAAAATAAGCAAAAGTTTCTGTGAAACGACTTGATTTGTCTTTATATTAATTACCGACATAGTTGGTGATATCAACCATTACTTATCGATACCAGAACCTAGATTTGGAAACAAATATTCTGCGAACTGTTGTCATATGTTGTAACTTGAGTTAATTTCATTCTAGAAAAAGAATTAAAACTTCGCGAAAAATAAATTTAAAACGGTGAACAAAATTCTTATAAGCAAGTGCTGGTGCGACATACTTTGATACGAACAAAGTTGCATTATAGTTAGGTCTTATATGGCATACAAAAAAAAAGAAAGAAAGATACAAAAATTACAATGGAATGTAAATCAAGTAGTATTACTTTCTTATGTGTTAAAAGTATTTTATGATTAATGTTTGTTGTTAATAAGTATTATGTAATATTTATGATTTCGAAGTTTTCGATCACAGTAACGTAAGCGTTAAACGACGTCAATTTATGAGATGATGTATGAATTATACATTTATTATCAAATATCTAAACAGCCTAGCTTAGGAGTAAAATAAGCAGCAATAAAATATGAGAAAAAATCATACGCGCAACACAAATAATGAAGACAAGGTTTTTATATGTTTGACCGAAAAATTTAAACCGTTTTTTCCATACTGGAGGAATGCACCACCGTTGTGCTAACGACACTTTAGCGGATATGTCGAATTTTTCCTAGTGTTGTTTTTGTGCTGAGAAGTGTGTTCCCCCAGGGTGGGAAAATGCAGATTTCAATCCCGCCTGACACCTGAGACAGGTTGATTTTTTCCAGTAAATATCATATATCATCATTATAATTTATGATTATAATTGAACATTTTCTATGTATACAACCTCCCAAAATATAACATACCAGGCGGGAGAGCTTTATTCAATGACACACGACGTCACGTTTTTTTTATTTTAACGCGCCAAAGCCTCTCAAAGTGCGTGACGTCATCGCGCATCAAGATAATATGAAATCTCTTAAAACGTATCCTATGTCGAGTTGTAAAGAAGAGTATGAAACGTGCATGGCCGCTGGTAGATTTAATGGCGTAATTAAAGACAAGAACACGCTTTCTTCACAAAGTGGTATTTTATGTCTCCTGACGCCATTTTTGCTCTCATTAAAACAGCCTCCCTCCCGTTTGAGCGCGGCTTTCGTGTCATTTATTTGACCAATTTCGCCTGTACCTTTAATTTGAGGGATTTGTCTTGGTTATCTCTACTTTTGCGCAGAGAATGCGATGTTTTAGCAATTTTTCAACAATAAAAGATTTTCTTGTAACGTTTAAAATTGTATAATACTCGTATTAATTATTCGTTTCGGTACTTAGGTAATAAACCATTTCCATATACACAATGTGTATATGATTTGTTTTAATAAAAATGGAGGTAGTTTATTTTGTGGCTCTTATATAGACTAAAAGTAATCTTGAGAAATGTATTGTCTATTTACACCACGTTTATCTTTGCTAATCTGAAATCTATCTGCTTATATTGTAAAATTACTCAACCGATTGAAAAGTTGTTTTCAACTTTGATAAGCTACATCTTCACCGAGTATTATGATACTCGGTAAATATGTATATATGTATAAAATTGCCCCTCATACATTCTAAAAACGGCAAAAGACTTTATCCTTCCTAAGAGTACATTTTACCCTCATGCCAAAAAAATAAAAACGAATTCTCCATGAAAAGCTTAAATTTGTTTTTCAAAGTTTTTAAGAATAAAACTATTGTTTATTGATTATCAAGTTGTATACTTCTTTTATCACAATATTCAGATCTAAGATTGACTCATTTGCCGCAAAGATCCAAGTTGTCAAAATGTCCTCGATACCTAGTGTTGCCACATTTCGTCTTCTCTCTTCTGTTTATTAGTTGTGTTATAATCACTAGCATATGGAAAGTATAAGTGAAAAGCGCTTTCGTAATATTGCTACGGGTAGATTTGAGCAAATTAGATTGTCGAAGCAAGGACTTTAATGGTTTAAATGTTTATAGTGACGTCGTAAACATTTACCTAAAATATTCGTAATAGACTATATACCAAACTCACTAAAGAGCTTTATTTAATGGCCTAGCAACATTCCTTCAAAGAATAAACGTCTCAGATTCTCTATGTTATGGTTATAATAAGGTTCATTTGAATTTTACGATTCCCTCGCTCGCTTCCTTGAGTAAACTTTCATGTAAAAGTTAGTAAATCTATTTCCAATGGGCTTTCATGATCCATAACGTACGGGTGAAAGCATCCAATATGAGCTCGAAGAAATACGGAACCTATCGGTAAGGAAATCGGGCAGTTATTTTCTACGAACTTGAGATTTCGTTCATTACGAGGAGTTTGTTTAAGGTTTCTGGATTGAGAAGAATCTTATCATTTTTTGACAGTTGTCGGTATAAATGTGAAAGGTTGAAATTCGATTCCTGGTATAAATACTTAAATTTAACTGTTTTGGCAAGATTAAGAGCCAATTGTGCACTACGTATTTTAACAACATAAATTTTAGTAACTGTAATCTGAGACAGCGACGTGCTAATACATTTATTTCTTATTATCAACGCGACTTATATCGCACTCATCCTCACCCATTATTATTATCAAAGTGAAAGTTTGTACTCTATTCTGTTATATTCATGCAGGAACGCCTGAATAAAATTTTGCACTGAAATATTCACAATTATGTTAACCAAGTAAATGAATAAAAATTACGCTTGACAGTAAAAAAATATATCGAAGCTACCACTATCTTTTTCTAATGGAACCTTCAAAGAAACTCTCAATTATCAAACAACGGAACTAATTTTATAATAATTAATTTTTTAATGTTTGTATATAATTATCTCTTAAAGAGTATAGTTATTTAATGTTTTATTTTAACAACGAAATGAAATGAATGCCTAATTACAGGTCGGATATTAAAAAGGAAACCATTGTACTTCAAAATCCACAGGCCTCGAGCAATTTCCCCATGTAACAAGTCAGCTCTTTGAAAGACAACATTTCTTTAGTAACGTCAATCAACTCGACATTGCTGACTGCGCTGGAAACGAAACGTGTCCGACACTTGTCAAAATTTCCAATGGATTAAAAAGCATCGATATAATCTGGATAAACATTTATAATATCTATATATATATATACCGCCGAATGCGAACACGCCATTTGGCGGTAGAAATAGGTGGGAGTGAGGTACCAATGCAGACGACACCTTTGTAAGAGGTCTATCTCTAGGTCCAATATCTCAGTCGCCTCTTATGACATCTGGTACAGTATTAATCGGAACTTAAGATTTCGTGTAATACAAGGAATTTGTATAAGAATTTCTGGATTGAGGAGAATCTCATCTTTCCTTGACAGCTGTCGGTATATCTATATCACATTTGTGGAAGGTTGAAATTAAATTCCTAGAAAATGTAATTAGATTAAACTATTTTGACAAGAAGAAGCGCAATACCAACCACACATGACTTCTATCGCACTTATCCTATTGCTATTAAATGTGAAACGTTGTACTCTCTTCTGATACGTTCTTTTCCGCATAGCTGAAAATATTAATATAAATATCGTATTAATAACACTTTGACAGCGGAACGACTGGACAAATCTCGATTCAATTCGGCACAGGGAAGGCACAGATAGTATGGAATAAAATATAGACCACCTTTTATTCCGAGAACATGTACCTGTGTTCGGTTTTTTATTTTTCTCTAAGTATTCGGACTAACTTTTGCACAGTTTAGCTAAGAAGATCCGGTGTAGACTTCTTCTCGGAATAACAATAGATCGAGTGTTGAAATAAAAATGTTTAACAATCGTGTTGCTTAGGTCGTAATTAAAGTATTTTGTTGTAATTAAAACAAACTTTTCGTATATTTAACCTATTTTTTTGTATTATTTTTATATTTAGAAATTTTGTGCAATATTGAAAAATACACTCGACTCAAGAATGTAAAATGATGAAAATTACAATTAGAAAAACATATTAGCAAAATTATCTTGGTTTCACATTACAACATCGCGCAACATATTGTGTTTGCACTTTCCTCTTTAATTCAATAATTTTCTCAACAAGATTAAAAAATGGCTCGATGGAGGCTCGATCCATACGCAGGGCAAACATTTATGTGATGGACATTTGTGTTGGTTCTGTGTCTGGGTGTTAAATATACCACATTTTTAAGTATTACATTTGTAAATCCTCTGATATTCTATTGATACAAGTATTTTAAACTACTTATCTCGGAGATAGGTCTATGTAAGTGAATATATATTTTTTTTATTATATATTTGAACTACCCGACACCCGACAAACATTTTCTTGTCTTAACTATATATCTATGTTTATTATAAAAATTTTGTGCGACTATAAATTTTAATATAAACATCCTACCTCTCAAGTTAGATTAAAATGTACACAGTAAACAAAAAATATTCAAATCGTTTCATTAGTTTAGAAGTTCTAACACGTAATTTTTATATATAAAAATGTTAATAGACGATCGTCAAGTTCCTTATTTATAAAGGCATAATTAGCATTTTTATTCATTCAATTTTTTTTCTGTAGAAACCTTTCTAATTCATCAAATACTGTTATTTGTTTAGGTTCAGTTAACATAAACACAGGCAAAGGAAATTAAATTCCGAAGCAAATGAAATCAATGGAATTTGTCTAATTACTCTCATCACGCACGCGGCTGCCTCTAATTTATTTGAATTAATTTTAAACGTTTCCTCTACTAAGTAATTTGTGCGGCACCAATCTTAATTAGGGGCGGTGCCATGTAACTTAGTAATGCGTTTTTTTACCAATGATAATAATATTCTTATGTTATGTGTATTGTTTTTTGTTATAAAATTGTACTTACTCACAAATTTATCATATCAACTATCAGAAGTCCACAGCTGTACATAGGATTCCCCATGAAAGCGGAAATTTCGCCCATAATTGCCGCGCTGAGCAAGCATGCTGGCAATCTCAGAGCTCAGCTTTCGCGGCGGGGATGCTGCTGCCTATCTATTTGAGCAACGCTGTTTCGAATTATATATACCGTTATTTTTAGGTTCTGGTACCTTAGTTACCTCTTGTACAGAAGAGGTACTATTATTATTTGCCGGCAACCCATGGCTAGAACTCATAAATTACTACAGCAAACGGTACCAATTTTCGTAGTAAAATAACTCGTCCAAAGCCTCATGTAACGTGCTGAGCGTCTTTCGACAATAAACATTTTAGTAACAAGAATAATTATATCTATAAGGGTAATTTAAATAAACCAAATATGTTACGAAGCAAAGTCACATTATACAGCAACTTCTGCAAACCCTGCTGTTTGTTTTTGAGATACAATATTACATGACTGTCATATGTATTGACTGATAGTCGTGTGTACTCTTGTGAAACGATCGCAATAATGTTACTTTGTTTTTTGTAAAAAATAAATATAATTAGAATAGACGTATGGATATTTTCAAACAAATTTCTTAGTACTTTTTCACATTGAGGTTATTGATCGATGTTTTAAAACGCACATCATGGGCAGCAGCATCGCCAATATGCGCGCCAATTATGGCCAGAATTCCATTTTTTTGGGGAGGCCTATGTCTTACGAATGAACTTTCAATAGCTAATGTGATAATGATATTTTTGACTTATAATAAAAGAAATATAAAATAATACGACAAGGTCTTCGTTTATGATATGACTATTAGTAATTTTTGTATGACTTTGAAATGAATCTTTAGCAACCAATGTAATAATAATTTGCGTGCTCGTAGAGGTAACGTATCATATGATAATACTTTATTAACTAACATCCGCTCAAAAATGGTGGCAAAACGGGGCTCGTAATTATTACGTTTTAAAAGAGTCTATCAACACCTGTGGTACAAAATCTACGAAATTCAAACAGTAAGACGACGACCGCTTCTTTCTTCATCACTCGAACTTAAGTGATCTCACGTAAATATACTTTATACGACTACTATAGGACTTATAGAGAAAAGGCAAAAGTCAAAGACGCTATATTTATTGATAATATAAAAATATATATTAATTCTCACAACATTACGCATTCATTCCTACACCATCTGACCTGACTCCGTGGTATGTCGCTTAAATCTCTTGTGTTACGGATATCAGACAACAGAAGAATCACAAAGTATACTACTGAAATGCATATATTTAACACCCAGACAAAGTTCTGGGGACCCAGCTCTTTGCCCAGCTCTACCATATGCGCCATCGGGTTAGTCAAATATGATGTTAGTCATTTTGTTTTTCCCATTCATAAAAAAAATATAAGATAAAACATACAATTGACGTAAATTCGATGTAACGCCTAATTATCATAGGAACAGCAAGAACACTTGATGATAAAATTCGATTTATAATTAATCAGGCTCACAACAGTAATGTATTATCATTATTATATCAGCCATTAGAAGTCCACTGCTGGACATAGGCCTTCGCAAGAAAGGACAAGCGTGTTGGCAATTGTAGAGCGCAGCTTTCGCGACGGGGATACTGCTGCCCATCCCTGCCCTTTGCATTTGAGCTATACTGTTTCGGGTGGATTTTTGCTATCAGCTCTGGTACCTTAGTCGCTTTTTACAACACCTGGTACAGAGCAAGGTACTATTCTACTCTACCGGTACCTCACGGCAGACTATGATAAAGTGAATGAGATGTAGTTTTGAATGAAAATAAAAACACACGTACACTGGCGTCTACGGCTGATATGATGATAATTAATTGGACGATACGTATAACCTTGTTTATACTCTCTTTGGCTGCACGTGAGCTGATCGATCGCGTAATGGTCAATAGGCCTATTTATGACGTTCGCAATATCACAAGGGCTAAATTCGCACGTCGCAGTAGTGGATGTGAGGAAGTTACATGCAGACAACTTTTACGTGAGATAGGTAAAACAGGGTATTGAACGCAAACTTTCATATTCATAAAAACTATATGCGAAGCTTACTGGCTGACTGACATATGAACGTAAAGGGCTTAAACTATAAGGATTAGAAACTGCTGGTACCTCACGGCAAAACAGTACCCTAATTTGCATTGAAATACATGCTTGTATGTATGCATGAAATAATTACAGTAACCTCGCTTGAACTATAACGACTCTACCTCACAAGGAAATATGCAGGAAAGGTAATACGCTCTTACGCAACAAAGGCTAAGCACTCGTGTTCGCTTTCGAAGCTTAAACTTGCCGGTAGCGAACAGCGACCGACCACGCCCTTTCGATTCCATGAACACATTAGAATAAAGCAATCTCAGCTAATCTTCTCTACGCGCAACGTGATCTCAGGGTTAGCTATTTGGCTTCTAATAAATATAAAGCATATTCAAAGAACTTTAGGATTTTATTTTAGTTTATTAGATATATCGTACTTCACCATAGGAATTTATGGTTACGGCTGAAAGAAACGCACACTAATAGATAATAATAAAAATATAAAAGATGAAATAGAATTTTGTTTTTTGCCAATAATTATTCGCACCCTGAATGTCTCACACGATATTTCCATTAACTTTCATATTTTTATCAATGCTACATTACATAATACTAATATGTAAAAAGCTGTCATAATTTTGAGGTGTTCATTATGTCTTCTACGTATTCTTTTATAATATTTTACCATATAATCTTGAATACATATTCAAATTACTTTCTCGTTTCTCTCAATATCAAACTATGAATAATCTTGTTATGTATTTCTGTAATGAATAATTTAATACATTTAGTAATTACATTTATATTTATATTATAAATAATTCCAACAACATTCCATACATTTTTTCTCTGTGGTAAGTCGCTTAAAGCACTTGTGCTACGGACACCAGATAACATAGTAATCACAAATATACTAGTTAATTACCTATATTTAACACCCAGACACAGAATAAACACAAATATCATCATATAAATATTTGTCCTGGGTGGGGATCGAACCCACGACCTCTGGCGCATAAGATACCCTAAATATGGTTACGACGAGGTGTGTTAATAATATTCACCAAAGAATATCATAAACACAACTCTACCATCACCACACATACAGTTCTGAGTTTTATCATCTCTAGAACTAACGAATGACCCTTATATTCGTATACTCGTACCAAACTCGAGTAACATTTTGCCCATTTCCTCTGGTAATGCAGTACAACTTTTAAAAGCATCTAAATTCACATGAATACAGACAAAAGTCAGTATTCCTTTTAGAATAGTCTGCTGTCATTTTAAACTGTGTTCGGAAGCGGTGAGAAGGTAGCAGACAGTTATTTCCTACCCGTTGTAGTGGGAGGGTAGGCGAGAACGGGTGTAGAGGCGGGGAGGAAAGGGGGCGGTCGAGGTCGGGAAACCAGGTCAGTGCCAGGTCTCGGCCAGACCAGACCTGTTGATAGCCTTTGATTAGATACGGTGTTCGGATTGAAACGTAAAATGTAAGTTACATTTAATCATTGTGTTTATTTATCTCTATTAGTTGGATCTAATAATATGATATTATCATTTAAATAAGCCGAATAGAAAATGATAATTAGCATTGATATTATAAAAGGTTTTGGGCCTGTCTATAAATATTTATGGGTCCAAGTTCAACTTGATTAAAGGGTTAAAATAACTACCATTCCAATATTATACTATGCTTGTAAGTACAACTTAGGTTTAACTTTTATTTGTATGTACATTATATTTATTTCTTATAAGTTTTAAACACAAATTATTTGGATCATTTGTTAATCTGAAAAAGTTGCAGCGAAAGTAACCAAAGCGTCGGCAAAATGTAAAAAGTTAAATAAACCGCGTAAAAGAAGTAGTAAGTTGTATCACAAGTATTGAACGCGTAAATGTATATAATATACAAAAAAGTCCAATACCACATAACATTAAAACAGATAAACGAAATAAAAATTCTTAGTCCTTCTCAGTAATATAGCTAAAAGTTGTTAATATTACATTAAAAAAGATTGTTAAATTATATATATTTTACAAAGAAAAACACTAAAATGTGTTTATTATATTAAGTTGGCGACCTCCAGTACTTCATTATGCTGTTGATGAATATAACATGAAATTGTTAAACATTCTCATGCAACCGCCCATGAAAACAAACACCCAAAGGGACCCTCGAGCCAAGTGCTGATAGGTCGTTAAGCACTAACCACTCGCAGCCAACGATGTTGTTTGGGCTACGAAAGGAGGACGGTGATAAAAGGTTTATACGGAAAGTACTCTCGGCCTTTGCTCTCATATCTCATATAATACATTATTAAAGCTTAAAAACTTCTGACATGTTTACATTTGATTCAAATAATTTCATGGAACACTATATTCATATTACTTTGATATGAAAATCAAATGCCAAAGTTTGTCTTTTATATGACAAAGACGTCAACCAAGCAGACGGTCCACGTGGTCACCGCGGCCTATACTAAGCATATCACTAACGCGTTACCAACTTTATGATTTGAAGATATTATCTCACATAACCCAGCAATTGCTTCTCACCTTTCAAACCGAAGCACAGCAATGCGAATACTGTTGTTTGGAGTCAGAAATAGTACCAGCGCAGATGTACTTTGTATAGAGTCTACCTATTTTTTTAGTGGATAGATTAACTAACTAGATACGCTTACAATATATCGTGGATATTACCAGTCTTAAACTATATGATCTAAGACCTGGGTGACCCATGATGCTGTACATTAACCATATGAGGGGGAAATTAACATCTTTGGTAGGAGCTTTTTGTAAAATACCACACTGTATACCCCAAAAAATTAAAGTAAATTTGTATAATGCCTTGGTGAAAACTGACTTATGAAAACTATCTTATCAAGATTTGGAGCTAAGCTGCACCCACAAACATTAATCTGTCGCATAGATCTGAAAAAAAAGTCATCAAAGCCTTATTCCAAAATCCCTTCCACACACCAACTATTCACATATATGAAAATACTAAAATATTTAATCTGTCTCAATTATACAAATTCAATACATGCATTTTAGTTAAAAAAAATTAGTTGCAAATTCTGTCAAAAGTAATATAAGATTTATATATATAGATAGGGTATATAAAAGATAACCCCCACAATCTCCGAACTAAATAATAAGGTGCAAATCAGCGCCTAGATCTAAGGCTATTAAATAAGCTACCCAACACCATATAAGAGTGTAAGAACATAAATATATTTAAAAGTAAGTTAAAATTGTGTTTAGAATCGTGTACCGGCTATTTGCATATGTTTTTATGATAAACATAATCATCATTACAGCCATTGGAAGTCCATTACTGGACATAGACTTCCCCAAGAAAGGGAGATTTTTGTCTATAAATGCCGCGCTGGGCAAGCGTGTTGGCAATCGCAGAGCGCAGATGGAGATGCCATCCCCACCATCTGTATTTGAGCTAGACTGTTTCGGATGGATATACCGCCATCTGTCGTTTCTAGTACCTTAGTCGTCTCTTACGACACCTGGTACAGAGGGAGGTACTATTCTACTCTACCGGTACCTCACGGCAGACTATGATAAAGTGAATGAGATGTAGTTTTGAATGAAAATAAAGATCTCTTTAAACACACGTACACTGACGTCTACGGCTGATATGATGATAATTAATTGGACGATACGTATAACCTTGTTTATACTCTCTTTGGTTGCACGTGGGCTGATCGATCGCGTAATGGTTAATAGGTCTATTTATGACGTTCGCAATATCACAAAGGCAAAATTCGCAAGTCGCAGTAGTGGATGTGAGGAAGTTCCATGCAGACAACTTTTACGTGAGATTGGTAAAACAGGGTATTGAACGCAAACTTTCATATTCATAAAAACTATATGCGAAGCTTACTGGCTGACTGACATATAAACGTAAAAGGCTTAAACTATAAGGATTAGAAAAATTAAATTTTCCACAGAGGTTCGTTCTATAACATCTCCTACGTTGCACGATGACAATTGAAAAATCATCCCCTAAAACGGTAAAACAAGGGTGTAATGCTAGTATGCTAGTTTGTTGTTTTTGAAGTTATACGAATGAAGTTCAGTTAAAAAGGTAGAATATTTTTTTTAATATCATTCCTTAAAGGGGTAAAAAAGGATGTGAGATTAGAATTTACCCACAACTTTACGCGAATGTAACCACGGGGCGTTGCAAGTAAATCAATAGCAAAAAATATAAGACTTTTTCTCTTATATCATACGATACCTACTTACACTAGAGTACCTGAGAGTAACACTAGAGTAACTTATACTCTACTATTTTTTTATCGTTACCACTTATTAATAATTCAATTGTCATTCGCATCAGCGCATATTCAACTCATATAAAACTACCATAACCCCACTAGTTCCCCAAGCAAAAAGCACCCTTATTTTTAAAAACATTTAGTCCAAAATCCTGGAGCATTATAATGACATCCTCGAATTATACGAAGCCCATTTATTCCGGTTCGCAATTCACTCGAGCCGTATTACCAACGAATTGAATCGAGCCTCAAACCTGAGTTAGACGGCTGACATCTCTCAAGATATATCGTTTGACAGCTCGTTAGAGGCGAGTTCCCTATAACTGTATAGTGCAACATGACGCCACTGAGTTTCTACAAATTGTACAAATCGGTCTAGTTTTTTGAAATACATACTAGTCTGTTTATTTATTTATTTAACATACATCTTAAATACTTACAGATATTAGTCCAATGCACTCAGAAGGTAAAATTTGATTAAATTAAAAACTTTGGTAGAAAAATATAACATAATAAAATTTGCATTCTTGCTTCTTGATGTTAAGGTTAAGTATTAATATAAATTGCTAGTCAAAAGCCAAAAACAAGAAATAGTAATAAAAAGGGAGGGTAGGAGATTCAATGAAATTTTTGAGTAATGTAACAATTTCTACAGTTCACAAGTTCGGCTAGGCGCTGGTAGGTACCCTTGCGATAACAGAAGCAATAAATCTATAAAGACGCTTATTATCGCGCGAACTTTAAGCTTGTTTACCAAGCTTGTATAATAAAAGTATTTGTTTTAGTAAGTTTTTTTAATTTTGCTTGGAATTTATACTTTTAATAAAGTAATTTTTACGTACTTTATTTATGTACTAACTATTCCACTTTCTTATTTTAAAAGAGCGTCCAATCTGCCCTGGCACAGTGGGATATCCAATTTTTTATTGCTAAAACAAAAAGCATTGCAGTTTCAGCTGGTTTGTTAAAAAATCCAACCCGAATAACGATAAACAAAAGTCGTAGTAACGGTAGTAAAATTTTTAATGTATTTATTGTAAGCTGGAAAAAATTGTGCCCATATTTTTTCAAAAATGGAATCTTTTATGCCATATATGCCATAGTATAGTAAAAATGTTTGGTTCCAAACAACATATCTTCGGTGGCAGTTCATTACTGCCTAAGTAGCGGTTGTAAATGAAATTTGAAATTCGATTAAAAAGGTTAAAATTTAGACCTTATTCACTAATGCTACATTTGTGGTGTTAAACTATTACAGATGATATATGTAAGCACTTTTTCAGTAAATTTACAAACGTTTTGTAACATCAGACAGTCAAATTATATGTTTTGAAACTTAATATGCGTTCTCTTCTGTAATTCTAGATGAGTTTATTTAGGCCTGAGCGTCACAGGCGTTTATCAGAAAGGTTAAGACGTAGCTTTAAAGTTGGTAGAATAACCAAATTACTCCGGTTCGATGAGACCGAGCTTTTATCTTTATGAAAATTAATATTTTTAGATAAAAGGGAAATCCTTAATTTCACTCAGCTTTGTAGCCGCTATCAGAAGTTAATAAAGCCGAACAGGCTTCCAAATAAATATAAATTAACAGACTTTGAACCGAAGTGAGAGCAAATACAAAATACCAATTAAGTAAGTATAATTAATTACGCTAGGTACTGTGTTTGTAAATTTTTGTTGACTGACGAAACATTGGTAAACAAATAAACATTAGATAAAGTACGGGAATAAAGAATTAATGAAAAGTCAATAACCTCTGGAACGATTCTCGGTAACATTTGAAATCAGTAAATTTTTAATCAAGTTTTTCTAACCGGGAAATAAAAACTAACACTGGTTATTTTCCCCGTCTCCTATGACCCAACTAATAATTTAATTGTTATGATGTTAGTTTTATAGCCGTGTGGTACCGACAGAGTAGAATGGAGCCTTCCACTGCTCCAGGTGTCGTAAGAGGCGACTAAGGTGCCAGAACCAAAAGATGGTTGTATAACCATCCGGAACAGTGCAATTCAAATGCACAGGGCAGCATCCACGTCGCGATAGCTGCACTCTGCGATTGACAAAACGCTAGCCCAGCGCGGCAATCGTGGGGCAAGCCTTTTTTCTTGAAGAGGCCTATGTCCAGCAGTGGACTTCTAATGGCTGGTATGATGATGATATTGTCATATTATAAAACTGCCTTTCTGTATGTACTCGAAAACTCGAAAGTAATAAAATTTTCCATATCAAAAATGTATTCGGTCTTACACAAAATTAAACTTTGTGAGGCTTCTGAAAAACAAAGCATTCGATAGGACGCCTCACATATTGAGGTCGGCGATATTTGGCAACTAGAACGGTACGCCTGAATTAATACGTGAAAATAAAACCTGGGTTCGTATAGAATAATTTGTTAGGGTCTAGTCGCTTTCAGCTTCGCACACCGCTCCACGGCGTAGCAATTCTATTAGTATTGCTTTCTTGCTACACATTTCTTCGTGCCAACAAAAAGTAAAAGTCACAAATTGGCTGGTGGCTTTAGTTTCATACAGTCATAGTATAGATAAACAACGGTTTATAGTGGCACCGCCTGTAGTGATTGCATTATTTTGACTAGCCTTTAATAGAAACTTGCTGGGTCGTTTCTGTTTCTAGATATTTTTACTTAGACCTCAAAGATTGACTAGCGTCTTTTCTTAAATATTATTATCAGCATAGCGGCCGTAAAAATTGTAGTGCTTGACATACGATGGCCCCCAGTGCGGTAATTTAATAAAATATCCTCTTTTCTTGGGAAGGTCATCCAGCGGTGGGCGCTGTATTGCTGCTATGATGATGATGATATTACAGTCTTATTATTTTTTCCTATCGGGCTACTGACAAAACAAAACTGTTAGAAATATCAAATCTTAAAAACTTTTTTTAATAGCAATGATGCGGCGTGGTTCGATGGCCATGATGGGCGGGGGGGAGCCCCTGATTGTGGTTGAAGAGAGCGGCTCCGAAGATGCCGAGTCGTCGCCACGGTCCAGCGGACCCGCCCGCGGCCTGTCGATCGACCAGGAGTCACCTCCAGATCCGTATCACTTGTCGCCCTGGCGTGACACTCGCAAACATTCCCTGCCGACGCCATCTTGCACCACTGGCCCAACGGCTAGCCAGGTTCGTTTATCTTAGACTTATATGATTATGTACCTTCGAATCACACTTGCAGAAGCTTCTTACTGTGTTATGAGTAGACCTACAAACTAGGAAGTCCATTCTGCTACCACTTCCCAATGATCGTCAAATGAATTCCAAGTAACCCTTGTTCAGCTTTCCCAATAATCTCTCCCACCAAAAAATAACTAATTAATACTAAAGATACCATTTTAAATATTGAAGATAAATCAAGACATTTACATTACGAAAATAAATCGAGTCATAAAAGAAATTCGAGGCTTAATGATGACCGTCATTAATAAAAAGTTTTAAATACAAAATCGTTTGTACAACATCGACTATTAAAGTAATCAGAGTAACTTAATTGGCCTGAGCGTGGTTAAATAAAAAGCAATCATCAATTTCATTTAAACTTCAGCTTTATCATTGATTTGATCAAAAACGTTATCTAAATTACTTTAAGTCATTATTACTATTCAATAGAGGATTGTTTCAATATTTGATCGACTTAAATTCTTGAAGGTATTTATCGTAAAAACAATGGTGAGTTATTACTTTTATAATATTGATGCGCGTAAATGATCGTTTTTATTTTGTGTTTTCTTTCATTTTTGCTTCAATTTAAAATCGAATTAATCGATAAACAAATTTTTGTCAGGTGCGACGTTTGTCAGAAAGAGGAGAAGGAGCAGCTCGGGAGGCTCGTGAAGCAGCTTTTCTGGCCACCCTGAGCCAGGCGCCACCACAGCCTGGAGGGCGTCGGTAAGAGACGATCTTGTTTTATTAACCCCTGAACCAGATTACAGAGTTCTGGTAAAACATGCTGTTTCTTACAGCCACTCCGTGGTGACCATCTCCAGAGTGCCCCAAGCATTGTTTGGGCGTGGACGACGGGAATCTATTGCTGCATTCCCCGCTCTTGGACGCCGTCGAGATTCTGGATCCAAGAAATGTGAATATCAACTCTTTCATTTTTACTCTTGATTGACCATTATTTGAAAATTAGTACCTTTTATAAGTATAAAAGGATCTATTATAACAGCAATTTCCTTTTTTCACTTAATGCCTCTTTGTAGGTCCACCAGCAACAGACACGCTTGGCAGCACACACAATTTACAACTCGACATAATGGATGACATCGTACAGGCTCGCAAAGTCCGCATGCGTCTCTGGAATACTTCTAACGAACGTGTCTGCGAGGTGCAGCCACTTGACGAGCGTTCCCCAATCAGTGGCTCAATAAGATACACAAATCGTGGTCGCCGTCACTCCGATTTTGTGGGATCACCGCTACCACCTATTCCTGCACGCCGCAGAGCTTCCGAGATGCCCCCACCACCGCCAATCCCACCGCGCACTGGGGCTGGTGTCGTGTGCACTGACACAGATCTTCATCTCATGCTTAACGCTCTCACATCATCAGCCACAGAAATCGACCGCTGTGGCAAACCAGAACGCACAAGGCGTCTTGCTGACATGCGATCCAGCAGTTTCGACGCATCCACACTTCGTGACAAACCTTTAGATTCAGGAACAACTTGGTTCACAAGGCGGCATCAAACACTTGCCACCAAGAAGAAGGAAAATGAACCTAAAAAAGGAAAAGTAACGTTTGCACCAGATTCGAAGCAGGCTCCAGGAGATGCGGCAGCTGTGGTTTGGGATCGACCCTCTGGATCGGTCGTAGATGCGAGTGCTTTGGGAAGTGCTATTGAAGTATTTTTAAGGAAAAGTGGAGCGGGTGAGCCTGGTCCATCGACATCAGGACCATCAACTTCCAAAGAAGCTTCTTTGGCTGCTGCCAAACTGGGCGATGGACGTCCGAAGGCACGTGACATTGCAGGATCTAGCCGACCGCCGCCAGGGAAGATCCAAGGTGAACGCTGGTATGCTAGCCGGCCCGAAGAAGAGGAAGCGGCAGAGGGCTGCGATGCCACTCTCTGCTCGTCGATAAAAGACCTCTTCGTGTAGACGCATTGCGTTTCTAAGTCTTGTAAAATATTATCTATAGTTGTCGGATATAGCTCGTGTCTTGGCGAGTGATTAGGTACGGCGTACTGTAAGTGCGTACCTATTGTACTTTATGAATCTTTCAATGTGATAGACTACGCGCTGGCGCCGGTCGTCTAGTCGACTCGCGACCGACGCCGGCTCCGCGTGAAATTATTTTTAGAGTAAATTCTATTTTCATTGTAAATTTTTTGATATTAGCGATCAAAATATTGACTTATTGTTAGATAGAGAATTATATTCGTGATTGCGGGCGCGCGCTTTCTACGCCGTAAGGTATCCCCTGCGCGCCCTCCCCCGCCCCGTCTCGTTCGACAATCTGTGTCTTGTAATCCAGTGTTACCATTAAAAATTAAATTTTATCATATAGCAGACATTACGATGGAGTCGGGAGAAACGTACGCTTAATAGTCGAAGGCGGCCCCCGGTCGTCTTTTATCAATAAAAGTTTTTATCGATGTTATTTGGCATTTTCATTACATTTTATCACGGCATTCCACCCGTAGCTGTTAGCGAAAAATATAAGATGAATTTTTTCTTACCATAATTAAATTTATGGCGTAAATCTTTATGTGGGAATTGAAAGAAGTAGAGAACCTTTTATAGACGAAAATTATGTCTTCAATCGATTAAAACGTGATGGATCATAACATGCAAATATGAGAGGAGGCATCTATTGGTTAAACAGGTAAAGAAAGCAATGGAAATGGTATCACATGTAATAAGAAAAAGCTGATTGACATAACAACGCAGGGCCTTTACTATAAAAGTTAGAAATTTAGCTCTAGGGTTTCTTTTATAAAGTAGGAAAGCACTAAGTAACGAGTTTTTAAAATTTACCCTATAAGGGGACAAAACGGGGATGCAAAGTTAGTATGAAACTTTACTCCTAAGATTATTAAAAAAAAATTCAGTATGAGCATTTTTTGAAATCTATCAAAAGTCATGAAACACGTGAATAATATTTTTGGAAATCATCCCTTAGATGGGAGAACCCTAAAGGGGGTCGCAAAATTAATATGAAAATTTTCTGTTTTACAAAATATTTCATCAATTTTTTTTATCCTTACATATAAAAAAAGAAGCTGACTGACAGAAAAAGTATTACATAGCTCACTTATCAAGAAAGGTTACTCTATACCATCACACTATGACCAATAACAGCCTAGCATAAATGTTACTACGTTTATTCTACAACTTAATGCGGGTATAACCGGGGGGCGCCGCAACTTATTAATAAAACCACTTTTCGATGACTTATAAATACTTCATATCTCGTTTACACATTTTCAATCAACATTTCGATTAACTTACGGTAATCGTTTTTAAGACAATCTATTTGTACTCATGAAAGAAAAAAAAGGTTTTTATTATGAATACTTTTAAAATAAAACATCATTATTGTTTTCTATAAAAATTGTATACATTACAGTGTATTTTTAAATTCTCTTCATTCAGCTTTAACAAGGTAAGATGGGTCTTGTTAAGGAGAATGAACAAATTAGGAAACTGGCAGCGCTCCAGCCCCGAGCGCCGGTAAGCATCAAGCAAAACAAAAATACATCATTAACATCGGGAGTTAAACGAAACGTGTCGTTTGTCTTCCTGCTTTTGAAGGGCTTGGTAACTTTTCGTTTTTTTTCTACTAACTTAGAACATTACTTTTTGATATTTTCCAACATTTACGATGATTAAACTTTTTAATCAAATTATCAACACAATTCATTTAACGTTTACATTTAATGTTCAACGTTTCAATTATCTCACATATATGTCTATATTCTTTTTTTTCATTATTATTTATATCTATATATATTTTCTTATTATTATTAAAAATAAATTCCCACAACATCTCATACCTTGACCTGATTCCGTGATAAGAACACCTGGATCACAAACTATTTCCAGACCATAACGCCTCAACACATAGCTGCCTTTTTTCAAATAAAGTCAAGCCCATGAACTATATTCCCAAAAATATTTTTAAATCCGTTCAAAAGAATAACATCCATACATTCTTAGAAAATAATATTCATAGGGTTTCGGGCGGGTCACATTTTTTTACAATTGGAACTTTCAAATCCCGATACCGCTTCTGTCAACTTCGAGAACCTTGCAGCAACCGAAACGTGTAATAAAAAAGAAAAAGTGAAATAAGCGTCTGGAAGCCGTTGAAAGAGTATTTTTATGATGAATAGTGAACACGTAAATGTAAGAAAACACTGAATGTAAGTCTTCTTAAATCAACAGCAAACATGTTACGGGAGAGTACACAATATATATCATTGTGATTATCAAAATACAACCTTTTGTGAGTGACATTGGAAGCAATTTGTAACTTTTATGAGAGCAACAGCCTTGGCGGCGCAGGTAAAAGCTTTTCCAAGTTTCCACAATGTGCCGAACTTGGAACGTGTCTGGAAGACAAATAAAGTTTTATATTCTATAATTATCTATTCTAAACTTTGTCAAACTAAACAATATTACAATCTAAATTAAAAAACACTGACGATATAACATAATTTTAATATAATTATAAATCAAAATACGTTTATTTATCTATGACCTACTCTGGGTGACACATAAAAAAACTTTCACAATTCAGACTTTCCTAATGTAAAGGGGGGGAGGGAGAGTATAAAAATACGATTTAAGCAACAAACATTGTATTGTTGACGGGCCCGGTTGTGTACCACTATATTAAAGAGTTGGTACGATGAACAGGTACATGTTCATTGTACCAAATCTTTAAAATCGTATTTACCGCCATTTGGACAAAACCCCATAATACTGTAGGAAAATCCTCAGCAGTGAGCCTTATTCGATTCATATAATACAATGAATACTTCTTAAAAGTCCTGGCTCAATCCTAAATTTCCCCGTAATGTATAAATTACAAGTAAAGGAAGCTCCCAACATTTTGGTTTAAGTTTAATTTCGTAGAAAAAATAAATTTAACTTTGCATAGAAACCATCATAAAGTTATTTATAAGAGAATTTCATGAAGGTAAATCATTTTTGTAACATCTATTTCATTTAGATAAAACAAACACTTTAGTTCACTCAGTAATCTGAATAAAATATAATATGTATATTTTAAAAAATATACATATATAAATATAATTTATCATTATATTAATATGATATATCCATTTTGAAACTTATATAAATAAATAAACTTACAAATTATAAAACAAAAGATAGTTGCCTGAATTTTTTTTTTATATGCCGCAGGTTTTAATTTTACAGAAATAGGGGAGACAGCGGGACCTGAATCCGTCCCTCTACAGACAATAACCGTGTGAAATATTGATAGGTTCCACTCGGTAACTATGGACGACGCAATAACTCCGGGATACTCTGGAATTGTTTCTGATACGGTTTCGCCAAATTGGACAACTTTCACAATCAGGATTGTTTTTAGTTTCTTTATATTCCACTAGGGTACCGCGGAGGTCTCGTTACGATCAAAGTTCAGGGGTAAAATATAGCTTATTATTCAATAATAACATTTGTAAAATATTTTTTGAAATCTATTGATATTTGTGTGTATTCGTTACGTTTAGGTGTTTTTAGTTATTTTTATGAAATATAATATAACCTTTTTTACCCGGTGAAGATGGAACTTTCTAATGATTAAAGAATTATCTAAATTATTTAAATCGCACTGAAAAAACAATCAAATATTACCTCTTTAAAATATTAGTACAGGTTAGCACATTACTACTATTTGGTCTTAAAAATAAAAATACGCAGAACATTATTACCACTGGATAGATTTATCACTTACACTTATACATTTCGTATCAAGGACATTAAAAATTATTGTAATCAATGGTTAGCCTAATGTATGGTTCATATGTCACATGACGTATAAACATCATTAAGACTGTCATTTAGCTGTGTTCTGTAGCCGTTATATGTATATATATTTATAAGACCAGGTTTTCATACAAGCATACAGTCCACGTGATAGTAAGCGTTGCTACAGCCTTTAGACGCTCGTAATATCACAAGGACATCACTAACGCGTTACCAACCTTACCACATTACCCAATAAATTAGAAATGACGCATATTGACGATATATTGTTAATAACGCATCATGACGGGCCCGTGGTGCAGATGGTTGTGATCCTATTTTGCGCGTGAAAGGTTGTGGATTCGGATGGTGTGCTTTTTTCTGGTTTTTGGAGTTAAATGTCAATTTATTTGTGCTTCCTCAACTGCCCACTATCCGAAACATAAATGTTTTAAGTGACATATCTCGGAATTAGGTCAATATATGAGATAAAGATAGATATAGATACCACGACAACTCTTATAAATATTACGGAAGAAGAGAGTTTTCTCAAAGTTACCTATTAATGATGCAAGTAATGAAGTCTGCTAAGTTGGCCTTTATATCTAGACACTACCTTCATACATTATATAATAGAATTGATATTTATGTGCATCTAAATCTAATCAGAATGACATGCATGCCTTTCTAATCTTTTAGCTGTAGCTAAAATACTTATATCGCTCTCTTTATCTCTCTCTCGCTCTCAAATATAAAGTAATAGCTGAAACAACTCTTACACATACTCCCCAAATCACATCAGATATCTATTAGTCAGGCTCGACGGCGCAGATGGTAGTGATCCTATGTTCTGCATAAGGTCGTTTGTGGGTTCGACCCGACCCAGGGCAAATCTTTATTTGATGATATTTGTGTTTTTTCTTTGTCTTTTATTGTCTGTCTTTTCAAACCGTACCTTTAAAGGTATACTAATGCCGAGACATGTTGTGTAAGTTAACATCCTATCTTAAACAGGAAAGATAAGACACGTTTCATAGTCTGAAAGTTGTATCTTGTGTAGAATTCATACGAAGCTTATCTGCATACTCCCATCTATTTCTGCCGACAAACAGTACTGCTCGTATCGCTGTATTAACTTATTTATTTAGACCAATCAACAAAGGCCTCTATAAAAAACCATGCAACATAATCTAATTGCAACAGACACTTAAAGGTTAGCTCCGCATGCAAAGAGATCGTACAACTATAATACACAATGCAGTAACAAATATTGAGTACTATAATTGTGCAGACAATAAAAAATCACTAAGATGAGCTACAATTGAAACGTCTGCAACATCAAGTGTACTCCCTGGACCTTGATCCAACAGATTACTATTTTGTTCCGGAATTTTGTCAACTTTTATAAGGAATCAAACTCAACTCCTATGCGGCACTCAAAGAATTTATTCATTCTCGCCCCAGTGGTAATAATACTTACTAGTTAATACTTAAATAATGAAACTATTCCTTTAACGCCTTTTAAACGGCTATACTCTTTATATAACTATATACTTTTTGTATAATTTCTATTAACGGTTTATTTAACTTATACTCATCATATAAATATTGGGAATCGAACTCACGACTCTTGGCGCACAAGATAGGATCCATCTCTCCGCCACCCTATGGATCAACATCTGTGCCATAAAGCATGTCAGTAGTTACTCAAATTGAGTTACAAGAATGCCAGTTAGCACTCATCTATCCAGGATTGGTAGGAGAGATTGTGTTGGCATTACTGAAGTTGTGGTTGAAATAAGCACGCTTATCAAAGAGCAACATAGATAAACAAATTGCATCCTTTACATGGGAATTTCTAGATAAATGTTTATTATTTTTTACCTACAAGTTTTATAACCTATCTTCAGCATCATTTAGAAGCCCACTACTAGACATAGGCCTCCCCAATATTATCTATAAATTTTTAGAAACACTATTATATCATTATTTCTACCAGCCTCATTATTCTTGTTATGTTGGATGTTTGTTACTAATTAACAGTCCTCGCGAACTAGTTTGCGTGAATGCTCTGAATAAAAAATCTGAATCTACTGTCTTAAATAAAAGAAGCAAAAGTTAAAATAAGATAAAGAATTTAACCATATACACTCTAGTTGTCTAGTCAAGATATCGATCAAGTATCCGTTTTAAACATTACGAAAAAGTAGTTCTGTAGCCAAATTGATACTTCTTTGTGCAAAATGTTACAAATACTTTTACAACCTTTTGTTGATTTAAATAAAGTAAACTTTACAAAACAAGGAATAACATATTGTTAATAAATTGTCTGCGTAATGTCTTAATAAAAATAAAAATGTCTTTATTTCCGGTTAATCTTTTGCATTTAAGTTGCCGGAGCTGGTGTGCCCAAAAAGTGGTTAAAAGGCACTTGTATAGGCCTCACTCTTCCTAAGTAAACATAACTGTTTTTTGATTAACATGAAATATATGAAATGTATCACAATGGGTGGATCCGGATTAATAACATTTCCTTGAGATACTTGCCACGGGAGTGTGTGTGTGGTGTGTTTTCATGTGTCAAAATTCTTCATGTTCCAATTTGTCTTCGGCCAGCGCCGAACACATCATTAATCCTTCCTTCAGGGTTTGAAATTGTTTGTCAATAGATATCTGCCATAATCGTTTGGTTATATTTCAGAAAGCTGTAATAAGCGACACCAGCGCTGGTCCACTAAAACTTACTAGTAAATTTTTCTAGGTTAATTTTCGTTTAGGGTCGGATTTAGCTGGACCTCCAGAGTTCAGACATTTCGACGAGTGCTTCCAATTATCGTACAGGTAATTATTTTATTTAAAATTCCTTTATTATTGCGTCGGTTGAGCAAAGCAACACAGCAGTCGACGAATGTTTGCAGTTAATTTTACTTGATTCATGAGGTATCAATCGTTCAAGTTTTTTTACGTTTTACCAATTAGCTTCAAGTGGATATATACAGTTTTACTACTTATCCCCAATTCTGCAGCTATTTCTGAAGTGCATTGTGATGGATCTGCTTCCACAATAACCTTTAATTGTTAATTTTTTTTCCGGTTTCGTAGCCGCCCGTCCGCGGGGTTGGTTCTGAAGGTCGAAATTTCCAGATCGACATCGTTGAAACTAAAAACGTACCTTGGTTTGGTTATATCGTCGATATTTCGAGCTGTTTCTGCAGCAGTGGTTCCGCAGTAGAAACTCGTGCTCGTAAATATACCGATATTTCATATTTTCCATTGTACGGTTTTCTAAAGAGGCGATATTTCAGATGAAAGTTGTGAGTACGCAAAACGCAAAATTCATATGTAAGGACCTAATTTTATGTTTATAATTTCTCTGTCAACTGATATCTATCACACAAGTGCTTTGAGCTCGAAGTCAAGTCAACGTCATCAGATTTGCCCAAAAACGAATAAATCGTTACGAAAATGTCAATGCAAATCATATGCAATAAACAATTTCTAAACCTAGCTACAGTATATTTCCAAAACATCTTTTTCACCTATTTATAAGCGTCATAATCAAAATTCAACAGCCGTGTTCGAATGAGCTGTCTAGCCAAGACCATCAGTAATTGATACTTAATTACTAAACAGTTTCAGTGCCATTAGACCAAAAATTTAAAGTTAGGCAGATCGTTAATTTACCCAATGGCCCTCTATTGGAAATCGATGATATATGAGGTATAAAACATGACCTGTAAACTTCATGTTGAGTTCTTCAATTGTTTTAGCAAATATGAGAACATCTAACACAATTTTGTATTCGCTTTCTATAATAAATATTACCCTCTGAACTCATAACTATCTTGCTCTTCAATTAATTAGTTAATTTTTAAATCTTTAATTTTGATTAGCCAGACTTTGTGCAGTCGTCGTAGAAGCGAAGGAGTTGATTCAAAACAATAACAAATATAAAAAGAATCAATCATCATCATAACAAGTATATTTTCCTAATAATCTGACGACTAAAATTATGTAAATGTTCAGAAAAGATTAGGAGTGAAACTAAGAAGGTATGTAAGAGCCAAAGAAAATGTTCATAAGACTTTATGTACGTTGGCTATATTGGATAGCCTGTAAAAATCAAATCGGTTCGGCATAGCAAAACTAACACTGCTATTTGACGGTTGAAATAGGTGAGTGTGAGGTAGCAATTCAGACGAACTCTACTTGCTACGATCTTGGCATACATCTCTCGGTTCCTTAACTCGCATGAGTCCTTTCATATACGCTTATTTATTCTTAGTGAAGTACTAACTTTCTTAGTGAAGACCTTATCCTCCTTTAATTATCCTACCGTTAAAAAAAGCGTTACTTGTCTGTCTGTGTATTACAAAAGCGAAATCCAACAATGATATTAAATAATTATCTGAAAAAAATCTTCACATCTATGATGTTATCATGTGTGCTTTGTTCAGTAGACTATTTTATATTATTACTTAAGAAATACAATTAAAATTTCGGTCACATGAGCACCCCTACTCTCGGCTCGAATGATGCACAAACTTGAAGTTAAATTGTCTACAACTTTATTAAGCATCTATCTATTATTCTACAATTAATATAATAAACTATAAAACAAAAATAGTAATTCTTTTTAGATTATGTTTTATGTGCATTTACTAAAAGGTATTTTAAGTTTTAAATGTAAAACCGATACCTCGGTACACTCAATACCGAGGTATCGACACAGAAAATAGTACTTCCTCCTGTATCATGTGTTGTCAAAGGCAGTCGAGGTACCGTTACTGAAAGATGGCGGTATATCCACGCGAAAGAGCGTAACTGAAATGTGGGGACGGGGATAGGCAGCATCATTCCAGCTACGAAGAAACAAAGCTACGCGCTCTTATTATACTTTTATGTTTCGGGAACATTTATTAAGACCAGTTTATATTTATCTCCATGCACTCTAGTATTTTGTCCATCACGTGCTTTAGCTTTTTCATCCGTCAGTCAGTTTCTCCATCATACTAGTAAAGCGTAGGCAGGGGCAGCAGCCTTAGGCTTTTAAATATAGGTTTGCAAGATTCTTCAGGCGATAGTCCACACATGGATTCTATATATGCGCGATTACATAATATTGCAGTATATTTATTAGTTACTTTTGTGACGTGACTCAAATCATACACGAATTTATTTATTTTATTATGTATTATTTTTATCTTATATTGCCAGTTTAAGAATTGGTCTATTGTTTCTTAAAAAAATCATTTTCAATTACATTGATCTTGTTGAACTAATCAAAATAAATGAAGTTATTCTTCATTTGTTTCAATTAGTTCAACTCGATACTGGATACTAGATTAGTATATTTATCTTGATTTATTTTAAAATAATGTGCATCATCCATTCAATTAACATATCAATAGTTTTATTTATGTAAATTTTATGAGAAATTATTGAGATTTTCTCTTTTCAGTCGACACTATAATGAAAATTACATTACGAATTTATTTATATATAGAGATATTAGATTAGAGATGTGGAAAGAAAATCCCACATTACCAGCTCATGCAAACGATCGTATGTTGGAATTTTATAGGGATAAGAAAACTATATTGCTAACATCCCGTTCCCGGCGGAGGTATTTGCATTATTTGATCGTGACTCGGGCTATCATTCCTGCATCTAGAGATTTGTCAACATGCTACGTGATATTATATTGATTTGAGAATATACCTTTTTACGTAAGTGGATATTATGTTTGAGAATTCATTTATACTATTGAATTGCTTTAACCACTGGCGTTGAGACAATAGTTTGTTAGCGCCAACGCTAGTAAGGGTTTTTAAACACTAATTACTCGGTGTTAATGGAACCTTTGTTAACCACCGTCAGTTGTTTGATTTCTGGTGGTTCGAGTAAACCTGCAGTAAACCTAGTTTTAAAACCCGACTGGTGCTGGTAATCTGTTTAAAGGAACACCTAATTTCCACATGGTAGAAGACTCTATGATCCCGTAGGGTTAATAAGGTCATCAGTTTTATAAGTATAGAACCTAGTGCTGCTATTTCGGACATAGGTATTATTGTTTTTTTTGGTATTCTTATCTTATCCCGTCATAAAAATAACCTACGTATTTGTCTAAAGTCCGAACTATCATGCCAAATCGACTCACTTGTAAATCATGAAAGCGTAACAGATGGACCTAAGTACTGCACTCAAACGAACTTTAACATGATAAAACACGCTTCTGGCCAATATCCTTAAAATTCAACGCGATGATTCCGTTTCACGTATCAATAAAAGGAAACATGAAAAAACAAATAAGTTTCTGTATAAATAAGCAATGTCTTTATGTAATATATTGATTGAGTAATTATTTTACTAGATATAACGTAATTGGTATAGCTCACGATAATGGACGACCTTTAAACTTTGAATTTATCTAACTAATTAACTTTCTCAGAATAATAATCATAATAATTTCAATGGTTTTTGCTTTTTGTGTTCAACAATTGTCTGTTTATACTTCTTACATAAGTATTTTTTATACTATTTCTATTTTCTTTTTATATTTCTATTCTATTTCTTCTTATATCTATTTGCATATTCCATAAATAAATAACTGGAGTTGTATTAAATATATTTTTGGAACGCGATACGTTGCGAATCATAAATCTAAAATTCTGCATCGCACAATGCAAATATGGCTTTCAAACTCCAATGTAGATCGGTTTGTTTGTTTCCAATATAAATTTATTCATGCTTCGCGTCACAGTCAGTACATACTCTACAGTAATACCTCAATAGTGCTTTAGACGCCTGGTTCAAAATTAATGACTATTCTGCTATTCTTCTGTTGTCTGATATACATATCACAAATGATTTAATATTCTTATCTTGGGGCCAGATCAACGTACAAGAAATTGTGTAAAAGAAACAAAAACCTACCTATAACTACCATCTAGGAATTTGCATTTAGTATAGACCTCCTACAAAACTTCTCTACAGTGTATTAATATCCCATTTTTAAAGCCTATTTTGTATATATGCTCTGTTCCGATTTGAAGGGTTAGAGAGGCGCTCAAATTCACAAATCACAATGTTGACAACACTCGGTTAGACTGCTTGTTTGTAGACTTAGTCACATTAAAAATAGTTTAATGAATTATTTATTATTTGTCATAATGAATTTAGAATTACTTTGAAACAAAGTACCACTAGATTAGATGAATCATTTGGTGAATCATTCGAGGGACTTACGAGGTGGTGAAGCACAAGCGAACGTCACGCCGTAACCCATCACGACATAAAAGTACTACCGCTAAAACCAATAGCAAAACATCAAAATTTTTAACAAAATCTCAATATTCACGTACGCAAGTATCAATTATGTATAATAGAAATCGAATCGTTCCTCGGAATTACATCACGCATTTCTAAAGCCAAATCACAAGAAAACGATGTCGAAATGAAGCTTGAAACCTCCATATGAAACAATCAGTTCAATTTGATCATGAATCCAAAGTTATACGAGCACATTCAACTTTATTTGTTTAAAGATTCATTGCTGACAAAGATTTTTAATCATGTAAAACAAATATTGGCTACCTTAAAATGGGATATTAAGATAGATATATCTTCACATTACTTTTTGAACACCTACTCTTGGAAGTTCTCCTCAATTTTGTGAGATTTTTTGCCTTTAAGAATAGCCTGGGCATACATGATGGTAATTTCAGAGCGTGGTTCAGCAATAGCTATGCTCCTGCCCATCTTTTCCATCAATATTATTCTAGCTACCGCAGAACATTTACTGCTAGACATATGCCTTCCTAAGAAAGAGAGAATTTTGCCCGTATATGCCGCTATACGTATATTGCTATACGTATGCGGTATTGCGTATACTGTTAATCCTTGTCTTGTTGTGTTTGAGCTACATTATCTCAAATGGATATATTACTATCTGTTCCGATATTTTAACTGCTTAAATATAAGTTACACTAGTTTAAGGTAGGCTTAATTCCTATATATTTATTGTTCCCAAAAGGTCGTCATCATTATTATCATCATATCAGTCATTGGAAGTCTACTGCTGGACATAGGCTTCTCCAAGAAAGGGGGAATATACATATATATATATATTATATTATATACACATATATATATATATATTCCAACTGAAAATTATTAATATAATACACTAGTATATTCTGAGTACACAACTTGGCAAAATCCTTTGTCGTTATACTCTATGGAACCTCTTTGAAGCTAAAATTCAATTACGATAGTAAATGTAAATAGTTTACTTAATTTCGTGGTCGGTCGGAGCTGAAAGTTTCCCCAAGTCTATGATTAGGTCTGCTCTAGAACTTGACGGGCATAATTAATAAAATTAAAAAGGTTCGTTGCGTCACGTGGCCTGGTCTCTATGTACCTTCATAATTAATTTATTTGAAACGCTGGTAACCGAGTGGTGTAATTAAAAAAAACTAGTATAGGCACTATTGGCGTGTTCAAGACATTTCTTAATCGAACTGTGAGTAAAACTGTCAAAGTAAGAGCGCAACTGCATATTTGTGAGACTTAACACGGGAATGAAAGACTGAACGTGGAAATAAGATAAAGACCGGGTAACCACGGGACTAAAAGTATAAATGTGGGAGTGAAATAACAGTGTGGGAAGAAGGTACATAGGGTAGGAACGAGACAACGACTGGATGACTGTGGGACTGAGAGTGCAACCGTGGGAGTAAAATGGCTACCGTGAGAATGAGGCACTTAATGTGGGAATGTAATAAAGATCCGGTGAGCGGATATACAATTCATAAAGTGGGTACACATTTAGGTTCCCAATAATGTTTTTGATTCTTCAAAATATAATATGATTATATATTCCTCAATATACTGGGACCCTTTAACAGAGCCCGAACAATTAGTGCGTGGTTAAATTCTGTTTTCGAAGGATGTGTTAACTGGATCCGGCGCCAGTGGACCAAACACGGCTGTTAACGATGTTACATGCAGTACGCTGAACATAATTCAGCGACCAGAACCTCCAGTCATAAGCTCTAAAATATAGACCAGAGTTTTGCATTAATTATATTAACGCTTTTCGTCTACCAGAGTTTTACATATAAACGCTTTTCGTCTATGGTGTAACCGATTTCTCAACTATTCGTGTTCGTACACGAGTCTCACACATTGTTTTATAAAGATATAATTACATATACTCTTTACCGCAAAATCTACTGAATGAAATTTAATAACACTGCAATAATAATGCACATTAGGACTAAATTTCAGCATAATATCGATTGTTCTAAAAGTTGCTTCTCATGACTAACTAGCATAAATTAGCAATAACATTAAACTTATAACTTTCCCGTTGCGTAAATCAGAGGTTATATTACTAAGCATAATTAGTAAATTCTTTATTTTATATAGACTTTTTAGGTATTGTAGTATATAGAAGTCTTATTTTTATGACATTAGAAAAATCACACCGTATTTCGTTTAGCCTACAATAGTATATTTTAATCGTGAGCCTTTTCTCTTACTTTAAGATAATAAATCTTTATTGCGCAGTTGATAGTGATCCTATCTGGTGCGCCAAAGGTTTGATCCCCATCAAAGACAAATGTTTATATGTTGACATTTGTGTTTGTTCTATGACTGGGTGCTGAATTAATGCTAAATGTTTTATTTGTGATTCGTCTGTCTGGTGTCCTTACCACAAGTGCTTTAAGCGACTTATCTCAATGAGTCAACGTATGATATGGTCTGTTAATTTATTTGTTTAATAAAATTTATATTAGTACACGAGTATATTGACAGCTAATTATTCTTTCGTGCCAGTTGCTGTTGAAACGTCTGGAGTATAAAGAAGGAAACTTCTTCAAAAAATAATTATGAAGGCGTTTGGTGGATCGGGGATTGGACTACCGCCCCGGCTTTTCTGATGCCGAGGATCTAGCTTGCTGTGCAGCGTGGAAATGCTGCAAGCAATTCTGGGGACCTTTGGGTCGGATATGTCTCTTTAATAGAATGCATTTTTTTTTAATAATAGATAATATGTGTTAATATTGTTATGAATTCCACTAAAGTATGACATATATATAGATATTAGTTTTTCTAAACGCCTCTCATTTTGATAAGATTAAATAATCGAAATTAAAATTGTTCATCTAATAATTGCAATTTATATCAAACATTACAGACAAATCAAATAACATTTACGATGTCAAACCAATATATGCCCATATTTGTTGTTGTTGTGTAGTACGGGATTTTAGAACTATAAGGTCACGTCTAAGGTGACAACTGGATAAACCTTATTTAAATTTTTATTATTGTTTTTTTGCAGTATGGATCATCAAACAATAATCAAAATTGTTCAGAATTTATAGCCGTAATACATTTTTCTTGATATATTTTAACTCAGTTTTCATTAGGTTGTTCAAATTACATTAATCTTAATGAATTTGGTAGCGCAATTTTTTTTCTACATATAACAAATAGCCGCTATAAATTATCCTTATTTTATTGCTTGGGCTGTATAAAAATAAGTTAAGTCTGCCCTACTATCAATACCAGCTCGTTCCTGATGAACACCTTATCAAAAGTTGGTTATTCCAAGTTAGTGTGTTTACGCTTAAAGTTCATGGTTGAGTTTATTTTCACGTATCTCTTATACTTTCTCTAAAGTAAGCGTAACATAAGAACTCTTTATAATACTTTACAAAAACCTATCATTTTCACATTACAAATCTTCAATATATTTACTTATACCGGTTATCTTAATTCATTATGAGCAGTTAGTTACAGACTTAACATTTTTGCATTTCAGTCAATTGAACAATAAAAACGTGACCTATTTACTCGGGCTCATTACGTAATATTCCCTCGGGCCATTTACTGCGGCAAAAGACAAAATGCAAACGTAACTCGTAGCTTCGTAGCGTCGTAACGTCGTAGCTTCGTAGTTGGCGCCTAACACGTAGCAACTAACTGGATTACCCAGCCAGCCGACAAGTCTGGGTCCATTAATGCTATTACTTAGCTAAGTCAGCATTGGAATTAACTAATAGCAATCAAAACGTGTCACAATAGTGAATCAACCAAGGCTATTATCGTTTTTGATAATCGAATTGGGTTTATTTTTATAAAGGTAAAGGCACTCGTGTATGAAGAGATTTTTTAATGACAATAAAGCAAGGACAGTTATAATTGATGTTATAATTGAAACAAATCATAAAATTCTCCTTCAAAAATAAGGCTATATTGCTTTTTAGTAAGAACAAAGCTTATTTTAAGATTTCCCTGGGGCCGGCAGGATATTTTAAGGATGACATAATTAAATGGCTTATGGATTAGGCATCTCATATGATCCCATTAGTCATCAAGGCCATCTGAATTATAAATATGAATTTAATAATTCCATTCTTGGAAATAATGAAATTATTATTTTATATTTTATAGACGATTCGAAAGTTCTTTTGTGGGTCTACTTGAGTATAAGTATATTTGAAGTAAGTACAGATTTATTTTTCCTTTTTGTATTTGATTTATTTTGTGTTGTGATCTTATTCCAGTAACAGTGAGATATATTTCTTTACAGGTACAAGTTTTGTTTCTATTTTGTTTGTTATATCTTTAATTTATACTAAAATTTGAAATTTATTATCAATAAAAAAAAAACATTTTATCTTATTTGACATTCATACAAATTAACAACCTAATACTATGATTATCACATAAGATCCCGTATAGCTTAGTGATGGAAGTGTCTAAACATTCCACATCCTACTATATATTTATCGTTTTAGGTACAAGCCGTTCGTTTATGGAATGCATCCATGTTATTGTTCAAGAAGTAAGTGCCAAAAGCGTGTTGGCAATCGCAGAGCTCAACTTTCGCAACAAGGATGCTGCTGCCCATCCTAGCCCTGTGCATTTGAGTTGCATTGTTTCAGATGTCTATACCGCTATCTGTCGGTTTTAGTACCTTAGTCGCTTTATACGACACCTGGTACCTCACAGCTTAAAATTAACTATACACACACAATAAATATAATAAGTGATACTATACAGTGCAACACGAGGAGTTATAACAAAGACAATGGCAATTATAGGCAAAATTCCTTCTTACTTGAGGAGGCGTATGTCCAGCAGAGGACTTTTAATGGCTGGTATGATGATGATAGTTTATTTTGTATAAATTGTTATTTGAGTTTGAATTAAATCTATATCATGTGTATATATCGTATTCGATGATGTAATTAATTCACTTATTATAATTAAGTTACTTCGGTGAACCTTATACTGTCTATTACATTTTATTTGCACCCCATCCATATCGCGATGGCTCTTTTGTTTTCTCATTAGACGAGGTCAACATCAAGTATCAGACAGACAGATCGAGCTGAAATTTTACATACCAGTTCAGTTTGAATGACGATGCATAGTTAACGGTAACGCCATTCTAAATACAACATGGCGGTATTTCTAAGATGGCGGATGAATTAATTTAATGCACTTTTACAATACGGGTATCAAATGTAAGAGTTTTCTTAGAATAACTCGAAAACTAGTGTAATATCACTTTAAATCCAATATGACAGACTGCTAAAGCTTAAAGCTCAATTTTAAGCAGATATATTCAACTGATATGAATTTGATATTACATGCTTAACTGCGAGACATCATTCTAAAGCTAACATGGCGGAATATTGAATATGGCGGATATCTTAATCTTTCCAATATTATGGGTGTTTATGATATCATTCCGCTATTATAATTATAAAATATCAAAACAGGATGATTTCAATGGCCAGCGTCAAATTATTAACAATTTTTAGTTGAGTACTGTTCTAAAACTATCGTGCAATATTTAATTCCTATAAAAATAAATGTTATCTATCCTCTATGCGAGCACAAGATGCAATACCGCGGTAACGAAGCCAGCGAGCCGTGTAAAGACGAGCCATTAGCACCGGCACCTATCTAAGCTAACGTAAATAGCATGTAGGATAAAATAAGTTCAGCTAAAAGTGTGCTAGATTTTTAGTCAGACTAATATTAAAGCTATCTGTCTTTCAAATATTCTTATCTATATTTATATTTAAAAAAATATCTGAAGTTTGTATGTTTAATAGAACTCGTTAACCTTAGGAAATACAGTAACGATTTAAAAAAATCTATATGCTTAGTATATAATTATAGACTCCGAAATAAGTCGCTTAAAGAAATTCTGTAACGGCTATCAGACGACGGATGAATTACAAATATAATACTTAAGTTAATACTTGTATTAACATGTCATCACATAAATGTCATCATATAAATATTTGTCCTTCTTGGGATTGAACCCGCGACCTTTGATAAAAATAGGATCAATACCATCTGCGCCAGCAAACACGTGTACTTAGACTTCACAACTACATATATTCTAACTCTAAATGTATTGAAGTATCTTGGCAACGAGAAAAAAGTCGCATACAAAAGCTAGTTATATTATGAATGCGAAAGTATGTTACTCAAGTTGATTACCAGAACAGTTAAACTAGATGTGATTGAAATTTTGACACTGAGATGTGAATTCAAGAACTCTAATACATACGCAAGATGATGATATGAGATACTAGATATTAATATAGATATTTATCATCGGAAATATTACAAACACCAAAATTGTGCGCACGAACACAAGCCATAACCAATAATTGTATAACTAATGAGAACTGTAACTTCTATTCAAGCTTTAATTCTATAGAAACATAATATCTTTAATATTAAGCTTAAGCTGTAAGCTTGGCCAGCTTTTCTGAAGGATTTTCATTTATATAATTTCCCGAAGCCCGAGAGCAGCGAAGGAAAGCCGGTTTAAAGGTTAAATATGTCTTTAGGATATTGCCTAGTGAATCCCTGTTGAGTTTCATCAATGCTATAATCTTTTCTCTATGGCCTGATGTTAACACGTAGTCACTAGCAGAAATTACGTTTTAGACACCAAGATAAAAGTGCTCAAATGAATTAATTACATTTTTTATAAAATTCACACGACGTCTCATAAGTTGACATGACTTCGATATAAATAGTTTAAAGCACTTGAGTTACGGATATTAGACAACAGGAATTGCAAAAGTAATACTTAGATACGTATAAATAACATTCAGACACAACAATTACAAATATTTACTATAAAAATATTTATCTTAGACGGGGACAGAACCCACGACCTTTGCCGCATAAGGTAGGATCACAACCATCTAACGCCAAATAGTCCTACGGGCCCGTCATATTTTGAAATTTTGTGGTTATGTAGTTTCTTTTATTTATATTGATTCTTATTACAAGTTAGTTTGATATATCGGATAACCCTAATCCCCAAATATTCAATACTGGCATGATAAATAAATAATTAAATATTCACATCTACATTACTGTAAATAGGATTTTTTCATTCTATGTATATAATCCAGAGTTACACTTTATCGACTCGCATTTTCCTATTAGCAAAATAGACGCCCGTTAACATTAAAACTTGGATCAACAGATATATAATGTCTTTTCACTAACCCGTAACGTACTATTTTGCAAAATAACATTAATGTGGAAGAAAACGTAATCTATCCCACGGAAACCGTCGGAAACATATCCTATAATAGACATATTTTTGATTGATATACATAGTTAGAATAACAAACATTCATTGTTAATAAAAACCAATGTAGGCGAAGACGAGGAACGGGTATGGCTCATTCATATAGGCTTGTGAAACAAAAATTTGAGACGTCAGGTCATAATTATTAATCATTTGAAATTTAATTAAGACTGTACCTATACAAGAATTAAAAAAAACAATAATATGTAAGCCGGCTTACAGAAAATAATCTCCGCCATCTTTTCTCCAAGGTCTGTCTGTTCTCCATCATCTTTGTCAAACTTGAATTATACTTTCTACCTAGGGCAGCATATAATAGAAACCCCTTATTACGAAGTATTCTTTATAGACAGCCTGTGTCAATGAGATTTTTTTATCGACCATATAACTTTTATTGTATTGTAGTTTCAATGGTACCAAAGATACTCGATCTCGTATGTTACAAACGTAATCTTATCAATGTTCCAAATGTAATATTTGTTGTTATATGTATATCAGTTGTAGGTGTGGTTGTCTAATCTAACTGAATACATACTAAATATACGGCACTAGTATATAAAGAGATTTTTAGCGAAAGGATATATCTATAAGCTTATATCACTAAGGTGAAAAGTCGTGAAGTGATCAGGTGTTCGACTCCGGCAGTAACCTGCCCCCGAAATTTGTTTTTTTTTTCTAATGCTGGCTGACTTTGACGTCAGATCCAGCGTCAAAGGAGAAAAGCCCCGGCAATTGAGCGTCGGGTTCTTTTATTTAGAGCGTTGTGAAAACTTCGGGAGCGCGATGTAGGTTACTAAGCTTAATTGGTTGAGGTATCGCGTTTTTATTGAATTACAGTGTATGGTGCCACACTCACATAAATGTATTAAAAATTGATTTTAATTTTTAAAATGAAATACAATACTCTTTTCGTCGGCAAATGTAATTCAATCGGACATTATATCACGAGTGACAATATAATAACGTCGCACAGGACAATATATGGGACATTGCACATAACCGGATTACAGGATGGAGAGGCTAACGTTCTCGTGTTACTTCATCATGCTATATGTACTGAGGATATTGTGCCACTAGTTTAAACCATTCTATTTCTCATGCTTAGTCAAATCGTCGCTCGTCTAAAAACACCTCTTATGTAATTTTGACCAACTTTTCAAGAAAGCGCATAAACTGTGATTTTTGTTTGCTTAGATATTGATTTGCTCAAATTGGGGATGGGTGCTTAAATGATGGGCCCAATGGCACAATTGGTTGTGATCTTATCTTGTGTGCCAAAGGTCGTGTTTTCATTCCTACTCAGGACAAATATTTATATATTGATTTTTGTATTTATTATGTGTCGTGATATAAAATAAATGTATATAAGCGGTACATTTACGATTTCTCTGTTCAAACGACTTATCACGAGTCAGGTCAATATATGACTCGTTGTGAGAATTTATTGAAAAATAAATATTATTAATTTATTAAAGTTAAAAATTAGCGCATATTCTTAGAGTAACAAGATGCTGAATATTATCTGGTATTTTTATATTTATGTATTTGATATTATATGCAGCTAATTATTGGTTTGACTAACGCTCAATTATAACAGTTAGATAAGGCGAATGAGTTTCTTTGTGGTTTTGTTTCGTTTTCAAAACAAATGAATTAAGCAGTACTTGAAACAAATTGTAACGTTTAATAGTTTTTATGGAAAAGCTTAAAAGTCTAAAGCAACCACATATCGGTCTGGTACACCGAATAAAGGAGGATCTAGATGAAAAAGAAATCATTCTTTATGGCTTCTACGTAAGAAAACGTGCGAGCGATCAATTGCTGATTTAATGTAACAGGCGTAACGTATATTAGGAGATTCACTGTGTTAGAAAGCATTTAATTGTAATGAGACAGATAGAAATACCTAATATTAGTTAGCATAACTCTCTTAATGTCTCTCACTATATGTAAATACGCCAAGCGTGAAATTTTTACCCTGTTTTGAGCAAAAGCGTGGACGGTTTAAAATGCAATTTGGCACAGTTCAAGTTAATGTTGAGAAGTCTTGCATAAAGCTATTTTTAATATACAAAATGCTGAAGACGTTTATTAAATTTAAAAAAATAACATGACATACACTGCTGTTTGAGTGACACGCAACATACTTAATTGATGAAAACATTAATTGTCTTTTATCGTTGATGATTATAATCACTTTGTTCTTCCTGCATATCGAAATTTTGCTAATGTTTATGACAATGATGAAAAATAAATAAAGTTTAAATTTAAAAAAATAAGCAATTATATTCGAAACTTGATCACCTAACGTTAATTATAATTGTGTATAAGAGCCCATCGGTAATTAATAAATCATATCCGCTATTGGGGGTCTACTATTGAACACAGGAGGAAAGCGCGGCCATTATGGGCAAAATTCCCATAATAAAAAAATAAACGTGTTGGCAACCGCAGAG
The DNA here is from genome assembly GCA_020976665.1 of Heortia vitessoides. Lineage (NCBI taxonomy): Eukaryota > Metazoa > Arthropoda > Insecta > Lepidoptera > Crambidae > Heortia > Heortia vitessoides. The sequence goes on along the minus strand of JACJUM010002878.1, from coordinate 6,019,428 downwards.
TGTAACTTTTACAATGGAGATGCCGTTCCATCCCCGCTCTGTGCTTTGGAGTTACGCTGTTTCAAGTGGATATACCGCCATCTGTGGGTACTGGTACCTTAGTCACCTCTTACGCATCTGGTACTCGGGGAGGTACTATTCTACTCTGCCGGTACCCCACGGCCTTCCGGTACCGCATTCATAGCATTGTTCAATACTAACCGCTTTAATTGTGATACGGTCATTAAATAAAACGCCAGAATAAAACGAAAAGAGCTAGCAATTAAACCAAGTATTGCTTCAGACATTCGCCCATTAAAGCGCATGTGACAGTAATAAGTCAGCGCAATGCCGCACCGCAAATTGCGCACCACGTGCGTTTAACTGGATTATTACACACTAGTATACCACCTGCGACTTCGCATGCACTTCACTTTGTAACTCGTCCATTACGAACACTTGCTTTCCGTAGATCTAAAGTAGCATATGTTGTTGACTGAACTACCTTTGTAATATATAATGCCTTTGAAAATAAATATTAATTCTTTAAAAGCCGAAGCTTTCGGGATAAACAGCCTGTATACTTTTCCAAACTATAACCGCTCTACACCGAATGCACCTGCCGTATATGACTAACGCATACATCGTCATCAATTTTCATATAGGTATTAGTAAAAAGAAATCACTTGGTTTTTTCACCGTATTTCATAAATTTAATTTAAGAAATTTAAGAAAAATGTGAGTGTAACTGCAATTTGTTAATACACAGTCTTGACTCAGAGTCTTTTTATTTTTTATGCAAATGTCATCATTTGGTTTATACATAGGTGTACACGAAGCGTTAAATCAACCTATAAAATTTGCTAAAATACGTAATAGACAGATAATAATTCATTTATTTATTTTGAGAGATTTTCAACTTCATTTTTCATCATTTTGACTTTCGCTATGGATTTTCACTGTTATATTTATATCTGAAGATGGGCAGCAGCGACCTCATCGCAAAAGCTGCGCTTTGCGATTGCTAATAAGCTTACCCAGTGTGGCAATATTAGCTAAAATCACCCTTTTCTTGAGGAGGGCTATGTCCAGCAGTAGACTTCCAATGACTGTAATGATCATGGTACATATTTATAATTCACATAGTTTAATTTTCGCTCTGTTTACATCACCCCAAGCAGTAAGACAATATTCCATTATCAATTGCGTCAAGGCTTTCACAATACACAGTTTTGATTACTTTGGAATCTGCTTTGACTAGTGTTTTAAATGTGCAGATCATTTAATATGGAGAAGTAAATATAACATGATTGAAGGAAAAATATAGCAGCATATTTAAGCCTTAAGCTTGTAACACGTTACCGTATCATGGTGTAGTTAGTAGGTGTAAAGCGATCAGAGTGTGTTGTGTTATAACACGATTTGTCATGGCGACGGCTAATCTACGGTGATAAACAGCGGTAACGGTTTTGACATATAACAGGACGAACACAAATGAACCCGTTAGTTGGAATTTGCAACTTGGACAGTTTGAGACGTAAGACATATTGCAACTTGGAGAATTCGTGACATTGACATTTGTCGACCTGGAAATCGTGTCGAACTGGACTTGCAAATTGGCGTTCTGAATCGATATCTAAAAGCTTATCATGGACTAGCAAGCCGACTGCCAGATGCCAGATGTCGAAGAGTAAACCCTTTAGGCGTTAACTTATCTGATCTACTACAAATTTATAAGGCGAATTCGGTTTTCTTTCTTTCTATTATATGTACCATATTATTTTTTAAATTATCACTGGCCAGAAATATCGTTAAATCATGCTAAGACATGACATATTTGTGTGGATATACAATGCGAAGTCATAGTAATTTTTTTCTACCATTATCTTGATGAATGTAGATTATCATTTGATTATAAAATCAATAGTAGCAATTAAATATGGACAAGGTTGTAAGTATTTGTATTTTATTTGAAACTAAATAACCAACATACTAACACTAAAAGTAATTTTTTTTAATATTTTTAATACGTACTGTGTTGAAATTTTGTAACGAGCAAGAACAAACATTAATTTATATTGGTTTTAAGATTTTATATTTATGAATATCAAATTATGATTACGGTACGGTGACTGTAATAAAAAGTAAACACTAGATCCTATGATTTCTTACAATAAGTAATTGGAGCTAATAAAAGTTAGGGGATGCTGAGATACACAGCTAACAATAAATTATAGAAAAAAAATTGGTTGCCTGTAAAGTCGGTATTCGGGCGAAAGTTTTACGTGACAACGACTTTGTGTGGTAAAATAATTTTAATGTGAATATTCGTTCGAATAATAGGAATAAGGATGAAATAATAGTAACAATTTAAAACATTTATTTATACAAAGAATTATATTTAAAACATTAATTTATACAAAGAATCTCGCAATGAATTTCATATTAACAAAATTTTATTTTTACCTTTACACATACATACGTATTTATATACAAATATACATACAATAACTTGCAATACATTTGCGTAACACACGTCACAAAGAGAGCGAGTGAGAGGGACGCGTGCCTCTCACTCGCTATCATTGTGAGCGCATAACGTGAGCGGAGCGTAACGCAGTTTCTTGAAGTGTCACCCGGCAAACCAATTTATAAGACGTTGTCACGTCAAAATAATTTTGTTTTATCTAACCTAAGAAAATATGGTTAAAAAAATAGTAGGCTTAAATAATTGAATTAAGCTTTTGGAATAAATAAAATCGATAAACAAAAACATAAATTGCCAGCTTTAAAATAAAGTCAAACGTTACTGAATCCGAATGATATTGAAAATTATTCAAGCCGATTATAAATTGTGGCGGGGCAATTTCACCCTCTCCTTTATCTAAAGTTGGCGGCTCGCCGAGATCTTATCGACTTTACGAATTTCCTCCGTCCAAGTAAATGGAAGAAGTACTTTGAATCAAAAATTGTTTCCACCCGGTTTACTTAGCCCATTCAATCTGATTTCAATGTCTTATGAAATACGGCTCGATTTCTTAAATCCGTAATTGAGGCCTTTTGTCTCTAATTATGAAAATATATTATTTACAATATTGCTGGATCATCAGTGTTGTACACAAAATAAATTATCAATAAACTGGAATTCCGGAATTTTTAAAATATTTATCGTTTAATAGAAATTTCTTAAGACGAATTTATCAGACATTTGGCCAAAAATAACTCGGGCCAAAAAAAAATATTTTAAGATAGTCATCACCATCATCATAGCAGGCACAGAAATTTTGCTGGATATAGGCCATAGGCCCCGAGTAAAGGGGAATTTTGACTCACTGGGTAAATGAGGTGGCAATCGCAAATCGTAGCTTCGCGACGGCACTGCTGCAGTCTATTTCCGCCCATAGCATTTAAGTTGCGCTGTTTTGGATACAGATACCGCCATCTGACGATTCCGGTGCCTCAGTCGCCTCTTGCGATACCTGGTACAGAGGGACGTATTATTCTGCTCTGCTGGTACCTCACGGTGTTCGTTCAGTAATGGCAAACATTTTCTTTCAAATATAACTATGTCACTATTATTATAATTACTGTAAAGTATAGAAGTAGTAGCATAGGATAGTGATCATGTCGTAGAAATATTTACTTGAAATTTACAGGAAGATCCAAAGGAATCCATAAATAAAATTGAAGTTCATACTATGCAAATTTCGCCTATTAGCCAGCTTTAAGAGTTCTAGGATCGGGAAAATCCAGCCGTCATTCGAGGAGACAAACGCTTCCCTACGGACCAAAGTCGCGAAACCTTCTTACATATGTAACTTTGACGTAAATAGCTACTAGATTCTAGTATATAAAATTTTAACTACCTTCTCCTGCTGGGAGAAATTTTAGTTTGCATTTTTCCGGAGATTAGTTTGTGTTAATATCAAATGGTCCCTTGGGATATGTCGTTCTGAATAACTCTTCTTGATGTATAACTTTAAAATTTAACTATCTATTGTGTATTGAATATTTACTTTCCCAAATATACATTACATTATATATATGTAACGACATTAGTAAATTCTAGCGTCTGTAGAACAGACTAGAAAATCTATATCTATAGGAACAGCACAGAAATCCTTCCAACATGTATATAAAACTATTGTGTCAATAAATATATTCATGGTTATCATTAAGAAGTTCCACAATTAAAATACATTATTGTTAATTTTTTTTCAATTTAAATGTCACAGATCTGTTTCTTAAACTGTGCGTTAAATACAAATATTATTGTCTATTACGCGAAATATTCTTCAAAGATATTTCTAAACTTATCTAAAAAGATTTCAAAGAAGCCGCATTAGAATATGAATGCAATGTTCTAATAATAAGCAAAAGCTTTTTTTAAAACTAGCGATGAAAGAAAGCTACATGCTATTTAGAAAATATATATTTATCTTGGATAATACTTCGTTCGTACAATTAAATATTGTCATATTAGTTGTATAGACATAAATAAAAAAATATTATCTAAAAAATATATATTATTATGATATTGTAACGAAAATCGTAAAGTTAACATTGTGCATACAACATATTAATAATTATCGCTATATTTTTGTCAATTTTCATCAACAACAACAAATAAATTACATTAAAATCTAACTCATGAATCTCTCTAATTATACCTGATTTTGTTTATTATTATTAAATGCCAATTAATAGTGTTTATTTATGTCCGCTTATAACATAGTATATTATAAGCAGGAATAAATTTAATTATCCACCAGCAACTGTGTCTCCACATAGTTTTCATCCCGCGGGAACTTGTTCATCATCGTAACCAGTCATACCCAATCTTTAAAATATCATGCCAAATCTCATCAATATTGATTTTTAGATTAAACTCTGAAGTTATGACAAATATTAATATTTACTTTCGCAATTATAATATAGGTATGTTAGTGTATTGACATTATTTTTTTTATGTTATGAAGTCAACAAGCACGCATACGGTCCACTTTATGATAAACGTGATCGCAGCCTATAGACACTCGTGTCATCACAAATATATCAGTAGTGTGTCGCCACCCTTGTGAACTGGAGTTACAATTTCACATTTAACCAGTAATTTCACTGCCTCTCTCACCCTTCAAACCGGAACACAGCAATGCGAACACTGTTATTTGGCGGTATAAATAGGTGAGAGTGCGGTGCTAATGCATACGACCTTTGTAAGAGGTCTACCTCTGGTAAAAATACTAGTCACCTTAATATTTATTCCACAGTTTTAGAGTGAAAGAGTATGAAACATCCACCCATCCTCACAAATCGCGCTTGAGAATATTGTGTTGGTAACAAGTGGGATTACTGTGTTTATTTACGATGTTATAGTGTATTCAGTAAATCCTATTATGGATTTTCAAGTTGATCACAAAATAGATCTACTTCGATGTGACAAAAATTAATACTTGTTTGATGTTTTTTTATCAGAACCGGTCGACAAACAAGCAAACAGTCCGCGTGACAGTATGCGTCGCTGCAGCCAATAGACGCTCGTAATATCATTATCGCGTTGGCAAACTGGTGATTTAAGGGTATTTGCCATATTATCAATAAAATTCACGGCCTGTATTTTCCACAGCAATGCAAACACTGTTCGGTAATAGGTGAAAAGTCGTTTGCATTGGTTCTCCTCATTCTCACCTAGTTGACTATTTTATAATTTTCCAGAAATGGCTTAATTGTACGATTTCAAGTAATAATTAAAGCGCTATCTATGAAGTTCTATTGCGACTCTAAATTGAGATATAAACTATCCTATCTTTCATCATCAAATTGTAAAAATCATGTCAAATTGATCAAATTGTACAGTAAGCAAACATTTATTGAAATCGGCTCAGTAGTGTAGAAGTTCATCCTGGACAAACAATGTCAACAAAAGAAAAACAAAAGGTAATGATATTAAGTTTTAATTATTACAAACAATATATTATTATTGCAGTAATAATTAAATCTCAACAATCCTGAAGAAGCTCCGCATTTAATGAGCTAAATAAAATAAAGACGCTAATTATGCATTGTCCTTTCCTAAGATTTGTTTCAAAAACAAAAGCACTTGAATAAAATAAAACATTCACCTCTCTCATTTTTGTAACCGATGCTTTGTTCTTTTGTTTCAGTTTTCTTATTTCTCCATCCAGAAAATCATTATTTTCCGTAGGGTTTAATTATTTATACTATTGTATAGCATAACATTAACATTTCTAATTGGACCATAATATTATCGCCCTTCAGTTGTTTTTATTGTATTTATAATGTATAATGTATAAATGCTTGCTACGTACTTGCAATTCTCCATTATACATAACAAATAAACTTGCATGAAAACATTTAATTTTTTTTATAGACCGGTTTTGAATTATTATTATTACTATTTTGTTTTTTTTATGGCCTCTTTTTAGGAAACTAATTAAATATTGTACAAACCACTATTTAATTAGTTTTATCAATAAGTATTTTAGAATATGTATCTCAAACCTCTCATTTCATTGAGTGTGGAGGCGTATGTGAGGGTTTTTTTACCCCGCGTAATGTTTCAGATCAGATCGTAGCTAGGTTTGTTACTTGTGCCTGCAACGCTTGCCAAACTCCCTGCCCATCCTTCCCAGAGAAGCTGAGCAGTGTAACGCATAAAATCAATCGAAATACGCTCTGGCTGTTTATTTTCCCAGACAGCTTTTCTGTTGAACAATACGGATGGCGACTGCTTAATTTAGATAACTCTCAAGCCAGCCCATTCACCCAGTTGCCTACAGAGCTGGTGTTTATGAGGAGACCAAACCGGTTAAGCCATGACCTGTTTGGCGAAAGCAGCCCCAAAACCAACCTAGACCTATTGAAATTACTATACGACACGTTTATCATCATTATCTTCATAGCAGCCAAAGAGCGTTCACTGCTGCAAAAAATCCTCCCAATTATGACTGAATCCGGTCCATAATTGCCGCGCTGGGTTCTGGCCCATAATTGGCTTCGCAGCGGGAATACGACTGCCCATCTCCGACCGTTTGAGCCGTTACGAGTGGACATACCGCCATCAACCGGTTTCGCTGCCTCAGTTGCTTTATACAGCACCTGATGCTGATCGGATGGTGGTACAATATATTATTCTCTACTTCCATCATAAGGTCTTTTATCTAGGACCGAACTCCATAACAGATCAAAATAAACTTAGTCTAGTTAACTTCATTACTCAATCAGTTAAAATCCAGTGGAACGTAACAGCAAATATTAGATACAGATTACTTCCCCCGGTCATAATTATCAATTATAATATTCATCCTAAGGCTTCGCAACCCCGCTAAGGATTACGGGCCAATTTGGCCACTGAGCCCTCGACAATGGCCCCCTAATGAAATTCTTCCTCAGATTTCATTCATTGCCTATTTATCCTTCAGGGGTTTCACAGCCACAGCGAGAGGATCGAATCATATTGCAATTAATAGAAATAGGGAAACAGTCCGGCAATCGTTTAATTACGATATTTTTAATAAGTTATCAAAATAAAACAATAATGTGTTTTTCTTTTCAATGTGGTCAACCTTTAACACCGTTGTGTAATAATAATGCACTAGAGAATAGTACTTCCCTTTGCACCAGGTGTCGCACAGGGCGAGGAAGGGCAGCAGGATCCCCGTCGCGAAAGCTTCGAAGCTCTGGGCCAATCCACTACTGGACATAGGCCTCGCCAAGAGAGGGTTCTTGGGGAGGCCTATGTCCAGCAGTGGATTCCATTGGCTGATATAATGATGAATGCACCAAATGTAATTGTAACTATATTGTCGATTACTGACATAAAATGTGTGAGGTAAAAGTACTTATATTATTTTAACATACGATTTGTGTTATTAGGAAATTTTATTTATATCCAATCATTAATTTCTGAATGAAGGAGTATTACACACATAAGTCAAAGTCGAAATTGATCTCTCATTAATAAGTCGGTATAATTGGCTAATATACGTATAATGGAATGGATACGATAATCAATATTACTATTTCGTATTTAAATCATAAATAATTCATATGTCGTATATAATTACAAGCTTTATTTTATGCATTATCTATATTGTATAAAATATAAGAGTTTCGATATCTCTTGGTTGGAAGATGATACTCATAATATACACATTTGTGCATTTACTACACGTCCTATATTTTGTTTTTATAATATTCTCCTAAATGAGCTTAGAAATCATGTCATCTTCATATGATGATATGATTTCGAGTTAATTAATAGGACCGGTAGTACGCGTCCAGCGCAAGCCTACGGTTTAATTAGATCGTCCGTCCATCTTGTAGGTGGACGCCCTACGCTACGCTTGCCAGAATGTGGGCTCCATTCAAGTACTTTACGAATCCATCATCCATCGATTCTGCCATTTCAACTTGCTAATCCACCTGGCTATGTCGGTAATTTTGATACGGATCTTCTCATTTTAATTCGATCGCTCGTTGGGCTGTTTTAAATTGACTAATAAGGAAAATAGTTAGAAACCACTGTTTGCAGCCATAAGTCATCGCTGATAACACATATTGGTTGAAGACTTTCGACTCAAGATACAAATATATGTCGGATAAATTTACACTGATTAAATTAAAAATATAATATGACTTAAACTAAATATATATACATAAACAACTTTTATAAATATTTTTTTTGTGTCGTGTTTGTTCGGGATGAACTTTTAAACTACAAAACAGATTTTAATAAATATCTGCTTAATGTGTACAGATTAATCCCACTTGAGATATTAAATAGATTATATCACATTATATAGTCGCAATAATTTTTTCATTGTAAACTTTATTTTTTATTAGACTAAGTTGACAAACTAACATATAGTCCGCGTGATAGCTATAAATAAGCGTCACGGCAGCCTATAGTAGCTCGTTATATCACAAGGATATCACCATCGCGTTGCCAACCTTGTAACTTGACCATCAAACACACACATGACACAGTACACATTGCTGACTTTGCTAGACTGTGCTATTTGGCGGTAGAGTGAGAGTGAGGCACCAATTGACACGCACCAATTTTGTTTGTGCTCTACCTCATTTTAATATAATATAAAACTAAGTATAATCCAGGTAATGTTAAAACAATGTCTGCCGAGTAAGAAAGCATCCTGTATTTTTAAATTGAATTGATATTACACAGTGTATAAAGTTTTCATATAAAATCCACGTAGCAATTTGCATTCGGATGAAAGCATCAAACAATACCAAAAATTAAATTGACGTAGTTGGTCGAATAAATATGACGTAGGAAATAACAAATGGATGCACACTTCGAGCCGTATGTAATAAGTCCGTAGGTATCATTTACTATGAAAACATCGCAACTTTGCACATACAGCTATAGAAGCAATGAAAGATGTTAGACTACCGACTCGAAAAGTTACATTGAGTGTTGTCTGCGTGAGTGCATCGTCCTATACCAACCCTTCCATTTACTTCCACTCTATATATTTATGCAGTCATTCTATTTTCATCCTTTCTACATGTCCAAACCATCTTAATATTCCTTTCTCTATTGTTGTCACAATATCATCTTTTACGCCATATTGATCTCTTATTACACTATTCTTTAATCTATCTCTCAAACTCACACCATAAATACTTCGAAGTGCTCTCATTTCAACAGCATTTATTCTGCTCACGTGCTTCTTCTGCCATACCCAATACCATACGTCAGTGTTGGAGCCAACACACCTCTAACAGACATTCGTGCCCTTTTTGACACATTTTGGTTCTCATAAAAACAAGTAAAGCACCATTGACACTGTATACATACATACGTATTGTGTTATGGGGTACTGCAGTAGACGAAAAGTATCAGATATACGCGACCAGACGCAATATCCACCTAAAATAGCGTAACTCAAATGCAATAAGGCGGGGATACAGCAGCATTACATGAAGCTACGCTCCACGCCTGCCCGGAGAATTGTGGGCGTAATTGCAGCAGTGAACGTTTTGCGACTTCTGTGATGATGTTTATCATCACCACTATCATATCAGCCATAAGACGTCCACTGCTGGACATAGGCCTCCCCAAGTAATAGGACCGGTATTATGCGGCCTGTGTCCAGCGCGATCCAGTGGTTTTAGTCAGATCGTCTGTCCATCTTGCGGGTGGACGCCTTACGCTGCGCTTGCCAGTACGTTTTCTCCATTCCAGAAACTTATAACTCCATCGGCCATCAGTTCTGATAATGTTATTATTATGATAATGTTTATTTTGTGTTAATATATTAAATCTGTAAGTAAATATTATTGTCATTACTTCTATTTTAATAAAAATTTCTCTCGGTCCGGTTTAGTATCAATTTTACGGGCTACTCGGTCGGAAGGCTCTGCGCACAATAGGTCCTAATGAAATTTGCCCAGAGATTTCGTTTATTGTCTATTAGAGCTACAGGCGACCTGCAGGGTCCCGTTTCAATTAAACCATAGGGACCAAGGACAGAACAATATTCCTTCCACTAATTCGGCAAGGCTGTACTGTATATCTCTTATTGAAAATTATCAACATAGAATACCAGTTGTGCCCTGCGGTTTCATTCGTGTAGTTTCCTAGTACTGTGAGGATTATAAACTAAATTGCTCCTTTTTTGTGCCGTGACTGTACCGACAGAATGTGCTGTGAGGTACCTACTTTGCCGGTATACTCTGCCGGTATCACACAGACAAATAGTGATGTTTTTATGAGTACCGTATATTCTTTCATATGTATATATGTATCTACCAAGCTGTTAATTTGGAACAGACACTTCAATTTTTTTATATGTATACCGATAAAGAACAACAATAATAATATTTAATAGGAGTCGTATCGAAAACGGCGTTGGTCATCTAAAACCGGTCAAATACGCCTGCCTTATACCCTTTATCTGTGAAAACGCTATCCACCAACTAGCTGCTCTCGGGTAAACCTCTCAGTCTGAATTTTTCGACATATTTAACGATTAACTTTCCAATTCATCCGATTAACATAACATTAATTAGTTCATATGGAGGAAAAGTGCATAAAGTTATAATTTATATTAAATGCACTACATAAACACTACATAAACACTACATTAATCAATTACAATCTATATATATATTAGGTAAATAATAAATATCTATTGGCTTTGGCATCCTATTCTCCCATGAATGACTATACAAGAAATAAAATAAAGTTCAAACTTTAAAAATATTAATAATGTTCGAACTTCGACCACCGCGCGTTAATACATGTACCACCGTCCCTGCTTTATGTGCCAACAGTCGTGGACTAGATCCATATCCGAGATAAACATTTATGAAATTAACATTTGTGTTTGTTCTGAGTCTGGGTCTTAAACTATTAAGTAATAATCACTTCTTAAGTATTATATTTGTAATTCCTCTTATGTCTGATATCCGTAAAACAAGTGCCTTATGCTACGCTACATGTCTCGTAATAAAGATAATGTATGAGACATTTTGTAATACTATTCACACAAAATCATATATATAGACACCAATCAACATACAGGACAACAACAGGACATCAATCAACATAGTAATCACTAGTTTTATACTAACATACATATTTTTAATATAAATAGGTATATATGCAACGAGAAATTCAGTTTCAAAATACTTTATCAGTTGATAAATATATTCAAGTAAAAAAAGGCTTCAATGCACAAGTTTCTGGTAATTAAAAAAAATAGCTTAGGCTTATACACTTTTGAACCATAAGGTACCAGTATAAGGTAACCATATAGGTAAGGACTGAGAATCGGAACCAACAGATGGCGGTATATCAGTCCGAAACAACGCAGCTCAAATGCATAAGGCGAGGATGGGCAGCAGTATCCCCGTCGCGCAAGTTACGCTCTGCGATTGCCAACACGCTTGCCCAGTGCGGCAATTATGGGCCAAATTCCCCCTTACTTGGAGAGGCCTATGTCCAGCAGTGGACTTTCATTGGCTGGTATGATGATGATTAATATGAAAGCGAGCTCCAGGTCTACAATCGTCACGAAGGTAGTCTGTTATTTCACACATATGTCGTGTTGATGTAAATATCTGATATTAAAAATCAATAACATCGTCTCGCCTATGAAACCTGACTTATAAGTAGACATAAAGTAGCGTACAACTTAGAGGTAAGCCATAGTGAAATCGATGTAGTTGAAACTTCGTCGTTTTTTAATTTAGATAAATCTAGTTTACGGTTAAAACAAAAGATGCTATTAAAATAAAAACATAATATAAACATCTCTTGAACTCAATCTCTAAATCAATTTACTTAAATAGGCCTATCACACTTTATTATAAATCAATCGTCAAAATAAACTATATTTGTAATTAAAATTTTGAAGCAACTTATCGACGACTGACTGAAACTAATCCCAGATTCTGCATTTAAAATTCATTTGATTGTTTTTTCTTTTCTTTTATTATATTAGAGCAAACTACAAGCCTACAGCTCGCGTGATAGTAACTGTCTCAAGGATATCACTGGCGCGTTGCCAGCCATGTAACCTAAAGATAATGTAAATGATTTCAAACCGGAACACAGCAATACGAATATTGCTTTTAGAAATAAGTGAACGTGAGGTACCAATGCAGACGACCTTTGTGTGAGATCCACATCATGTATTGCAGGGAACGACAGTAGGAGGGAATAAAATGAAATTCGACACCCCTACTCTCGTAGGAGTTCTTCTCGAACATTGCTAGACGCTACACGCGAACGAAACCGTAATTACCCAGTAGTATTTCAACAATAAATGTCTGCGTACATGATAAGTCGTTTCCCATATGAAATACTGGTTAATATAGGAAACCACAATGATAGCAATTAGATAACAATATATTGAACTGACAATCAGCTTTGTTTTATATTTATTAATAACACGTATAAATAATATGTAATTTTAAAACAATATTACTTAATTCGTATTATTCCCATTTTAATATTTTACTATATATATATCTAATCAAAAACATGTATTTTAAATTAAATTATGACCCACGCTTCTCTAAGAAAAGTGTTTTTTAAAATAATAAAGTATGACAATCAAATGCAGAGCATTGATGGCGGTATATTCACTCAAAACAATGTAGCTAAAATGCAATTGGGCGGGGATGGGTAATATGGGATACCCGTTGCGAAGCTACTCTCTGCGAATACCACCACGCTTGCCCAGCGCGGCAATTATGTGCAATTTCCCCCTTTCTTAGGGTCGCCTATGTCCATCAGTGGACGTTTTAATGCTGAGATGATGACGATGACGATGATTATGATACTTTGCAATAATCAAAAAGACTACGAGGCTTATTTTTGACATTCACAAGCCATCTGGTAACAGAATATAGATTGAATGACCTCGCGTTACCATTTTTGATAAAATGGAATTGAAAAAAAACTAATGTTGAACTTAGAACACAAAAAAGAACCGATATCATATTTTCCGATTGGCAACTACAACGTAGCGTCGGTCGTTGCAAGAAATAAACTAAGTTGTCGTACCAAAGTGAATCAGCGGGTAAGGGACCGGCGGGACAATGTCGCAGATTGGGTTTCCTGGCGGCTGTAATGCTGCGATTGTGACGTTCAATCTCGTTACATTACACTGGGGCCTAACATTTTCGCTGGTATTTTCGAAGTCATGTTTCAGCTCCGCAAACGTTTCGCGTATCCGTTATGTGCTCCAAACGTTCGCAATTGGTGAGTGTTATAATTTTTTAATTCCTGTTACAGAATTGCAAAAGAATATCAGTGATGTATTTACAACAGTTTATAACCATTTAAATTATATATTTAAATTATGAAGTGAGACTTGAAAAGGGTTTCTACTGTGTTTACATTAATACGTTTACGCAACTAGCCGTGATTATTCTATGAAATTATTTTTAGGTCCTTTACATGTCAAGTGGTATAATTAAATGAAATTTCTAAGATTTTGACTGCTTCCTAGTATTGTATTTTCTGTATTTGATTTTTTATTAAGCATTTTGTGACAAATATGAAAGTAAACAAAACGGACGCATTCACATAAAACGTTGTATAAATTTTAGCAGTGCTAAATTTTTGAAATAATTGTCGGCAATTATTGCCACACTTTCATAGATGTACGTTAGAAAATAATAATGAAGTTAAATAGTGGAAACTCCTAAGGTTGAGTGTATTTGTTCTACTGAATTTTTAACTGGTTAGACAGTCACCTTCACACACAATAGTATGGGTTTATATCTAGCAAGGCCACTCGACCTAGACAATTAGAGGCCATATTTTGCCTTTCAATGTATTTAACCCATAAATTTATTAACTACGTTCAATGTAAAAGTACATTTTTTTTAGATACATGTTTTAAATACGAGTATAAGATTTCTTTAAAAGAGGAGAAGAAAATCAGCAACACAATTTTATCGCTACGTTAAGCCCTCTGTTATATGAAAAACAAATCCCTATTTCCCTTGATCATGACATCATGCGTGAACCGCTGGACCGATATCGCTTATTCTTGCTTTTCAACCGACTGAAAAAGAGGAGAATTTTAAGTCACTCATTTTTTTTAAGCAATGGACGTACTAAAGATGATATAATGATTAATGAACACTCATACTCTGTAAAATTCTAAAGAATCCTCCCCCTATTTGTTTTCTACCAAGAACCGTTCGTGTTGCCTAGCGCACCTTGGACAAACCAAGCCACTTTAGCAGCCAAATTTCAATTAATCAAAATAACGTTGCAAATTATAAGAGAAGCCAGGTACAACAAACAACGCATTAACGAAGCTAAGAACTCGAGACAATTTGATTACTGTCCCTCTCTTGTTTTATTATTTACGCATGAAATTATGAAGTACTGTGGCCTCAGGGTTAATTTGGTCGCGCGGCCACAACTTTCCCAGTTTGATTAGAAACAAGACTTTGATAGAACAACAGTGTTTAACCTAATTACGGCTACATTAGCGCTCGAATGGAAAATTGAGATGAAAGCAGTTTGACTGTTTAATTCCATTATACAACTTGCTTACTATTTTCGAGGAATCTAATTATTGTTTAGTATATATTTGGAACAATTCCGTCTTGACCTGGTCCTGTGTGTATGTACGAGATAATGTGAAAATGTACTGAACGGAATGATATATGAGTAATATGTAAATTTAATAAAACATGAAAATGACATTGCAACAAAAATTGGCAAATTGCATTTCAATTTTTTTTTTGCAACTGTACCTGATTAAGCTGGGACGGAACACTAATTTTCCTAATTGTAAACGTGTCAATTTGCAAGAATGTATGGATATATGTTTATTACTCTTTCATACACAAACTACAATTTTTTTTATAAAACATTTACAATAATAGAGCTATCTATCAGAATAACACTGGTGATGTGTGCGCTCCAAACGCCTGCCAAAATCTATCTGCAAATCTACTTTAATAGGCAAATAAAAATGTGTACGGCACTACTGACGGATGCTTATTTTTACCATTTAAATATATAATAATAGGAATATATCATTTACAAGATTACTTTTTTTTGTAGATAGATCCTTATTTGGTAACTCGTATAACCCGCATTTAACTTAGTCTTGAGACCCACATGATGCCGGCAGACTAGTTACAAGTCGGCCTCATTTTCATATCTTGATAAAGATGACTATCATGATCCCGTGGGGTCATCACGATCATCAGTATTATGAATATATTAGAATGTAGTTGGAAATATATACATAGAAATACATTGGCTTTTATCTCTTAAATTTTGACGAATCGATAGAGCTTGTAATGTTTATTTGAGAAAGTTATTGATAACTGCTTTTACAAATGAATTACTCAAATTCAAATGTACTTTATTTAAGTATGTAAGTATTGTAAATTATTGCAAGAAGCAATTAATTAAATTTATTTTAAGAAGTAATACAGATGGCTCTGATAGACCAAGAGATAATAAGAGTCAACTGACACAAGAAATTGGGCCTGCCAGTCCAGTGTGACGGCACCAGGCGGGTCTTAAAACTACATTTACTTAAGGTTTATTACGCAATCTACCTGAAAGACATTGTTTTTCGAAAATTTTGGAACCTTACATAATTGGATAACACTTCACAATCGAGGGTGCTCCACCAAGCGATTTTGCGGGTGACATCTATAATTAGAAAAAGCCATATTTTCAGATTATTTTATCTTCTAAAACTATCAGCAGATCTCAAGCCGTCCCCGTAGTACGCTACTGTAAAAGCCTTTCCAACAATAAAAACATGAAGTAATCCATTCTCGGACCGTAAAAATGTTTACTGCCTTTGTAGAAGAAATCAAACAAAGTGAACAATTTAATCATCTTAATAAATAGACAGAGTTCCACTTAACCGTCGAAAATGTCGTTGTTTTTACAAAAAAAACAAATTTAAGAGATCAAATAAGGACAGATTATGTAAAACGAACGTCCTCCCTCATCAAAAGTTCTTCTTCCCGATTTTGGAAGGTATAAGAGAGCTTGATTGTAATGCAAAATATTATGTAAAGGAAATAAATCCCATAACGACATCTTTTTGTTCTCTCCGCCAAACAGTATTTTTGTTTTTCCGTGATGAATTTGGTGAAATAAAGTTTTTTGCTTATTCGACCTCAAATTAGCATATGAAAAGCCTGACGACTGTTTATTGTAAAAATACTCTGTCTATTGTAAATGAGTCTTTAACCACATTATAGATTTATTTTTAAATAGGTATAGATATATGGACGTAGGTAATATTGTAGAATAGTAGACATATAAGGAATTTATAACAAACAAATATATTTAAAATGTATTTTTTGATTCTGACGCATTTTTAATAGCAGCTAGCTGACATATTGAAAAACTGGCGAGCGCTAACTTTTAAAATAATTGTGGTATTTTTTCAGTTGGTTTTTATTTATTATAGAATAAAATATGTATAGAACATAAAAACAACTAAAGACTGTATATATATAATAGCTTAATCATTTATTGCTATTCACATATTGGTATTCTGCAAATGTTATTTAACAGCCAGCAGGGCCCACCAGATAACCTCGCAAGTGAAATAAAATAAACATTACCGACGATAAGTTTACTTGAGCGAATTCGAATTCAAGATCGGATATTAAGATTTTAAAATTTTTATTTACCCAATATTTGTCTATCTATCCAATATATATGTATTTGCTTACTCCGGAAGGCATATTTTAAATATAAATGCACAAAGATTGATACTTCAATGTGTTTACAAATAAATAATTTAAAAGAAGTAAAGAATATATCCTTTTAATAATACGGGCCCGACGTCTATGGAAACAACATCGAATATTTAATGTAAGCTAGGTGATTAGGTCTATATAAATTATATTGTCTATATTATCTAATTATACGGTCTAGCGCCGACCCGTCTAGATACCTGAATAAAACAACAGTCAGCGAATCGATCCATCACTGTAAACCACAAACAAGCAAGTCAAGTACAACTGGCTAGGTAACTGCGACAAGTTCCATCGACTGTTGGTATTATGTTAATAATAAGAAATATCCTTCAAAATACACAAAAACTAACACAAATATATTAAGCAATAATACCGGAAACCATTTACAATATAGCAGGATTAATAGAATTTAATAATTAATAGAATTTAATAATTAATAGAATTT
>JACJUM010002878.1:5674120-6001735 GCA_020976665.1 Heortia vitessoides | reverse complement strand
TTTAATAATTAATAGAATTTAATAATTAATAGAATTTAATAATTAATGTGTAGGTACTGTAATTTACTATAAAAATAACATAGGTATTAAATCCAATAACAGCTTTAAAAAATAACTTAAAATTACACAGCACAGCCAAGATAATTTTTCAATAGATATATAATACAATTTGATGTTTATTAAATAGCTGTTTCTGAATTTACTGTTATCAAATTTATATGATTTTAGCACAATCTCTCAACATGAGGAAGATACAATGACTTGCCAAGTCTTGTCACGCGTTTCTCTTACAGGAAACATTATCTATTAATGTCTTTCTTTAGAAAACCAACTGCATTTTGCATTATATATTAAACGAACACATACTATATGTAAAGATACAAGCAAAAAGCAATTAAAAACGTATATTTAAAAATACGATACGAATACCAAAATTTTCTACCAATTCACCGAATATATAAAACTTATTTGTTGATAAGTAATAGCTGTACCGCTGGCTTCGAACTATTTATTACGAGTAGCAATTGATTTTTTTAATAAATAAATTACAATGTGGGCATATGGCAACTTCCACAAAGAAATATTACTATTTTTCAAAGGTATTTACGTGTTGTATATTACGTTTGTACATCTTTGATATTGAGTTTTCGATTACCTAACAGCTATCGTCCAAAAGAGTAACAAAAAAGTCAAACATCATTAATAAAAAACACTGGAACCTTCTTTGAGAGACAGTAGAGTTCCGTAATCGTAAGAAAATCCTTTTAATAGTTTTTGCAAATACATATTGCCAGCAATTTGAATGTGAAGTTTACATTCCATTTGACAGTTTTAGCACGGTATATGTGAGTTAGTGAACAACATAACACCAGATGCATCGATTCATTGCATATACATATGTGATATCTCAGCTGAACAAACTGGAATAAACAAGTAGGTTTACTCGTCTTTTGTTTTAGAGCATGCCTATTACATAAAAGGGAGGATCGTGTATCCATAAACAGGTTCAGTCTAATAAGCTAGTGGTGTCATATGGCGACAGGAAATAAGTACTGTTTCAAACTGAAATTAAATCTTATGTTTACGTAACAAAGACTATAGTAATATAATAATGAGAAACCCTTTGTTTAAACGTGCTTAACTGACTGAATTCATTTTAATATAATGTTTAATGTAGTACGCGATGATGTGTAACGGCGAACTTCTACCACAAAGGATTCAAACAGATGCGGTCGATGTCACGATATTTTTGTTTTGCATGACTCAGTCGACAAGCAATCATACTAACGGTCCACATGATAGTAAGCTTTACCGCAGTTTATAAATAGACGCTGATATTGTTTACATTACGCAGTAATTTCATAGCCTCTCTAACCCTTCAAAGCGAAATGTAATGTGAACACAATTTGGCGGTTGAAATAGGTGAGAATGAGTTATCAATACGGAAGACTTTTGTATTAGGTCTACATCTAGTGATGTATGAATGGTGGCTTAAGCATAATTAGAATGACTTTTTTGGTCAAATATAACAGTAGACCAAAACTATATTTTTGTCACATGATCGCCATTAAGTAGTGAGTTGTGAAATGAGAGTCCACCAGAATCTGGGACCTAGTGAATTTTGTTTTTCTATATCAATGTGGCCTATGTAAAACATGTTATTACATTTAAACAATCGGGGAACTGTTATACGTTTACTTGTGCGTAAAAACCACAAAAATAGATTGTCCATCGTCCACCCTCGCAATACAGGTTTTATGATATGACGAATATAACAAAAAATAATATAAAAAA
Organism: Heortia vitessoides; assembly: GCA_020976665.1. Classification (NCBI taxonomy): domain Eukaryota; kingdom Metazoa; phylum Arthropoda; class Insecta; order Lepidoptera; family Crambidae; genus Heortia; species Heortia vitessoides. Next base: position 5,999,941 of record JACJUM010002878.1, on the reverse strand, counting down.
GTGCCAATCAACGAAAAATGTTTCAAACTGTAAGTTTAGGAATCACGGTAAATAGATAGGCGGGCTTTCAAATCGGTCGGAACACGGAATATATTATGTATTACTGTCGTCCCACCGTGTCCTGCGTAAACACTGCGAAAGACCTCATCTCAAAGAAGTCTCGGTCTAATAATCCCAGAGGTATCGTATGTCGCAAGGAATACTCTTCGCTGACAGGCAATTTGGTATACGACTCGAAATCGCCCTTCAAATCGGGACAACACCTTTGAATCGATTTGAATAAAATTCAGCATTCGTAAGTTTTTTTTTATTGATTGATTAGCATGTATTGATATATAAAAAGATGTATATATTACCAATTAATATAATAAATGATAAACAGATTTTATAGCGCCAAAAAAAACGATAACGTTTTTATTAGACCAGGTTGACAAACATGCACAGTCCACGTGAAAGTAAGCGTATCAGCAGCCTATAGACACTTGTAATATCACAAGGATATCACTAGCGCGTTGCCAATCTTAAAACTTAAATTACCCAGTAATTTCATTGTCTCCCTTATCCTTCAAACCAGAAAAAAACAATGTGAATGCTTCTATTTGGCGGTACAAATATAAGAGACTGAGGTACCAATGCAGACGTCCTTTATATGAGGTATACTTCGATATATATAACATAGACATAACAATATAAAAATATAGTTCTTTCTCAAAGAGATAGATAATGGTGAGTGCTAATTAAATTTGGAAAACTAGAAACATATTAGTAACTTAATATAAAACTCTCAAAGACTCTGGGGATTAATTATAATTCCTAAAACTTAAAAGCAGATTCCGTACAATCTTAAGGCGAATATTTTTACGTAGTTACTACTTTACATCTCGCAACTCCCGAGTGAAAGTTTTTAATTTTCCCAAGAATTGCAAAGTTGAGATTGTTTTCCCGATCAAAGTGTTTCCAAATAGACAAGGGAAGCGGGAGGGGTCGTCGAGGTGCGGCGGGTCCAGCAACAGGTCCCAACCTCGGCGGATCGATAACTCGGATGCTGGGGCATGCGCTCTTCACACTTCAAATAGCAAACACCATGCGCTATCTTATACTCCTTGCGCTCTCTCTCCTCGTCCCAGGTAAGTGCAAAATAAATGTAACCTACCCATAATAATTGCTAAACTCTATATGTATGTAAGTAAGCCATTGTGCATTCTTTCAAAATGAAGTGGTCTCAATCAAACCACCGCCTGCTCATAGTGTTTCCTTGTTCCAACACAAATGTCAAACGCGATTGTTTATGGTCGTTCAAGCCAGCTTTGTTATGATGCTGGAATCTTCGCTGATATCATGTATTAATCTTATCTCACACGATGTCTTTCAGCAAAATGACCGACAACATATGAACACAAATTGATATAATTGCACTTCACAATAGAAATTGTATCACATTACACAAAAGAGTAAATTTTCTTACCCATATTTAAAGGTCAGCATATAATGTAAGCGTCATAATTTTTCAGAGGGGGACTGCGACATCTTAAGGGATAGTGTCCACGTAACCTCGGCTGCGGCAAGACCTAACAATGAGCTCTGGTGCTACAGATGCCTCGCCGAGGTCCCAGAGGACAAGTGCGCAGACCTAATCCAGAACAACTCAGCTCTCGTACACAAATGCCACAATGACCGAAGAATATGCATGGTTTGTAAATTTTAATTATCAATATACCGATATAATGCTGCAATTATCGAAATAACATGATTTACCATTTTTTTCCTGTCATTTAGACACAAAAATAACAATGATGGAGTTCCGTTTGAAAATGTATCCTGCAGCACACATATTATCAATTATTGTAATAAAGACGCGCACGACACAAATTCAGAAGACATGAAGATGGATAGCTTTATAGTAACTTAATTAGCCAATATAGTAACTAAATGGATTATCGCAATAAATCCATTGTAATAGCATTTGTTTACAAATTATATCTTATCTAGAAGCCGTGAGGTACCAGCAGAGTAGAATAGTACCTCCCCCTGTACCAGGCGTCGTAAGACGCAACTAAGGTACCAAAATCAAAAGATCCCCGTCACGAAAGCTGCACTCTGCGATTGCCGATACGCTTGTCCAGCGCGGCCATTATGGGTAAATTCCATAAATCTTTCTAGGGGAAGCCTATCTTTAACAGTGGACTCCAATGGCTGACATGATGACCTTGTCGAGATAATCTATTTCCTTCATATCTACTTTTAAGTAAGTCATATCTTTGGGAATAAGATCAGCGGGAAAAACATTTTATAGACTTGTCCGAAGATTTTGTTGCATGTACAATATACGACCTAAAACGGGCACCTTGGCTTTTGCTCTACTATGCAACGCGTTTGCGCTGTCCGCAATTTATCTAGACGCACACAACTTCATAAATAATAGTAAATACTGTTAGAGAATTCTTTGTTACGTATTTTCTTACAACTTCTCCGAGTGTCCGGCGGAAGCAGTCAGTATATTTGTGTTATTGGGCACCTGTTTACTAGTCTAGCAGATGACCTAACCGGCAAAGATATAACGTTTTGTTTTCTCATTAGCTAATTTGTTTAGTCTCGCTTGGTGGTCATTAACAACTGTGTGGGCGACACACAAAAGAAACCTTGTAATTTCCAAGGTTAATTCAAAATCTCTGTATGTTATTTAATATCAACAATATCTGATATCTAATCTAGATCTAGAGCTTTTTTCCGCGCCAAGTGGACTTTATTCGGTAACGTATGTCCCACAACAGATGCCCACTACGAACGACTACCCACAAGGAAATTTTAACCCCATTCACAATATTAATATCAAAAAAATTACCGTAATCGCGAGAGAAATCTGACGTTTCTTCATCTATCGGCATACAAGAATGAAAATAATTATTTGATAGACTGCGACTCTATTTAGATTAATGTGAATACATTTTTTTCTCACAGTATTTATAATCACTGCGTTAAAAACAGACAGACAAAAAACGTTTACATTTATAACTTTAAGCAGATAAAAATGTATTGCCTAATTCGTTCATAATAAAAAGTATATATTACGTATTGCCTACGCGCTTAATCCTGAAAACTTCTTCAAATATAATCTCCTAAAAAAATCCTTCTAATATAAATTGACGTTTTTGACAGGTAAAACGGTTTTCCTACACAACCTCCAACGAGAACTCTACTACGGACCTAAGAATGTGGGCTCTAGAGCGGAACTGTACAAAACACTGCGAGCCTGGCTGCATCATCATAGGAGAACGGACGAAACTCCATGCATGCACCTCATGTTGCACAACCTCGCTCTGCAACTACGACTCCATCGCCACCAAGCAAGCATTGAGCGTACTTACTTGCGGACTAACACTGTATCTCACTCTAATGTTATGATCGCCTCGCTAAACTAGGCTAGAAAGAAAAAGGTATGTGATAACTCCGACTGCCACAGAACGGACGGGAGGCCGGTTGGAGAGACCAGGGGATGACCAATTTTAACAATCTCATGCTTGTCCAAGATTTGATTTCCTATAGGTACTTTCGAGGCAATAGGTTGTGCTCCCTTAAATCTTCAGTATAAAGTAGATAGTTTTCAAATTTTAATAGAATTTAACGTTAGAAATGCGCTTCTGGTAACTATAATAACGGCTTATAATGGAAAGTTTTTAAATATATGGTAAATATATTCTGCGTCCACTTGGGACACTAAAGATATTCTAAATTAACCATATCTATGTGTCGTTACTACGAAATAATATAGGTACTCGTGAGGTTCCGCGATTATCATTAATATTTTAGAAGTATCGAATGTCGTGGCCTGTCTGTTATCTGAAACTAACCGAAGTTTGTGTTGTGCTGTACCAATTACAGGGCATTGCCTTGTAAGATCAAGTAAAAGAAAACAAACATTTAATTGTTTCAGTAGTTTGTGTCTAACTACTCAAGGTCCTAATAACATGAACTTTCCTGCTACAATGAGATGTTTTCGATGCTGTTGTAAATCCAAGTCTGCTGTAATGACTCGCCTTAAATAAAAACGGTTAGTTTATGTCACATAATTCAAATCCAAGCTAATATTATAAATGCGTCAGTTTGTGATTACTATGGATGTTTGTTACTCTTTCACTCCGATAGTTTGGAATAACTCATAGGGTACTTTTTATCCCGAAAACATGTTCCCATGTGATATATCTGGCTTTTTAATTTTCACATTTTGCAGTTTTGCTGCCAAGGACCGACATAATTCTTCTCGGAATTACAACAGTTCTTCAGGCAGATTAATATAACTAAGTCTGAAACTGTCTTATATACTCTGACAGCTGCAGAAACGTCAAATTTCACATTTGGTGAAAGATATATTTATGTTAAGACATTGGAATTAGGTATGATTGATTCTTCTTTAGGACTAATTATGTTAGTTAAAAGGCAACGCGTTACAAGTAGTGCTTCAGCAATAATCAAATTAAAAGAAAATACTAGTTAGATAACTCAGTCATATCAGTTCTACACAGTACCTAAAAATTTAAAAACTCATTACCAATTTACATAAATCATCTATGTTTCCCCTAAGTGTTATTTACCCTTTTTTAAATAAATTTTATTTTAATATATTAATTATTTAGTAACTTAGATTGGTACCTAGAGAAATTCGTGCTCAAATGTTTATTAATCAATAATTTTCCATGTTATTTTCAACTAAATAACAATTTAATTTATAATTGACATAGACTATTATCGTTGTAAATAACGATAATAGTCTATATTAAATATTAAATGTATATTTTGTATTAAATAAGATTGATATTTTTTCGATTTTACTATCCTACACCACACGCTAAACTAACTTCTAGCCTTAATTTAACGCATTTAAGAATTCTATGAATTTTTGGAATAACTTACTATTGTTTGTAAAAGTGCCCCCTTATTAGCTTTACATAGAATTTAAATATTGTTGAAATAAAGATTTGAAAACACGTGCTCTAGAATCATTTCCCTCTTTATACGAAATATTCTTATATTCGTCTTCGGTCTTGCGAGTATTTACCTATAACATGAACTAAGTAATAAACATAATTCCATAGTTTTGTAATAGGTTATTTGATAATACTTGCCTATAATAAACGATTATTCAAACGTTTTAATTATAAGTAGAAATAGGCATGTCACTCGTGCTCGTTACGCTCTATGACAGCGATGTCTTACCCATCAATTACCGCCTTTTCGTAGGCTTATTCGAAATTAAGTTCCATTTAATTTAAGTATTGTCTAATTTTAAGCGGATTGTCATTTCATATCACAAATCAGTTCATTGTATTAATTCATAAATATAATGAACTGATTTGTATTTATGAATTAATATGATTAATTCGTAAACCAAACTTAAGAATCGAAATAAATTGTAAAACTTAATACCAAAACGAATTTCACCTTTTTAGATTCCTTTTTTTTATTGATTGAGGCGTTATTTCATAACGAAATATTTCGCACATAGATGTGTAAACGCCTGATTTTGTTTACCTACTTCACTTTTATCAGATAAAGATTAGTTGATGTATGGTCTTCGCTTATGGAATCTAGAAATTGAAGTAGTTTTAATAGTTAACCTTCGCATGTTAGGCCTACCAAATTTTAAAAATGTAGCACAAATGCAATATATCGCGCCTCATACATAAGGCAGTAACAACTCTAAACAGCAATTTTACGTAGATACGTTAAAATGGCTGTAGTGGTCGCATTAGGGTCTAATATGCGCATACTTGGTCCGCAAGAAAACTTCTGAATGTTATTTAATGAAATGTTCCTGAAGGAATTCGGCAATACCGTTTTGATTTGTAACAAATAACGACAGAATAGTGGATAATAATTCATGTCAGCTGATGTAGATTTCAAGTACGAGGGCGATTTTCGTCGACTAAAAGTTGGGACAAATGAAGCTACTTGATTAAACAATAGTTGTTTGTAAATAAATGTCCGCTTAGCTGCATTGAAATTGTTATAGCTAGTATAAATGGGAAAATGCAACTGTTGTCCCAACTTATTTATTCAACAGCGGTGTCATTATTGATCGTATTTACACCACCTACTAGTTTCAAACTATGAGCATTATGAGCAGTTATTTGCGGCGGAAACGCCCCGATTCACAAAATACGAGGATATAATTTCGCTTAGTCACAGATCTGGGTTAATATTTCGAAATGAAATGAAACTACTGCAGTCTCATTTTAGTTTTAATATTTAATACAAGTGTTTGAAAATGAGAGTGACATTACAAAATGGCAATTAGCTCATAGCAACCTAATAGCTAGCCATAGATCTAGAATGTTAGAATGTCAATTATCCATGAATTATACAGTGTGTTATATTAATTTATAATTTATTATGAATAAACAATGCACAGAGTAAATGCAATTCCTAGTTGGCGACCTAAACATTGCATAAATTTATTTAACATAATGGAATGATCCACAGTTAAGTTCATATCTCTTCATGTCTGGGAAGGTATTACTTAGGAGGACATTGTGTTAAACTTAAAATATTGTATTACACTTTAACATTACAGAATTAGTTTAGGAAAGCTGACCACAGTCAGCAATCACTACTTTCTTCGAAGGTTTGCCAGACTGGGATCCGTAGGATTCAACTTGCTTCACAACATCCATGCCCTCGACAACATTTCCAAAAACGACGTGTCTTCCGTCCAGCCATGAAGTCTTGACAGTGGTGATGAAGAATTGAGAGCCGTTGGTGTTAGGGCCGGCATTGGCCATAGACAGGACGCCAGGTCCAGTGTGCTTAAGGACGAAGTTCTCGTCAGCGAATTTCTCGCCGTAGATGGACTTGCCCCCAGTGCCATTGTGGTTTGTGAAATCGCCGCCTTGCAGCATGAAGTTGGGGATCACACGGTGGAAGGTAGACCCTTGGTAACCAAAACCTTTCTCGCCGGTGCACAGGGCACGGAAGTTTTCACAGGTCTTGGGGGTCACATCTGTTTTCAACTTTAACAAAAGAAAAGATTCATTACATTAATTGTGCATGTAAATTGAGGTATTACTTATCAACGCGGCTACGCGTTAGTAGGTATTTACCGCGCAAGTTAAAGAAGGACACTTAGGTCGCAACGACAAAACCGCCACGCTTTGACATACAAAGAAGGTGTGGTTTCATTCGCGAATTGGTGATAATAAATGTAAACAAGCTTTTAGCATAATGCTGTAATAGATTGGCAATTTCCATTGACTTAATATCCTCATACATTATATGACCTTCAACAGGCGTAGGTAATATCAGATTGCCGAGAAATTAATTACATGACTATGAAGTAACTATATATAGATAATACATATAAGACAATGGAGAAAGATACAGAAATAACTTATTTGATACATTGGAAAATCTAAAATAGATTGTAATAAAAAATAATGAAGTCATTGAGTAAACGTTTAGGTCATGAATGTTTCGAGAACTAGCGTGGTCGCTAGATATCACGCCGGCCGGAACCACCGGCGGATATTTTGATTTATACACAGTACATACCTCAACCACAATTCTTCCCAAGCTGGAACCATCGGCGGTAACATCGAAAAAGACTCGGGGCAAGGCCATCCTGCTTAATTTGTAAAATCACAGAGTTATTCACACCGCGTTACCACAATGACGATGCGTCTCTCGTCGATGCCGGGCGGAAATGGACAGTGTTGCTATCATATTGACGTAGATTAATCTTCATTATAATTATTGGGTTAATTCGAAACTAGTAGAATATAATTCAACTTTTATCTCTTGACCGTGAGAATATGGAGCAAATTTTTACAATTAACACTTGATATGTTGAAAAGTGATAATTTAGCCAATATTTAAAACCTAACTACAAATTAAATCTAGCATAAACATTAACATTAGCAGCAGTTTTTCATAAACTATAGTTGGCAATCCACCAACCGGTCATTGGCTTTCACAAATTTGATAATCTATTAAAAACATAGGTGATGCATTTCTCGATCATGATCCAGTCACCAATTATACAATACCTGAATTTGTCAGTAAAATCGATTTCTACACACCCTTTCCTGTAACTTTTCTAAGCCATTCTACTTTATTTTACGTTAATAAAATTATATTATTTAGAAATAATGTCATCAATTATTGAACAATAATTTACAGATTCGTTGTAATTTTTATTTTTTTACTATTTTGAATATTAGTTACAAAGCCAGTCGATTCAATTATATGTTATGATTTCCGGCAAAATTGATGGGCCTTTTTCATTTCTCATGGTGTTTTAAAATTTAATTGTAAAATATTGCGAAATAAATACAATAGTAGATTTTTGTATTCACGAGTAACACTGTATTAACTTCAAAAGAAGAATGTTTGACGTAATATCCGGTACATAAAACTACGAAAAAGGTTTGAAACTGTTGAAGAAAAAAGTTATAAAAAGATATATAGAAAATATTGTTTAAATTTTTTTTCTTTTATTGCTTTTAGATTATTTTTCTTATATTTCTTTGCCACGTGTTCCTGTGTTTTGACATTACGGTAAAATAGTGGGTTCAGTCAGTGCAAAATGACATTGACATTTACATCCAAAAATAACATAACCTGTAAATTTTGCATTTTGCAGCAAACTGCAAATGTAATTTTTATTGAGCATTTGTTAGACTTTGTAGTTATATGTTATATTCCATTCATGTCTCGCATGTTAAAGTGAAACAGCAGGTATATTGAATAATTTTACATTAACTTGCCAAAATTAGAGTACGTATGTAAGTAAGAACTACTATCTTATCTTCATTAACCAGTGTTTGCTTGTAGTTCATACATATATAATTTAGTATTTGACTTACAGATTTTTATAGAATACTCTTTGAAAATGAGTCTCGAATCTATTAGATACAAAAGAGGGAATCTAGAAATTTTGGATCAGTTATTACTTCCTCTTCAAACTAGATATGTGAAAGTATTGGGTGTCGAAGATGGCTGGAAAGTAATAAATAAAATGCAGGTAATAAATATAACTTTTTAAATTATTTTTATGCATTTTTTAGTCAATAACATATTTGAGTAATAATTCTCATCTTTTGATATATTACATACTAAATATATTACCTGATATTTCTGCAAATATTGTTCTAAACATTTAAGATAATCCTTTTAAAAATTACGCAAATTTCTGTAATTGTATGTACACCTTCCCATGTCCATATTTCAGTTTCAATTGGAGCATAATAACCTGCTTGAGCTATTTTGCATTACTACTTGAATCAAGAAAATAAATTATTGTTTATTATACCTGCTATCCTATAGGATGATATCCTTTGTTAAAATAATTTACATTTCTAAAGTAAAATACATATGTATTTCTATTGGATTAGGTGAGAGGAGCCCCTGCCATAGCCATTGTAGGATGCTTATCACTAGCGGTGGAGCTACTCAAGGATGACTTAAATGATAAAAAGGTCATGAGACAAGAGGTCAGTAGATTACTAATCTTTTACTACTACTACTACTATTGTAATATGTAATACTGACTTAACTTTTTGTTAATTAATTGAACCTCTTGATTTTTCCGTGCAGATGAATTTGTGCATATTTACTTCTGGCTTATATGACCTATTGAATTTTCACCTCATTAATACTGTGTATACAAGTTTCAATATTTTCCATCAAAAAATTATAGTATCATATACTGTGTTAAAGAAAAGAATTATCAAATATCATCATCATAGAAGGAGGTTACCTTTAACATGCAAATTACAGATTGAAGGCAAACTCAATTACCTAGTGTCGGCAAGGCCAACAGCTGTAAACATAAAATTGGCAGCGGACGAACTGATAAATTTAGCAAATACTCTTAGTGCCGATGAAAATGTCTCTCCTGCTGACTTTAAAGACAGGTGTGTTGGCTTTCTTGAATTTTACCTATGACAATATATAACTGATTTATATGAAATCTATTATGTACATATACAAAATAAAATATCTGTTTCTGATATGCAAAACTTTATCAACATAATCTAGGATTAGGCACAATTGCTTCATATCAATTGTATTCAATTCATCTTTGCTTTCTTAAACTATAAGTATTACCTCACCTTTGGGTTTATATTAAAATCTGACAGCAGACTTGATGTATAATTTTTATAAAAAAGAATGACAATATGTTTTTTTTTTTCTACTTCAGATTTATAACCAGCATAGAAGGAATGCTAAGCAAAGATATAGAGGACAATAGAGCTATAGGCAAATTTGGCTCAGAAGCAATTTTAAATGCAGCCAAAGGTGATGGTTTGGTCCGCATTTTAACACATTGCAACACTGGATCATTGGCCACAGCAGGTTATGGCACTGCTCTGGGTGTTATACGATCCTTGTATGAAACAAAAAAACTTGGTAAGGAAAATAAAAGTTAAATTAATTTATTTTACTGCATAACCCAAATACCTCACTTAAACGTGGAATACACATTATGTAATACACACCCATATGTACAATTATTTAGAAACTAACATCATATCAACATAATGTTTAGGTCTCCCCAGTGACGTTCAATAGGTCCAATTGTGGCTTGCATTTAGTTCTATTCTGTGGCTCCAGAAGTCTTCATCCCAGAACCTTACAAATACTTTTTTACAAATTTGCTATAGAGGTGACATGGTTTTGTTTCTTAAGTTGCAGCCCAATGCTAGTCTTTTCTAACCTTAATCCAAGAGTACTAGAGAAAACATATAAATATTTATTTATTAAGTTTTCATAATAGAATTTGAGCCTGGTCTTTGTCGTGAGGTACCGGCAAAATAGTACCTCCTCTGAAACAGGTGTCATAAGAGGCGACTGAGTTACCGAAACCGACAGATATCCATCCGAGACAATGTAGCTCAAATGCATAGGGTGGGAACCCATTCCGACGGGGATGCTGCCTACAGCAGTGGACTCCCAATGGCTGTAATGGTGATGACGATCATGAATAAAATTTCCAATGCTTGATACTATCTAACACAACATGACAGGAGAGCCAGTCTACAATTTGATACATTTAATACGTTATATACATACATTTTTCTCATTTTAACATGAGGATTTTGCCTTTTTTTATACTATGAACATTTTTATGTCTGTGGAAGAAAGGAATCTATGACTTTTCATTTCAATGATCTTAACCACTGTGTGTACATCATCTTTGCATTTGCTTTGAATAATTTGTTACTGAATTATTTAAAGCAAAATTTAAAGGGTTTTATGATAATTATTCAGAACACGTGTACTGCACGGAGACGCGACCATACAACCAAGGCGCGCGGCTTACGGCCTACGAGCTGGTACACGAAAAGATCCCCGCCACGCTGCTCGTAGATAGCATGGTGTCTGCACTCATGCACACCAGGCACGTCACTGCGGTGGTTGTGGGGGCCGACCGTGTGAGTATCAAATAGTCGGTTCTGGTAACTTAGTCGCCTCTCATGACACATTCTTACTCTGCCGGTACTTCACGGCTTACAATTATATGTCCATACTATTCGTATGTATACGCCATGAAAGCAGGCATAGAACGTCCACTGCTGATGGCCTTTCGAAAAACGGGGAATTTCTCCCAGAATTGCATCTTTACAGAAATGCTGGTGCCCACCCCTGGACTGTTGCATTTATGCTACGTTTTTTTCCGGTGGATACACCGCCACGTGTTTTCAGTACCTGGTACAACAGGTGATTTTTCTGCTCGGTATGAGACGAAACGCGTAATGGTGTTGGGACTGGCCCTTGGCACATACCTACTCGTGATCGCAGAAAAAATCACGCGGTCAAAGTACCCAGTCGTTAATAAATCATCTATCATTAAACATTTTTTCTGGGTCAATAGTACCCAGATATATATTATTGTTTTATTGTATTAACCAGCTATCAAAATTTTAATTTTATTCTTGCGTATTTTTTACTATTAGTCGTAAGATATTCATTATGCTGTAAAGGAGTATAATAATGTGCATGAAATGCTTGAGGCCTTTAACGTATTTATAATGATATGGATCAATACTGTAATGTACCGTCTAATTGCAATTGCTTTGCAATTACCGCATTATGCGTGGCCAATTTTATAAAACTTATAATGGTAATAGTTACATATCTTTTCTATATGTATGGATTAATATATATATGTTTGTGTGTAGCAAATGGTTATTTATAAGCTAATGTACACAAAATAAATACCCATATTATATACTTTACCTTTCTTAGAATCATTCTTATATATTGGTGAAAACAGCGTGAAAAGTGGAGTAGTTTTGAGTTTATCGCGAACAGACATGGCTTAGAACTTTATTTAATATATTATGACGGGCCCGATGGTGCAGATGGTAGTGATTCTATGTTGTACGCCAATGATCGTGGGTTCGATCCCCACCCATCACAAATATTTATATGAATGAATATGATGTATATTATACTTGTTTTTAATCTCGATGTTATTTGTATATATTTAAGTATTATATTTGTAATTCATCTCTTATCTAATATCCGTACCGCTAGAGCTTCAAGCTACTTATCTCAGGGTCAATTCAAGGTATGAGATATCGTGTGATTTTATTATTATTGTATTATTCAAATGTATATTATCGATTAACGACTGTGAAAGACAAGCTTGTTCAATGTTGTATTGCATATTTGTCAGGTGGCAGCCAACGGTGACACAGCAAACAAGATTGGCACGTACCAAATAGCCATAGTGGCAAAGTACCACGATGTGCCGTTCTATGTGGCGGCGCCACTCAGCTCCATCGACATGTCGCTGACGTCCGGCGACCGCATCAAGATCGAGGAGCGCCCCGACAGAGAGATGACGCACATCGGGGAACACAGGATAGCTGCTCCCGGTTAGTGTGACTACAGAAGAATCACAAATATACTACTTTAATACATACATTGGACACCCAGACACAGAACAAACATAATATCATATAAATATTTGTCCTGAGTGGGGATCGAACCATCGCATATAAAATGTAAAAGTAAAATAAAATAAACTGTGTGTTTATTTTATTATATATTATATATTACCCATTAAATAAATATCAAATTGCTATTTAGTAATGTATAGAGGCTATGTCATGTAGTACATATAGTTCTTATCTTGCCTAAGTTTAAAATATGCTATACATTATTTTCCTGTATATTATATTTATTAATTTATTTACCCTTTATATTATATATATAAAGTTAAATATTTTTGTTAGTTTGAACCATAATTGTAGAGTGAAATTTAGAGAATTCAGACATCATGTAATTATATCAATGAATGGTGACTTATTTCGTTGACTAATCGAACGCTTAAGTTTGTGAAATAACATGATACACTAAATGATCTTCATATCAGCCTATCACTGTTGGACCTAGGCGACTCCAAGAGATCTCTAATAAGGTCTATAATTAGAGGATCATGCCTCTAATTCACGAGCTGAACAGGCGTGAATACCGCTCCGAATCCCCGCCCTGCATTTGAGTTACGCTGTACCGGATGAATATACCCATCTCTCAGTTTCGGTACCTCAGTTAGCTCTTAAGACACCTGGTACAAATTGAAGTACGTACCATTCTACTCAGCCGATAACCCACGGCCCGTTAGCCTATATTTTTAAAATAATTTTACTGTCCTTAATAATATTATAAATCCGAAAGTAACTCTTTCTGTCTGTCTGTCCGTTACGCCATCACGCCTAAACTACTGAACCGATTTAAATGAAATGTAGTACACATATAGTCTAAAGCCTTAGAAAGGACAAAACTTATTATTTAGGCTAATAATTTGTATATCGTCGATGATACTTCAATACCGCGTATGTAGCTTAAGTTAATAAGGTCAATTTTCGATCATTTCTAATTTAATTTTCAACTTTATTTGCAACTGCTACTTTGCGATATTGCACTATCATCGACGATATATAAATAAATATAACATTTAAAGTTTACATAAGATAAAGTAAAAAGGTATGGTGCCCAAAGAAACTTCTAAGTCGCGGGCACAGCTAGTTCGTAATGATTGTGCAAATAATAAGATAATATTACACAGTTACTTACCTCTACTTCAGGCATAAACTGTTGGAACCCGTCCTTCGACGTCACCCCCGCCAGTTTGATCACTGGCATCATCACAGAGAAGGGCGTGTTCTCTCCCGACCAACTCAAGGACGAGATTCCAAAACACCAAGTTCCTGCTTCATAGCCAAACATGTACGATTATCAATTCCATTATTTTAATAGCAGCCGCTTGTTGGCCTTATTCGTGCGTCAGATCTTAGTCACATAACCAATTATGTATTCATGATAAATTTATGCCTAACTAATGTATATGTTCGACCGGATGTAAAGCTGATGACGAAGAATTGAAGCCCAAAGATATTTGGTTCCTACTAACCCTTATAAACAGATGCGAAATTTCGGCCAGACGGTTCCACTTCGGAGACTTGTAAAGTTGCAGGTAGAGGGCGCTGTTTACTTAGTATTCACAAGCTAAATATGTCACAAAAGCTAAAAAAGCCTGTCTTGCATCAATATTTATCTAGATTTCAATGAACATTCTCTTTTTTAAAAAGAGCAAATTTATGTAAACATATAGTTAGGGATAAAATAAATAAATTTGTAAATTAAAGATCCATAAAATTAAACAGTCACATTCTTGGAAAATTATTAGAAATACTGAGTTTTGAACTATTTAAACAGCACCCTCTGCAGAAACTACCAAGATTTTCTTTGTTAAAATGTATGAGGTAGTATAATAATAATTTCGCACTAAGTCTCATAAATTATATAATATAAAAAGGAAATAACCCCTATAACTAAAACCTAATAAGCTTGACCCTTGGAAAAAAGTGTCTTTATCAAACTAAGTAAAAAAAATCAGGACAGCTAAACTTTGCGCACAATGTATACTCTACTTATCTATACTAATTGTATAAAAAGTGTTTAATCTTAGGCCATATCTCAGCATTTCTACTAAACATTGTTGTGGATTCAGTACTGTTCAAATTGCGCATCCATAAAATTTCCTGCGGGCAAGTTATTTAGAATTATCAATAGAAAATAAAGGCAAAATATTTTAGATTTTAATTAAGTTTCCTTTGAGATTAAATATGATTAAAATAAATACAAAAATAACTATTGAATTTTTGTTGTTGAGAACGCGCTATGTATCGTGCTGTTATAAAATGTGTTAGAGTGTATATTGTTTAATATAATCTTACACATTTTGTACTTTAAAACTCTACTTATGTGATATACTTACATAAGTACGTATATATAGTTGGTCATACATTTATCTGGCTATATTGATTAGAAATGTTATAAATAAACTAATAAGTAAAAATGTCCCTGATGCCATAGCATCATTTGTATATTTTGTGTAATCAAGTAAATAAGTTCACAATGTGATTAATATAATCCAGGTATTAGGGAGTACTTGTATCCACCAGGTTATTCAAAAATTTTAATAATTAATTGTCTACTGCTACAGTCTAACTCAAATTTAACATTAAGTTATACTTTTATGGTAGAGAAACTGCCTTTATTCAGGATTTATCAACTATGTGGTAATAACAGAGTGCATGGTTATATATTATTTATTTATTACTTATATGGGGCAATCAATAAACTTATGTGTGAAATCATAAATTTATTATGTGATGGCATTTTAAATAAAGGTAGTTGTCAGATGACCCCATTCTTCATCTTGCATGATTTTTATATAATTTAACGTCTAATACCACCTATACAAAACCTATTTCGCCTTCCAACTTTTTATATATTAGTATTAAAACATTGCCATATATTTTTTTGGGGAAAATTTATAAAAATAACACTTATAGATTTTATAGTGGGCAGGCTGTGGCCCACCTGTTTGTCCAAATACTTAAGAGAGTAGAATAGTCGAAATCCAGTCTGTGATTGATTGTTCTGATTACCTTATTTATTTTTTACGATATGTTAATATGCTCAAATCTATATAATAGCTTTATTAACTGTTACACAAAACAACCATTTGGTATTTTAAAATTAAATACTGCTTTTAGGGTGCAAACATTTTGCATTTGTTTTTAGTCTACTATTTTGTTTGTAGCGCGAAAAGCCTACTACCGTTTTCTTTAGAAAAATATCGCCTTGTCAGTATGTGCCAAAAATAATATATTTATAGATATGAGGCTTCGTTGCACAACATAGGCTTAGTGATTATAAAGTGTTACAATTTATTCCATTGTAAAAATAAATGTAAAGCTAATATTTTGTGCCTTTCGTTGTTTCTATAGACTTTTCATAAAATCTAATATTATCTGTATTACAAGATTCTACCAATATTCTTTACATTCCAAACTGTGGTAAATAAAAAATGTTATCATAAGTATAGCTAGTTTATCATGGGGAAATTGAAAATATTATTTATAAAATTAAATCTGCCCTACATTGTACCTAATTACCACCGTTAATTACATGATGACATCATTTTATAAATTGTTTAACCTTCGATAGTCAATAGATGTTGGTCATTAATTGTTGGTGAATATATTATCGTCTTGTGTCTATATTTTTTGGACCAAAAAGGTGAGGAAAATGTCAGAAAATTTTTTATTCAGGAGCCGAATAGAACTCTTGTATACTTATCTTTCTTAACAAATCAAATCGGCTTAGAAAAATGAATGTTCTATAGAAATATTCGACAGTCTACACATGAATTCAGAAAGAACCCATAAATTGTTATAGTATACTATAAAGTTAAGTATATCCTAATTCCGTCACACTTGTCCTATACAATGGCAACGTTATTAAAATATTTATATGTTCATACTTAATAAATGTTTTAATTAAAATGAATAAAAAAATGTTTTATTTTTGTCTGAACCATTCTCATACAGCGCTGATTAATAGCCGCATGCATCCTCACTTCACCCGCGTATTTTTTTTTTATTACATGGCCCACGCAGATGAGCTAATTTTGTCCACAGAAAAAACCATCCCTGACCCGTGAGAAATAATGCCCCCTGAAAACTTGTAACGGTCTTAACGAACTCTGTGTCGGAACTGATTCAGAAATTCAAAGTGCGCGTTATAAACAACATTCTGTGATAACGCTGAGTAGATAAATTACATAAACTTAAAGAAAATAAAAATAATATCTTTATGGACGTCTTTCTAATTTCTAGACTGTCGCCAGTACGTAATAAGTTGTGGTAGGAAGTCCCTATTTCTCATTCACTTGAGAAATCCAATGCAGATGAACGGACGATTTATATTTAATCGAGCTCATCTAGAATTCGATTAAAAAAGTTACTTTATCTGCGGCTTAATTTGGAGAATCTGAGAATTAAAAAAATCTGTATTTGGGCAAGGATATAGTTATGTTGAAAAAATTCTAAAATACCTTCAAATAGGCCAATAAAAAATATTATTTTATGTTATATAAAGTTATATTTTTTTTAGTAATATTTAGTGAAAAATTACTGGTTTGCCTGTCTGCATAATGTTAATCAGTCATTTCATTTGTGGGACACAATATTCAACTATTATCGTCGTCACAGTCAGACACTGACGTTAATGTGTATTTTTCCCTACTGATAATATTGCCAAAATATAATTGCAAATACTTTTATTAAATTTTAGTTTTCATTGCCTTTGCCTTACGTTCATTCTATGCAAGTTTAAAAAACTGAATCATATTGTCTATGGTTTAGTCGTTTCCAATATGTCAGTCTGTAGGGGTGTCGTAAATTTATTTTTATTTTTAAACAATTAGCGTAAGAATAGGACATTTGTTTATTAAGAATATGACACAATAACATAAGTCGCGAGGACTTTTATTGTTTGTTAACCATTATGAATATTTCATGTTTTAGTTGATCCACTTATTGTCCACAACACGGAAACTTATTTAGTTATTACCTTCTCATTTATTGTTTCAACCTCAGTTCTAGTGAAGACTTTAATAGCAGTGAAGTGTTGAATTAATTAGTGTATTATAATCTGAATTTATTGTATTGTAAATAAAAAATATTGTTTGTCCGCGCATGCGTTACCATCGAAAACAGACAAAGGTTTTGTGTGGTTCGAAAATCAGCTGTATTGTATGTGCAATGACTTAGTGATATAAAAAGTGTGTGTTTTCAAGCGACAATGTTTAGTGAAATTGGATACACAGTCTTCTTACTTCTTGCTTTGCCGTATATTGAAAGTGGTAATGGTAAGTTCAACACTTGTATCTTTCACACACACTTCCATTGACAACAATAAAAGGTGTCAGACGTACAGTCATCATACACGAAAAATGGTTAAGCCCAGTCTTCTTATTAATTACGTATATTCGTATCTATATTGTTTGAAAATTATTAGTGGAACTATCCAAAACATTCATCTTGAAGTATTTATACAGAGTGAAAATTACAGATGTATTTTCCGTATTCTTCAGAGTAAATAACAATAATTTAGTCCCTGTAATAATCAAAAATAAAACATAGTTGTTTACTGTCCAATTATTATATAAACAAAAAGAAGTATTACTTTATCTTTGGTACTTTCTTTAAACAGTAATCTAATTCTTTATGTGTTGTCACAATATCAAAAGTTATACATACACATTCAGTTTTATTTCTTATGTATTTTATAGAACTATAACATTCAGGGCAATTAAAGCTCTTAATAACCATTGTATACAGTACTATATTTATGTACCTACCCATTATCTTTTGTTTTGATTATCAATATATATGTATGTATTTGTGTATTCAAATATAAAGCATTTTGTGTGTGCACACATTCCTAAGTTTAAAGTCAAATGACCTACTGAAAAATATTATTGGTTTGCTATACCATGAGAAATAAAAACATCTCTGAATTAACACTAGTAATAAATATGATGTTATTTTGTTGTATGTCGTTATGTAAAAGTATCAACATTTTCCAAAACTAAATGGCTAATGATGTCACTACCACAGTCATCAATTTACATCTTTTAATGTGTACCTAATTAGTTTAATTTTTATTTTTAATATTTTCTACACCTTTATACCCAATGTTGTAAATCCTAATTCGAATAATTATAATAAAAACTTCCTTCATAGTTGTGGAGGAAGTATGATAGTGTTTAAATTTCAGATTTACTTAATTAAAGTTTTATTATGAAATTATAACTGCCTAAAAAAAATAGGTAGGTTCAAATGATATACTTATTTTCAGCCATTGATAAATTTTGTTAATGATTTAATAGTCACAATCACTATAAATAACCAGTACTATTACATAAATGATTGTAATAAAAAGTTTCTATTTCACAAAAGTATTATTATTGAAAATATATTGTGTTATTGAAAATTGTATTATTGAAATATATTGTGTTGGATAAAAAAAATATTGTGTGCTTGCTGTATCTTCATAAAAAATCTGTCTCTTGATAACCTCTATAATATAATTTAGTATAAAGTATGAACAGAATCCTGTTTGGCTTTTACTTGAAACTCCATTTTATTAACATTAATGAAACCTCCTTCTAAATAATTGCTGCAGATTGGTACTACTACTCAACAGAAAAAAAAATGTAGGAACATTGTCTTCTTATTTATTTGTTTTAATGTCCCAAAAAAAGACCTTATAAAATTTCTATTATTATAATAAATATTTTACTAATCAGAGCATAATCTTATAATGAGTTCTTTTGTGAAAAAGATTACTTTACCATATCAAGTTAATTACACTAATTAAGTGTTGAAATTATGATTTTACTTTTTTCACTTTGCAAATTGTTTTTCCGTGTTTATGTGGTTACATTGATTTATTCTCAATTAAAAAATGAATGTTATCAGTGTTTGTGCTATGGTTTTAATTTGCACATAAAAATATTAAGTGGAAAGTTTATAAATAGATGTTGACATTCACAACCTCGGTACCTTGAATCACCAACAGGTCATCAATATTTTCAAACTCATCAAACACAAAGAGGTTTATTATTTGTTTTTAGTATATTATATTGTAAATCATTAATATATTGAAAGAGATTGATGGCTGATTTTAAGAAAAGTTGTTTATGTCTATATAGGTATATAATTGCACCTAATTTATAAAATTATTAGAGTTAGGCATTTAATATAATCAGAATATGAATACAAATGTAAGTATAATATACTAATAATATATGAAATCAATAATAGTATATCAATCAGTGTTTAGTATGTTTCTTCTGCTGAATATTTCTAGGATTTTAAATAGGGAAATTTCCTCTTGCTTAGATTCAAACTTGTAAACAATAAAAAAAGCTATTTTAAATAATATGACATAACAATACTGTATATATCCATATTCTGTGGATGAAATTTGTAAGTCAATTGGGCAGTTTTTTATTACTTCCATTAATTTCATTTATATTCTTTAGTGTATAGTCCGATTTATGTACATTTTGTTCCACTTACGCAGTCGCCTCCACTCCGTCATGCCCGATGTTCGACTTTGCGGTGCTAAAAACCAGTTCCGAAATTCTGAGTCACGATAAATCGACGCCTTACTCGCTGTTGCCCACACACCTACTTTTGTAAATACTCGATCGTTGCCTCTGATTCCGAACAACTAGATAAATCTAGAAAATAGTCATAAAAATTAATATCGACTTCATTTGCAGGAACTCGTTCTATGTATACACGTTAATTCTTTATAATTAAATTTAAGCTTCTTTGTATAATGTATAACGGTGAATCATGAAGATTCTGTTTCATAAAGTCACTTTACGAGAAATAACAAATATGATACAGACGCGAACAGTATTACTGCTATGTAATTCTGGTACAGTCAAGGCGGAAAAAGTCAAAATCGAAAATTATTATGTAGCTATAATAAACGCGAAATGTTTATTTATTTTTTTTTTAGTTTGTTATTTTATGCTTTTTGTGTTTATGTATTTATGTATATGATGCAGATTACATATATCGCAAGTCTTCGATAAAAATATGTGATATGATAGAATTGGACGCCCGCGATTTCGCATAGATGTCGTTCGTCCTTTGTTATGAAGCGTTATATTGGATTTTGAATTTCGATTGGATTAATTACGTTTTATGCTTTAGATTTAGATTTAGATTAGAAACTTACTGTATTATTAAAAGATTTTCTTAATAAACGGATGGAAGTGTACAAATGTAATAAACTAAATTTCAAACATAAAGATAATCTAAAAGTAATTCTTTTGAGCTCTTCCAGTTTGGACGAAGTTGTTCTAACTCGGAGTATCCATTATTTTTATATATTTATGTATATGTGTATATATATACACACACACATACACACACACATATATATATAAATTATATATATATATATATATATATAATTAACCATTACTTCAGAAATGTGATATCTAATTTTGTAATACAACTACTGTACTGCAAATTATCTCTTCATATACATATCTCTTCTCCATTGATTTAAATATTTTTTATAAATGCTTAATATAATGATTTTACGTGCAACCTAAGTAAATAATTACAGCATATCAAATATTAGGTAACCTTAATAAATGTTTAAATTCTCATTATAGAAAGTGGGCAACCCTAAGCCGAGCGTTAAATCAGGGAGCAGAGTTAAAAGTCCGGGAGGAAATTCCCACTTTGAATATGTATCTGCATCCATTGGGTTTGCAAACACGAGGGGCGTAATATTATTAATGTGCCAGTTAGCTTATTTATAAACTGTTGTCAGTCTTAGTTATATCACCCCATTTCACTCTGTCGTGAGGGTTTTATGATAAATTTTATTAAGTATAACTAAATAGGTCTGTAAAAACATCAAAACCTTAGCTGCTTGCCGCAAGGATGGGCAAATTTAAAGATAAGATTAAACAATATCTAACTAATTTTCTCTTATTGTCTATGTAGCTAGATACGTTTTCTTTTTATTTTCGTAATATATTTTATCATAACCTTCCTTTGAATACATGTTATATAATAAAATTAATGCTGTAATATAATAATATTCACTGAACATCTCATACATTGACCTGACGCTGGGGTAAGTAGCTTAACCACTTGTGTTACGGACATCATTGTCTTGGGTAGGGATCGAACCCACAAACCTTGGCTCATAAGATAGGATCACTACTATCTGCACCATCGGGCCCGTCAAGTAATGGCTATAGGTTGAGTAACTCTACCATCTACGTACTTACGAGCTCCATACGTTTTATTAGTGCTTCTTTTATTACTGCCCGTAGCCTTGCTATTGTATAGTTTAACAAAAACTTACAATTCGATCAAGAATACAATTTTAACTTAGTGTATAACGTGCACAAAAGAAATATGACTGACTCTTTTTATTTATTATTTATGAATATGGCACAATGTTTGTCCTAATTGGTATCATTTTCATTAAAGTTCAATTAGTTGCCTGATTAATTATTTCGCCATGCTCTCTAATATTGTCATAGATGATTCCTGGTATGGAACGGAGTTATTGTCCGATGATACCGTACTTTAGGTTGTTGCGTAAATCCGCTGTTTGTCCTGTCTCCGTACCGAACAAAAAAAAGTTGATTTATTGTTCCAAAGTTCCGTTTCTCTAAAACACTGTAAGTACACCATTCGACAAATAATAATTACTGAGATTGCTTTTCAATGTAAGCTTCTTCTTTTATGCCAATAACTATCAAAGAATAGCGAAAAAACCATTATAAATGACGTTGGAGCGGACGACAAAGTAAGCAATTTATAAAAGTAAGATCGACAGTAATATTTCATGGGGCCGACATGAAAAATCGACTGTTGCTAATGAATGAGTAAGTGAGTGTGCTGTGCGACTGATCAGGCCGGCTCGCACGGTAATTGGACTGGATCTTTGTCCGAGTCGTGATGGCTACCCGTGCTATAATGTCTATTAGAATATTTTGCCGTTATACATTTTTCCGAAGCCATTATACCATTGCTATTAATTCAGCAATTATTTTAGGAGTTCACAAAAATATTGATTTATAAAAGAATATGTTTGCTCAAAATGGATGGATGTTTGCATAAGATACACATTTATAAAATGAAAGACCGCCAGTTCTTTAAACGAATAAATTGCATGCTTTCATTCAAACTCTTTGTTAGCTATTGCGACTATTATTATCTTCGAAGCGAAGCAGTAATCTCTTCAGTATTATGACTCAGCTAATGAGATGTCTTCGTGTTACTTTATTGTATTATGATACATACGAGTAATACGAAAGACTCATAAAATTGAACAATCCGTTACCATGTCAGCCAGGAATAGAATAGCTAGATATTATCAGATGTATCATCATCACATATGAGCGTTGCAAGTTGCTAGTTGACGCATCGCAAGCGAGCGTGATAAACGCTGCAGATGGTCCACACAAAATAAATCTTCGTTGTTTTTACACCCTTTCTGTTGTTTTTACACCCTTCTTGGTTGCGAAGTCCTTAACAGTGAGGGGCCATTTACGTTTGGTTCTATGTCCTAACTGTTCTTTTTATGCTTCTCCCGTACGAGGATACGATGTCCGTAATTATTGTGTTGTTGCTCAGGCTGTTGTTACCCGTGGTGTTGATTAAAAAGCAGGAAGGAGGAGACGGCGATAAAGCTTCGAACGGATGGTCTGGACGTCTGGTCATTATACCTGACATAATGACCAGACGTCTAGGAGTATATACGTATGAACCGGATCATCTGTATCAATTTAACTCGTCTCACAAGCGAGCGCGAGCTGTGACGGTGACGGGCTGACGGGTGCGTTCGTTGAACCGGCGAGGTCACGACCATCGTGACGTGTCAGGCTTACAAACAGACCAGACCAACACGGTGACAGACACCGCGTCACCCACCACACGCGTCCGCGCTTGGCCGCCGACGTCTCTACTATCACGGCGACTGTCAATTTACAAGGCCTTATGACGAAGTATTGTGACCACCATTGCATCTCCTTTCTTAAGTGTTCAGAGTCCAAATCTTTGTTAACCAATATCGCACGGAGTCGAGGAACAGTTTTATGTGGTACTGTTCCAAAATTGACACACACATAATAAACAAGAATAGAATACAATTAAATGAATTTACAAGCTTAGATTCATCTCTCGGTACAATGTAAGAGTCTTGTTTAGTGTTAGTGTAACAAAGAACAGATTGATCCATCCGTCTGAGAGTGTGTACAACTTAAATGATAGCAGAGGTTGCAATTCTATCTTTATGCATTGTTAGCGTTATATCTTGGTTATAATATTGACAGCCGCTACTTCAATATTAATTAGCTTTTATAGAACATTTTTTTAGCTATAATGGTGTTTGTGACTGTATTATTTTCTTTGTTTCCTTCCACCGTTAGTTATTGTTATATTATAGTATTAATATATCAACAGACCAGCATTAAGTTAAAGATCTCCATCGTCTGCACTGTACTAGGAACAGTCGTAAAATATTTACGACACACAAGTAGCCCGATATAGAAAAACTTGTTAACGTTACACAAAGAAAGTATTAAGACCATTCAGACGACTACTTCCGATTTAAACTTAAATATAGCCTGTCGAAACGAGTTTCATTCGTGTTTTTAAGATTAACTGTTTTGTAAAATTTACCAGAACTTTTACGTAGGCAATAAAAATATTTCAACATTGTTCTAAGCATAATTGTTACTTCAAAGGATTCTGGTGAAGGGATTCTGAAGGAATGGCATATTTTCTTTGTACGAATTAACCTTTAAGATATGGCAGAAATAATTTTTTTTGTTTTCCTAACGATCGACATTTTTTAAAACTAGTTATATGGTTTGTTAGAATACTAGAATTGAAAGTAGAAAAACTAGGACAGATTTCAATACAGGGCATGGAATCTTTATGGTCACAACTTTTTGCATGTTCACAAGGTTGGACAGGATCCATAGGTTAAGGCTTTGATTGTAAAGATTTTATTCATAACATGAAGTTGCGCAATTTGGGAGAACACTTAGATGCCACAGATTTTTATTAGTGCTCTTTTTATTATACCGGTATTAGTGGCCAGCCGTCGATTTAATCCACGAAATTTTTAAGGACAACATGCCTGTAGGATGCGAAGGAGTATTAACTATCACAAACTTTCACGCTTATTATAATAGGAGATGTGATGTATTTTCGTCTTAAAAGTCCATATATCCGAATCGGCGAATGTTAACCCAATGAGCCAAAGGTATGACCTTTCGATCCTTACTCAGAGCAATTTCTATATTGTTTGTAATTCCTCTTTAACACAAGTGCTTTGAGCTACTTATTTTAGAGTCAGGTCAATTTATGATATGTCGTATTAAATCGAATTCATTTATTTAATAATTCTTGGCAGGCTCATGGCCTATGTGAACGGCAAATTACACGCCGGTGCAATGTCATTGTCTCGCTGTTGTGTAACATCGACGTCTATAAACGCAAGTTGCGTGTGAAATAATGCACTATTACTTAATTTACATTATGTACCCACTAATCGAGATCATTACATGATGGCACCTTGTAATTTACAGAGCGCACGTTCACAATTGGCCATTCCCAAAGACCGAGCGTGATACGTGTGACTTGACTTAAAATTTTTCATTAAAAATTATTGCGGAAATGAAGACTAAGTATGCAATTATTTTTATTGACCCGGTTTTATTGAGAAAATCAAGCGTCAATCTTCTTTTTACCTAAGTTTTATTATTTTATTGCCTGCCCGGCAATAATAAATTAATACATACTAATGTATGTAATAATTATGATTTTGGATGAATGTGTTTACTAGTAGGGACTAATTAAAACACAATCCAAAATAATAATTATTATTTACTATGCCGGGCAGGCAATAAAATTATAAAATTTAGGTAAAAAGAAAATTATTGGTTCCCAACCTATTTCTGACTGAGGACTACATTAATTTCCTTCAGAAATAGGTTTGGATCCAATATTTTTTTACAGAATTGTACATTCGTACATACATACATCACGCCTGTGTCCCATCGGGGTAGGCAGATACTGTGAAACTCCACTTCCTACGATCTTGGCAAATCTCTCTCACTTCCGTTACACGCATTAGTCGGTTCATACACGCTCGTTTATTATTGGTACTTCTGACCTGGCCCTTCTTTAATACCTCTTCTACCTGGTTAAGTTATGTTCGCCTCGGTCGTCCTATGCAAACCCTTCTATTTACTTTCGCTCTACATATTTGTGCAGTTACAGTATTGCACAGGTCTATTCTTGTAAAATTTAATTAAAGCACATACAGGAAAAAATCAAATATAATTATGAGGAAAATTATGATTAATCCTAAAATGTGTTTCATGAAATATTTGTACTGATAATGTATTTTAGTAGGAAAAATAAAAATTACTAAAGGATGTGTCATTTATTAAACAAAATATTGTTTGTTGCCTACGGCGTCTATGCCTCGGTGTACTTTTTTATAATTCACCAAGTTACTTCTTATAACATCAGATCTCATGCACATTAAGAACCATACAAAGCTGACAATATTTTGTTAATAATTTATATACTTACAATTGTGCATAATAAATAATATAATTGATAAAAACATAAATTCACCATATTCGCCATTAGTTGACGTCGTTCCAAGAAAGTTAGCTTAAAGCAATTGTGTTACGGATATAACAGAAGAATTACAAATATGATACTTAGATATTTAACACCCAGACACAGAACACACAATATTTGTTCCGGTTAGAGATCGAGGCTTATATGTATAATACATGAATAATAAAGTAGGGAAACACTGATAATTTTAGAAGTTTCTAATGTGATGCCGTAAATAAAATTTTTGCGATTGCATTGCGATTACGGACTGAACACGATGAGATAGATCAAAATAATGTATTACAGTATTGTACACCACAAAAAGGACCGCAAAAACCCGCGAAGAAAACTAGAAACATGACCCCCGAAGCCGGGGCATGTCTCTAGTACTAAATAATAAGGAAACGAATTCAAAATAAGTTTAAACATATTTGCAAAACTTTTTCGTGACATACATATCAATTATGAAATAAAGAAGAAATATTTAAATGATAGTCGAAACCGCAATAGCATGCTGGATGTAGGCTACATAAAACAGGTAATAATTGAAATCACTTGTGGAGCCCTATGTCTATCGGTGAACATCTCACGGCTAATATTATAATGCTGATTAGCTGTGCCCGCGACTTCGTCAGCGTGATATAATTTTCGCCTGTTTTTGCCACATTTATTTTTGATTGGTGCTCCGCTTCTATTAGTCGTAGTGTGATATTATATTGCCTAAATTACTCCTTGTTATATCAGCTATATGCCAGTGAGATTTAATAAAATCAGGCCAGCTATTTCAGTAATTACTTCAAACAAACAGACAGACACAGACAAAAAGAAAGTTATTATTAATATTATTAACATACACTCCAATTTTATTTATGTGTATCGACAATTGTTGCTGTCTAAAGTAAAGGGGCCGGTTACTGGAACTAATTATGGAATATTTGTTATGGACGTTATTGACGCTGTTGAATATCGCTACAAAATGTATACTTATAATGTAACATGCATGACATCTAAATGAAAGCATCGTTACCTGATACATTTGAGTGGTAAAATATTATTTCTTGTGTGTAAGTACTTGGGAAAAATAATTAAAATTTGTACGTTTTTTTCTTAATATTTAAAACGCATTGGTCGCAGCGACTTACAGTCGGGAGTTGCAAGGAATGACCAACATGAGTAATTTTTATTTTGGGATCTATATATAAAAGAAGAAACTGACTGACTGGATCATTGACTGAATGAATGACTGAATGGCTGCTTGACTGACATATCTTCGCAGGGCCTAAACTAAAAGGGTTTAGGAACCTGAAATTTTGCTCAAGGGTTCTTTTTATAACGTAATAGAGCACTAAGAAAGAATTTTTTTTAATCATCCCCTAAGGTGAAAAGAATGGAGGAGAGATAAATTGAGGTAAGGGTTACTTAAGTGTCACTTAGATTCTAGTATCGCTTGTGAATACGTGTGGATTAATAATAGCATATATATGTACATTCAAATCATTTCAGTAGATAAACTTTTTATTTATTTATCTTTTTGCTATCAAAAATATGGCGGGCTTAAAGCCTAGTGGCATTATCTACCAGTCAACTGTCGGGCAAAGCATAAAAGGAGATAAGGCGGTGCAATACACGTTAAAATGTATATATAATTATAAATACTAAATTATTAATCTGTAGAGTACATACATATACAAAAATAACTTTATATACACATATACATACATATAGCTATTATTATACCTGACATGGATAAGTAAGAAAACAAAGAGGTTAATTAAATAGAGTCATCAAATGAACAGATCCTATCCTGCATAATATTATCCTTATATTTGACAAAATTACTCACCTTACACGGCTTACATACGGCTATCACTAATGGACAGTGATTCATGAGGTAGTTGTATGTGTATAATGTATCCATGCTTTGTGTAAACTAGTTGAAATGTGACAATGATTGTTAAATGTGGGAATAAACATGACAAATGATATTATACTGGCTTGTGCAGGCTGATGCAAGCTCTATTACAAGAAAAACAAAATGCCGTGCAAATTAGGTAGGCTTTTAGAAGTCACATAAACTCTATTTATCAACGTGTATTTTGGTATTATAACTATCTAATAGGTACCTATAATAAGCCTAACATTTAAGCCTTGAAATACCGATACAAAAGACTATATTACCACCCACAATATCATGGGTCATAAGAGGCAACTAGGTACTGAAACTGACAGATGGCGGTATATCAATTAGAAATAATGTAGCTTAAATGCAGGAGGTCGGAGAAACAGCTATTCTAAGACTGCCCAGCAAGATAAAAATGGGTAGAATACTTCGTCATTTTTGGGAGACCTCTAGTATAGATGTCTTACGCCTAGTATAACGCTGAGGAATATTTGGGTATTTCATTTAAGAGGCAAAACTATAAGATTTTATTTTCGCTTTGTGTGGTTTTGATCACTCTCCCAGGACTCGCAATATGGCGTCCTGGTACGCTCACCCAGCTTGTATAATAAACGAATCTAGAACGGGGAAATCCCCGAAATGCTCTCTCCGGCAGTTAGGCACCAGTCCTGTCATAATCCTGCATGTGTAATGAATGACGTTTCTATTCGTCCAACCTTTTTACAAATCCCACCAATATGCGTTTCGCCACGAAATATTTTATAACCTTTTCCTTTTCTTAAAAATATTTTTAGTAAACAATTCAGTTTCAAGTTTTTGTGGTCTGGTAGAATACTAGATGTGTTCTAACACAAGTACTTTGGGCGACTTATCTCGCAATCAGTCAATGTATAAGATGTTGTGTGAATTTATTATTATTATTTGATTAACCTAAATTAGAAATAATTTTAAACTAACAATAGAATCAAACTTTTAAGAAACAAAAGGTTGTTAAATGATTTTATCAAGCTACCATTGCTTGTCATATGACACAAAAGTAATCAACAGTGCTGATTCGGATCTATTTCAGGAAGAAGTTTAAATAAATTGGCATCTAGCCTAATCTATTCACGAAAAGGTTTAAAGCAATGCAGAACTTAGGATTTTTCCGTACATGGTCTATTAACGGTGTAATTATTTAGAACAACATCCTCGTTTCTGAATCATACAAAGAACAAAAGATTTTACTTGAGTTTTAAAAGGAGACCGCGACTAACAAAGCCTGCAGTAATAATAAGAATTACCAAGTCTGCATTTGCCAGTTTCTTGGTTAAAACCTTGAAGTTAGTGTAATGGTGATTAACTCGCTTACGTGTTCTCTAAGCCCATGTAGGTCCGTGCTAATTGATGTAATTTTTCTAAGGATAGCCACGTATTGCTCTTTATTACAACGTAGTTAAGGTCTTGCTTTAATAATACGCTTGCGTAAGAAGATTAGTCAAAGTAAGGTAATTTTCCGAGACGTAAAAAAACAACCTAGTCAAATAATTAGGGCAATGCGTGCTAGCCTTCATTTGCTCGAGTCAAGAGCACGCACAGTGTAGTGGTGGAAGGTCGGACAGTGTAGTGGCAGAAGGAAAAATGTGTGGTAACATACTTTTCGGTCGTGAAACAAAAGTTTTTGAGATTACTGCAAGGAATTAATGAATGAAATTAAATTCAAATGAATGAGCGTTCATCGACTTAAGATACTTTGATTGCACAGTACAAAAAGTATTTTTGTAGAGGCATAATTTCTGATCATGTTTGAAGTATTCCGCATTTTGCAAACTATGAGTCACTACGTGTATCCATCGAGTAACAGTCAAAAGCTAGAATGAATTAAAAATCGATTAAGTCTGTAGATTAAAAAGTACTGCATAAAAATTGATTTAGATTGTGAAATTAAGTCCGATTACCAATTTCATCTATTACAGTAATTTGTGAATTGATTCAAAATTAAAAGCACAGCTAGCTAAATAATGCCTGTTACTTATATACTTATCAACAGCAGTCGTAAAAGTAAAGTGCCGCATGAATCATCTGTGGTCGACGTAAATCGCTCTCGTGTGGCTAGAAAAAAAATCTATTACGCAGGGCTGTTTAGCTTGAGGCGGTTCTAAATCGCGTTACAGCCTTGGAGCCCGGCACGCTTCGCCGAGCATGACGCGTACACTCGTAGCCCGACGACGATATCTTTAATCTATTGTACCTGCGATACGATCTTCCTCCACTATCCTGATTTCCTTCACTACATTTTTTCCTACCCCTTTTTTTAGCTTATCGGGAAAACAAAACATGTTTTCTCGGTTAACGGTTATATGGTGGTTAACGGTTTCATTTTGTATAGAAAATACTAATCCACATTGATTTGAGCAAAAAAAACCTTAAACCTAGTATATTATACGTACAATGTTTTGACATGATGAAATGAGAAAAAACCGGACCGGCTGCTATCATCTTATCAGAAATGAGAATGTATACAAAGCATTACGTAACCTCAAATTCAATTGTACGTTATCAATACATCAATTTGCATTAAATTGCAGAATTTGTGCCAAAACGAGCATGCACATACCTACGAATAGCACGAGTTAATTACAAACAAATAAGCGGTCAGTTCTGCTGTAGGTGCATGTCTGCAATCTGTAGGCATTAAGCCAGCGGGGTGGGGACTAATTACGAAGTTAGGGGGGTCGGGCAGTTGTTAGCCGAGATATAATGGGCAACGGCAATGAGCCACGGACTCTGAGCAGTATGTCGAGTCGACTTCCAAAGGATACTAACGCGTAGTATAATCGCTGTTAATGTGATCTAAGCGATACGACGCTTAGCCAGACGTCTCGGTCATAGACTTCTGATAATGCAGCTATTGATGCTAGCTTATAACACCCACAAAAGGTTCTCGAGTTTCTTGGCAACTCTTTCGGTGAATGTGACTGCATAAAGCTTATTATGCAAGCGATTATAACGAAGTTTGCAATACAGCATTATTGTCAGTCACTAAATATTCGTAACCCTTCTGTTATTTATACGTATAATATTTATTATGTACATTTTTCTTTACTTATTCGAATATGCTTCTGAGTGTGGAAGTGCTGTTTGCAAATTTCTGGTGTTTTGCTTTGGTGTATGAATATATATTTTGCAAGTTTTCCTCTGTTTACTCGTTTATATGAAAGCAATCAACAGCTGCGTCCTAAGTTAGTTCATAAAACAAGTGAAGTCACTATACGAATGAGATGACTAACTGGGTATTACAGAGACGTATAGATGTGTGTGCGGGATAAAATCAAGAGTACGTAGCTACATAGGTGGCGTGGGGCGATGACCCTCCTGCCGTGGGCGGGCGGCGCGGCGGCTCGCGTTTAGGCGGGCCGGTAAACATAAACAAACGTTCGCACGGGTGATAGCGCCGCCGACAATGAATAAATACTCTTTTTGTTCAGTGCGCGGCCATTTGTTTAAGCTGTACACGAACTGAGAATTAATTTATGCTAAACTGGAATGGCTACTGAAATCTAGTAACGTTATAAGTTGGGGAAACTTCGGTGTATGATTTTAGATATTAGTTGAGACTTTTCCGTTCGCTTTCTTATAATAGAAGTAGTTTAAGATGATTTTAACTTAATAGATACTATAAAAAAATGATGAATGAGATTTTACTAGTACTTATTACGTCTTATCTACTCTGTGTAATCAACTTTCTATGAAAAAACACTGAAATACCAACCTCAATGTTTCCGAGAACAAGTAATTCTACGCGATTATGTAACTAAAACTGTTTAGGCTATGAGAGATTTATTTTTATTTGAAGCGCGAGTTGTAAGAATAATTGGGTCACTAGTGCCGTGGGGTGGGGCGCGAGATAATACTAGAGCTTCCTGGTTCCGTCTGAGTGGAGCACTATCTGCCGCACACAATAAACGCTTTACCAGCCAGCGGTAACCATTTCTTGTATGAAAACTGAAATGAAATCGATTCTAAATTAACGATTGAATGTATTTTTTTTGTCAAATTTTCAGGTTGAATACCGAAAACTACCAATTTATTCGTAGATACGTGACCAAAAGCAAAGTGCGATAATTTGTAGCTCAACTTGACGCAATAGAAATCGTTTTGTTTTTCAATTCGTTTTACGTAATCGGTGAAAATTGTATAACGGTGAATATAAATTGGCGGGTGTTTCAAGAATAATTAGGTCACTAGTGCTATGGGGTGCACGATCCTCCACCTGAGAGGCTTCCTAGATCTATTTTAGTACAACATCTGTTAATGTTATATTTGTGCTTTTTAAATACATCCGCTGGTTCTATTTTGACCGTTGGATGTTGTTTGAAATACGACGAGGTCGAAGAACATACAATAAGGTAACGTCAACAATCCGACGGGTTCTAATAACAAAGCTTATCCCTATGACTCACAAAGTTAAACGTTCGTATCCGGGAATATAAATTGAAGAGTGAGCTCATAAGTAATACAGTAGTGCAATAAAGCACAGTTTCGCCGGCAAGAGCAATTAACTTAAGGATAATGTTCAATGTGTAAGTAGAGGCGGTCCTCGTCCGAGGCGCCCTGCGGGCAATTAGCGACACATGTCGACACTGTCTCTCGCAAACGGCATCCGGACCGTGTGCGGGTGCTTCATATCCTATGCGCATCTTGTGCACACTTAAAGAGAAGACTCCTTTTTCCTATGTAAGCATGTAAGATGCACTAATATAACGCCACGAAACGGCGAACTTGTTGAAGAATATAAGAATTTGATCAGCTTATAAGATCGTGGAATTTTCTTTGTGTTTACTGCTTCGTGTCCCGTGTGTATGGATATCAGCTGATATTATAGAAGGGAAATCCGAGATGTGGTCCAGACCGCAACTCCGGACGTTTGTTAAGTTGGTGTTTACGATGACATCGGCAGGATGGACTTGTTATGCCAAACGCAGATCGCCACAGAACTAGTGTTTTTTGTTTGATTCATCTACAGTACACTAGTATAAGCCGTTATTCAATGTCTCTGCTGCAAGGGCATTATCAGTCTTCTTTATGTACATATATTGGATAAGGAGCACGGTGCATGACGTGAGCCCAATGCGGAATTAAAGGATCGGTTACTGGTGTTTCACGTAACGAACTTGTAGTAAACTTAGTTATAAGTGCCTACCTGGTGCCAGCAGACTAGTTTATAGTAGCTATATATAATATATATATGGCAGGCTATTCAATGACCTGTTTGTTCAAATAAATCTAGTCCTATTTGGACTTCAAGGTTACCATTTATTTAATTTGTAGAATAGTTAAGGGCTGTAAATTCATTTGGGACTAATAGGTATTATAAAAGCGTCTACTGAATCACAGAATAGCCCGAAAGCAGGTTTGGGTCACCCATCCCAATACTAACAACAGCACAGTTAAGCAACAGTTGCTTAACTTAAATTATCATTTAACAAGAGCGTTAACAACTGTGCTATGAACTCCTATATGTGAACCGTCTATTCATTTTTAATTCCTCGTGCCATTGTCTTTATGTCACCCGTACTTCTTGTATGCTAAACAAAGTGCTGTTTCTGAATGTAAGTCACGCAGTTGAAGAAGTAACCGGCGCCGTATGGCGACAATAGTCTCGATCGTGTTATAATTAAGTTTATTTCTTTGTACAAACATGCAATTTGCAAATTAAACAATTTTATTTTCGCATGATGTAATTTCCGCCGCAGTGTTCTTTATTAATTTTCCTCATGGCAATTAAAATGAATGCAGCAAATGTTAAAATCTTATCTATAAATGAAAATTAATGTTGCTAAGTGCAATAAGTGTATTTTCCTGAAGACATACAAAGTTCTGTTAAAAATAATATTAGTGGTAGTCTAATTTTTACTTTATGCGTGTCGGTGTGCTTGGTGTATTTTTTTAACTTGTTTTAAATAAGATAACACTTCTTTTTCTGTCAAAAAGTTGACGCAAATTGTTAACGTCTAAACAAGATAAATAAAAACTCGCAACATAACGGGTTAACGGGATAATACCTGGAAGAAGTCGGGGATCGGGCCACTAGTAATAAATATTTATTAGGGCGCTTACAGCCTGTAGTATAAGTGGTACAGAGCTAGAGATGATTTAATGATAGAGACTTAAACATACATATAACTATACTTAGACTTATTCCTGAATAAAAAATAATCGGTAATTGCCCTTATATTTATTTTTTCATGTATAAAATTTATTCAGTTTTAGTCACATCCTGCCATCCATTTATATATATATATATATATATATATATATATATATATATATATATATACGTGTATATACACACACACATACATATATTCCTACCTACTTATTTAGATGTTATGTCTAACATAGCAGTAACTTGTTGTTATTTTAATATATTCAATGTACCGAGTATTTTGCGTCTATGTCTAGCAAATAGAATGTTTGGTAAACAGAACACGGCCCTTACCATACCTCATTCATATTAATTTTATTCATAACGCATTCGTCTATCGCAGTGTTCATACATAATTATGTAATAAAGATTAACAATATTGTCTCGAAAATCACAAACAAAAGTTGGTCTTTTATTAACTATATTAACTATTAGCGGCCCGTCCCGGCTTCGCACAGGTAGACATAAATAGGTACATATATTTAAGTAATAAGCATGCTAATTAAACCGACCATGAATCCTTAATTTGAAAAAAAAATTATGCTAAATGTAAAAAAGTAATTATAGTGACGTAACTCCAATAGTTAGACATATGGTCTCGCAAAGGTTTCTGTAGATATTGATATATTCTATAATATTGTCAAACAATTTTTGTCCTATCATTAATATTCTTCGCAGCGTATGCGATGAAAGACATTTTATGGCTAATTTTTTTACACCTTTGGTTGGTTTTAATAGGAATTTCTAAAGTAACCTAGTACTAAATATAGCCTATTGTTCTCAATGATAATGTAGCTTTCTTATTAAAAAAGAATTATTAAAATCGGTCCAGTACTTTTTAGTTTATTTGCTACATACAAAAATACAAATCTTTCCTCTTCATAATATTATTATTATATTATTAGTGTAGATATCTACGCCAACTATAATATTAATTAATAAATAATCAAAGCACTGAAACCTAGACGAGTTTACTAGGAGCATAGATCAAAAACAAACACTGAAAAAATAAAATTCACTTTCGCCGACTCCTTTAATTGATTCTGCGTCTATTTAATTGGATGAACAGCAACTCAAATTAGCCACCTTCGGTACACAGCTCATCAATTAGTTCGTATTACACGCTTGTTGCTCTCTACCACTATTTATATTGTCTATTGATTGAGCTATTCTTGTTCAAAGGCTATACTATCACACTTCCTTATTGTGGCTCGACAAACAAAACTTGTTTATTATACATTGAGCTCAATCAACGCTATAGAAACAACGAGCGATTTGACCGACCAGTAATCTACACTAGATTCTGTTTATGTGTCTGCCCCAGTCAATAGAAAGGATAGTTAATATGGAGGGAAAGCGAGTTCGACGTAACTGGTCACTAAGTAATTACTCCGGTCCCTTGGCTATTCCTTCACTTGAGCTTGTTTTGTGATGGCGAAATCACTAACCAACTAATTACATTTCTTTATCCACTTACAAAGATCTGCACGGCCCCTGAGATATTGTAAACAGTTTAATAGGACCCCTTTCAAGATTCCTCCAAAGTTTAATGTTATTGAAACGATGAATGGGTACGGTGAGCAACTTGAGTGGCGTTTCATTACATAGGATTACAATAGAGCCTTCATCCCAAGTTAACATACTTTGAGCTTGTTATTTAAATAAATTACATAAATATACCTTAATTTAATAACAACGCTATATCAAGTATATATATTTATTTTCTAATGATTACATGTAACCGTTAACATAATGTATATATTACTTTAAAATAAACATTCCACTCTATGTTTTCTCACGCTCACAAAACCAAAAAAAAAAACTCTGTAACGTGAACGATTAAAACGATGCATGAACGATTTAAGAACAACAAGGAAATTTAAACCCTTGAAACGGAACAAAGTTTAGAATCCCGAGGGACAGCCGAGTAATCCTTAATCCTTTTGGGAGCCCTCGCCCTCAAACACCCGGTTGTCACGTACCGCTTCAGGTACATGGGGCAACCATCGTTTTACTCTGTAATACCGTGCTGGATGGTACAGTTATGTTTTGTTCAACATTATTTTAAAATTGATACAATGGAATAATTTTGATTATTTGTTACTGCATAATTTTTACTTTATCTATATAGATATATAAAAAATATTCCCTACTTTCCTTGGTCACAGCATCACGCGTGAACGGTTGAATAGACGTCGTTGATAGATATATATGTATACCAATTTCAATATTCATTTAATTTAAGATAAAACAACGATAATATAGCCGTGGTGGTAGTAGTAGAATAGTACCTCCCCCTGCACCAGGTGTCGTAAGAGGCGACAGATGGCAGTATATCTATCTGAAACAGCGCAGCTTAAATACTACTGGGTGAGGATAAGCAGCAGCATCCTCATCGCGAATATGCGCTCTGCGATTATCACACCTGGGCAATTATGGGTAATTATGGGCAGAAATTCCTCTATCTTGGAAAGGCCTATGTCTAACAGTGGACTTTCTATGGCTGATACGATGACAACGTCTTTCCGGCTGTAGCGTTATTACTTTTCGTGGAAACCTAACAATTTCTCACCTATTTCTATCGCCAAATAGCAGCGTTCATATAGATACGTTCCAGTTTGAATGGCGAGAGCAGCAGTGAAATTACTAGGTAATGTGATACAGTATGTTTATGTCACAAGGTCAGCGTCATTAGGCTGCGGTGACGGTCTATCTATTAGGAGGACTGTAAAAAAAACAACTATGTTAGACTACATGCACGTATAAAAATTTGAATTTACTTGACCAGTTTACTTTTTTAACTTAACGAAACACTTATAGTGTCTCGTTAAGTTGAAAAAGTAATGATTTCTAACACAATATGTAAATTTTCTCTTCGGTTTGTTATGGGTTAACAAGTAAACTGGTTATTCTAAAGCATTTAAAATTATTATTATAACTCGCTAAGAGAAATTAATTGCTAAGCACTGCATTTACAGCTACCGCCACATCTCGAAACAAATATACGTTCTTATTTACGGACACGTGTGTTTGACTTTGACCATCAATTTCTCCCGGTTAATACAATGAGATAAATACGTTTCTCTTTGTTGCCATCAAGATTATTCCCTAGCGTGTGATTCCGGCTCCGCATGAAGGAGGTAATCGTATTATCCAATTGTAAATGAATCATCGCCCATCTGGTATACGGTAACTGTTATATTATTACAATCAATTTATTATCACTAGAATTATTGTTTCTGTGTCAATATTTGATATTTTGCTTATCCAGGCCATTCAAATCCAAGTTGAATGTGTGATATATTTATATTGAACGTTCGTACGTAGACCGAACAACTAACAAGCGACAAGTCACATAAAATGTTCCATCGAACTGTCGAAGTACCGAGAAGTTGACTAAAATCCTAGGACGTCGTTAAAGAAGTAAGAAACTAGCTACTCCAGTGGTCCAGCGCCTAACTTTACTAATAAAATAATGTGCTGCGATATACATATTACAAACATTTGTTTCAATACCTATACCGTTTCTACATAAAATATTATTTTAATATTTAAGTAAAAGATTTGTGTCAATAATACTAGTACTGTATTCTATTTACGCTATCTTGATTCACACAACGCAATGCGACTCTAACAGAGCTAAGACATGTTCTTACAAAGTTGTTGACTAAAGAACCTGCACGTTGCGCAGGCATTTAGCTTGGCTTTGTGACTACATTCAGAAGGGAGGGGGTGGTCCTGTCCCACTGACCCAGTGACATAGCGCCAAAGAATAACCTTACTATGTGCCCGAGCAAATATACGTGAATGTGTAAATAATCCAGTCGGGGAGTCGCAAATAGCCGTGACAATTCTGCTATCTATGAATGATTGATGACGTTTTTGGTAATAGATCACTTACGATTACATTGTCCAACCGGCCTGTTGATGTTTAATTACGACCAACTAAATACAACTACATTCTTATCGATATGCAGACATTACATTCGGAATTAATTAAGTCTTATTGCATTATGGATGCAAATTAGAGTTTTATTGTTCTCTTGAGTTATTTTATTTACATGTTAGAATCCAGGGAATCAATACCAGATGGCACGTTAAATAAATCCCCCATGTCTAACGTCGACTCGCACCCAGATTGCATTCAACTGCAGCTGTGTCGTAACTTATGTCCCACTGCACATCAGTCCCGACAGACGTGGTGTTTCAGCATATTTTAATCTCACCAACACTGTGGTATCATTTCCTCACTGCATTTTCTAGGAACGAAGGCCTAACGAGAATAAATGGGCTATTTATTCGGTCGAGCTTCAGTTACGTGCTTGCCGCGCTCAACACGTAACTACTTTCATATCTGCTGCTGGGCACCCCGTATACAATAAATTTACTGCACAGTGATATCAACCTAGTACCTACTAACAATAAATGGGCTTTATGTTGGGTGGTCCATGCTACGATATGGGTACAGAACACATAAATTAATACGTGTTAACTGAAGCACATGTTCTACACTTGTCTTCTTGACACCATGTGCCTTTCTTATTTTTTTTCCGACAGTTAAACACGAACCCGACGTTAAACTCGAATATTTGAATGCTGAATGAAATACAAAACGGCAACTGTTACGAAATTCCGCACCCGTGAATTCGGCATCGGTAAAGTTACGTCCATTGTCCCCAACTTAAATGTCATTCGGGGCCCCTTCGGAAAGTTTATAATTAACGTTACTGAAAAATTCTGACGGCGAAAATCGAATCGCTTTCGAGTACCGTTTAACCAGATTCAGGTCTTTCTTTCCCTGGAGAGAGCATTAAACAAAATTTTGTGTGATCTAAGAAGTCTGATTTTGGAACTTAAATAGAAATGCATGTGATCCTTTTTAACTGTTATCTAAGCATTTTAGTTTCAATAGTGAAAAGCGTTTTTTTTAGGAAACCACGCTGATTTCGAACTTTAACCTGGATACGAACTGCCCCAGCAGGGAAACGAATTAAGATTTAGTGACGATCGAATTGGCTTACTTGAATAAAAAACGCTTCTCCTTAGATCTATTTATTATCCTAGGAAATTGAATCGCATTTTCAGTTACAGCTGGAAATTAAGCTTCCCCTAATGTTTTTTTTTTCTTTTCAAACATTCTTGGTCCGTCAGGGACGCCTTTGTTCTATTTCATCCGCTTCAACTTTATCTTTGCCTGAGCTTCATTCTTGCTTATTATGATAAAAGTTTGTTGTACAGCCTTTAAGATACCTATTATATTTTCTTAACAACATTCTTGGAGTGCGCGCTTATTTGAGATATGCTATTTACAATTCACTAACAATCGCGTTTTTTATTTGATGATAACTCTCATTTAAAGATGTTATTCAATTATCTTATTTATTTGGTTGCGCGGGAGATACAGCTACTGTCAAATGAACTGTACTGCTACTGAAATGTACCTTTGTTTCCTAAGTACCTGCATATTAACTAGAAAGGACGACTACTAGTTATTAAGTAGGTACTTCTTGATACAATATTTTAAATAAACATTTAGGTATACTAAAGGTTTAAACCCGCCAGGTATTGTAATCCTTACATTAAAACACATATACTTTTAATGTATCAAATTAAACAAGATAAGGGTTATAAGTATTAAAATAAACATTTAGGTATACTAAAGGTTTAACCCCGCCAGGTATTGTAATCCTTACATAAAAACAAATATACATTTAATATATCAAATTAAACAAGATAAGGATTACATGCTCGCGGAATTTCGTAACAGTTGTCATTATAAAGTTTTTTGCATAGAATGTTATCATATATTAACATTAAATTACATTGTTACAGCATACAACCGCCGACTCAACCAATACATTGAGCACTACGAGTCGCTTGTCTACGACTCGAGTGTTATCCATGAACAGCACTTGCGCACGCGCAGGTCGCTTGACTCTGCCCCCGACTTGCGGCTCGACTTCCACGCGCATAACAAGAAGTTCAAGCTGCGCTTGCGGCGAGATCTCTCAGCATTCAGCGATGACTTTAAAGTGAGTTTACAGCATAATAATAATGAGCTCATTATTTTAATCATTGTTACAACAAATTGTTTATACATTGCGAGCCGATTGCCCTCGCATTGTCCACGAGCAGCGCGTACGCGTTCTTCGACATCGATCTATACTTTTATACACAAAAAAATATTCAAGCGTTTGCAGCAATATCTCTTAGCATTCAGCGAGGACTTCAAGTGAGCTTACAACGAATACTGCTATGTAAGCGGTGTAGCATGTTTGCATTGGCAGCGTATGCAGGGAAACTATTAAATGTAAAATTATATTTTGTTAATATTTTATTTATTTCAGTGAATTGAAAATCTGTTCAGATTAGAGGATATTGAAAAAGATCTTTCGTCTTATGTAAACTTTACTGATCTGATAGCTGAAAAAATCTAGTTATAGTTTTTCAATATAGAATATTAGGTTTATTTAAAACCTTATAAATTGAACAAAACGTGAGGGCTACTAATCGCTCAAATGCTGTACATGGTGCTACTGTTTGTAAATGCTATTCATGTAGCACAATTTAAAATGCTCGAGTGTAAATGCACGGCGCGTGCACAAATGTGCCACCCAATGAAAATCCTATCAGCATAATAATAATGTATTTTTATAGGTTAAGATTCAACAAACGGTCTATGAGTACAACATTTTAGGGCGTCATTGTTTAAGGTTGATGTAATGACGCCCCATTGAGTTAAATTATTCTTACTGCATACTTGTGTTAAAGTCAATAAAACTGTCGATCGGTCACAAACATCTCGCAGGTGTCGCTTCTAAACAGCTCAGCTAAAATAAAATTGGTTTTCTTGTCTAAAAAAACCGATGAAGTAGGTACCTTCCATTATATTTTACACCATATACATGTGCAGGACAAGATATCTCGAGTGTTATCGTCATGATCATTATTATCATCATAACAACCAAAGTTCACTGCATGATATAGACCTCCCTAAGAAAGGGAGAGTTGGTACCCAAGAATTGGTACCTATTTCCTCCCTGTTGCATTTGAGCTTCGCTGTAACGCGTAGATGAACCGCCATCTATCGATTCCAATACCTCTGTTGCCTTCCACGACACCTGATACATAGAGAAGAAACTATTCTACTCTGCCGATACCCCACGGCAATTGTTATCGAGTAAAATATTTCATTGAGTTTATTGTTAACAGGTCGAGGGTTCACAAGGCCAACTACACGATGTCGACACATCACACATATATCAAGGGGAGCTGGCGGGTAAGTTTGCTTTTATCATCATCATTATCATATCAGCTATAAGACGTCCACTGCTGGATGTAACCTAAGTGATCTCCAATAGGACCGGTTGCCTGTCTCCAGCGCGATCCTGCTGTTTAAGTCTGATCGTCTGACCACATTGTGGGTGGACACCCTACGCTACGCTTGTCGGTACATGGTCTCCATTCCAGAGCTTTACGACTCCATCGGCCATCCAAGTTTAGATTTAAATTTATTTAAATTTTATAATAGTCCCTTTCTCTCGAGTCAATAGACAATAGATGGTGTACAACGCAGTAATTATAAAACAACTAAGACCCTGTTCCCGTACAGATTGGAGGGGAAAGTAAATTCGTGTGCGGGGGAAATGGCTTTATGCTGAACCGCTCGAGTTTAGCGCAAAGCACTCACGACGGACAGCCCAGACACGAAGTTGTGTAGCTCGCGACCGGCACTCAAGTTGGCGCCCATTGTGTCCGGCTCCTACAAGCCCGTTATCTACACCCAAGATATACCGCCATTGTTTGCCCTCGCCCCCGGGAAAATTTTATAAGTCCCCGCTCGCAGTATGTGGACCGCGATTGTGTTTCTCTTTAATCAAACAAGCTAAACGCGCGTCGCGTCGCCCGTCCCGCGCCGACTCGCCAACATTAATAATTGCTGAAGAGCACTAAAACATATTTCTTTTTGTAATCACTGGCAGGACGGCGTCAAAGTCCTGGCTAATTGGGAGCTTTCGGCCACTCGACTTTTAATATTGGGGCGCGGTCTCGACGCTCGCCTCTTGCCGACAACGACCCACTCGGTCGCAGATGTACTGTAAATTATTATCCCGTTGAACGTTTTCACGCCGTTCACATGGCAATTGCCAAGTCATAATATTATTGTTTGCCGAGGTAAAATCATCAAAAGTAATGCCGGTAAAGCATGCACAGTGTAATGCCACAGCGAAATAAAACTACAGTTTTCTTTAGCTCTTTAAAACTATTGTTGGTTTTCAAGAAATTACAATATCAGCTTTTAATACAGAATAGGTTTAAACACTGCCTGTGGAACTATGCCTGTAACTAAACAAACAGCTGCTCGCTGTCTTTTCTTAAAAACTTCGACGCTTAGTTTGTAAAGAAAAACCTATAGTGAGGACACTATAAGTTTTTCTTTACTTATACTTCAACTTAAGAAAAGAACTTGTAAGTTAAATTGAAGTTGGCATCGAGTGTATATCACGGATGATGCGTAGGTATTGTCGGAATACATTGGTCGTGTTATGATCGCGAAAGTTTGGTACAGTGTAAATGGATAAAGTTGTGCGGAGGGCGGGCGGCATCGATCGCAGTTCGTCGCCCTACTTACCGCGGGCGGCGTGGAGGCGGCGGCGCGATGGATGCACTACAGTTGCAAACGCTCCTGACTGCAACTACACTCTTCACTATCGACTAGATAAACCCTCATCTCGGCTAATAATCTGCATCTAAACGCTAATTGTCTTAAATAGTAAACTAATTTATATAGAAGCTTGTCTGTCTATTCGACTCAAGTAGGAAATACAAATAAGTACGCCTAGGAATATTACAATTGTTCGATTTCAGGAAAAGGTTATTTAAAATCTTGATAGTATGACTGTCTGGTGAACAACCTAACGCAATCTTGTTAAAAATCCTATAAATAAATTTCTAGTGTGATGTCATATTTGAAACCAAAATGCTCCGAAACAGCATGATCGATTTTTATTACATTTTATATGCATATTTAGTAGGTCTGCATATATGATAATGATAATGGTTGACCACCCCTGATATATTTTTTTATTTCGTAGTGTTTTTTTATAATGTGGCATTAAAAAATACATACAACACAAAAATTTCACCCATCTATCACCAACATATTTATAAATAGCTATGTTAGTAATTTATTCATTTTCTATATTTTATATGGTAGAACAACGTTTGCCGGGACAGCTAGTATTTTTTTTATAATAAACACATTGAACTTTTGTTACGAATAACGATTATGGAATAATGAATGAAATATGTAAAACATTAAATAAATTATTTATCCCTGTAAATATAGATCAAACACTATATGTTTTTAAGACAGTCGTTAATTTACTTGAATGTTTAAAAATTTCGCAAAAACACATCAACATTCTGTCAAAGAGGTTTCCAAAATGTAATAATATTGGAGATATTAGCTTTATTATGCTACTATTTTTACAAACATGTACGTTTGTAAAGTTTGAGATTGAATGTATTTAAGGAGTTGTGAGTCTTTTATGCAAAGCTAGTAGTCGCCTTCAGGATAACGTTATACCTGTATTTTAGATAAAGAGTTTATTGTATTGGAAGCACTAATTATCAAGGAATAGGCTCGAAATTAATAAATATATTTTCATAATCATGAGACGATTAATAGGGGCTCCTATGGGATCCATCAATGTTGTAAAAACGGGAAACAATATATGTAATGTATTAGTATTGCCCGGTTTATTTCTTTTCTTAGTTATTATTTCTCTGAGAAATCTAATCAATCAAATATTTTCTCTTTATAATATTCTATCTCGATTTTTACTTTACAAACTAGCGACTTCATCTAATAATAGTCAATTATTTCTGAAGGTGTATCCGAATATGGTACGGTAAGCAACAGATCAACCTGCCCAAATCTATCAAATTTTACA
Source organism: Heortia vitessoides (assembly GCA_020976665.1). Taxonomy (NCBI): domain Eukaryota; kingdom Metazoa; phylum Arthropoda; class Insecta; order Lepidoptera; family Crambidae; genus Heortia; species Heortia vitessoides. Next base: position 5,955,349 of record JACJUM010002878.1, on the reverse strand, counting down.
GTCAATTTTGAACTTAATGGCTTGCATTTATAGATTAATATCGATTGCGAAGTTTGCACAGATATGGGTAGGTTGATCTGTTGCTGTGTGAACGTTCGAAGACGCAAAACCACCGGGAAGTCTATAAGCATAGTATTGCAAATTGAAATCTGTAACAGCGAAATTTTACTTATACGTGATAACAAAATTTTACTAAATGCAAGTTTTATACACCGTTAAAGCTGAAATCTAATATTATGAGGGCTTTTAATGCCTGGTACTTACTGTAGTATTACACGGTGCTGGAGTTTACGGCTGCGACAATGTCGTAGATGCTTGCTCCAGCTTTGTTTGATCGTAAACTTAAAGTGCGTTCACTAAAAAAAAACCAATTAAATGTACAGATTGAGAAATGCATCTGTTTTAATTTTACAGTCCATTGATGTTTGATGAGATTAGTAATATAGTAGTATAGCCCTGAGGTACTAGGTAGAACTGGCATAGTAGAATAGTACCTCCCTCTGTACCAGGTGTCGTAAAAGGCTACTAAGGTACCGACAGACAGTCGTATATCCATCCGAAAAGTCGCGTAGTATTCTCTCTTTCTTGCGGAGGCTTATGTCCAAAAGTGATCTTGCAATAGCTGTAATGATGATAAGTTGTAAACATTTAGAGCATTGGTATTTCGTGTTCATGATCGTGAAACGGGGTCTTGTTTATTGACATAAACTTTTAGTAGTCGAACTAATTGTCGTAGTGGTGCTAAGATGGTGTTAACAATACGCAGACGGTAACATCCTCAGCGGTGGTGTCTTCAGTGAAAGCATTTTCGTAAAGTTGCCTTGGATCTTGACAGTACTCCAGAAATTTAATATTATGATAATTATGCAAATTTTTTACAAACATAAATTTAATAATAAATTTACACATCTTATTCTTTAACCTAACTCCATGACAAATCGCTTTAATCACTTGGGTAACGGATATGAGACAACAGATGTGTTACAATTACAATACTAATACAAAACTTAAATACATATATTTAACATCCGGACCTAGAAAAAACAGTTATATGTTTGTCGTTGGTGGGGATTGAACCATAAAATAGGTAAACTACAGAATTGTGTATTGTGTATTTGGGTATAAATTACTGAAATATGTAAAAAAAGCAAGTATGGGTCAAGCTCGCGCACCGATTCGGGATAGTTCTTGTATCGTAAAAGTTCATCGCAGTGTTTGAGTCTAGAAGATTTTTGCTTGGCTACATGTCTTTTTTAACCCATTAAGAATGGCAAGTTTCTGCAACTTGACTCTTTTCGCGTTCCTCTGGACTGCCCAGCTTTTCTAGGAAGCGCAGGAATCTCTTTTAGTTGCTGGTTGATTTCTAAATACTCCGTAGAACTGATATATCACGCTCTATTTGCCATCGGCTCAAGATAGTCCATGATGATATAGCTGACTGTCTTTTCGCTCCCCAAGCGGGTGATACTTATTTGAACTTGATACGTCTACGCACTCCCGAGACAGACGGTCTCAACAGACAGACATATAACAACATATTTCTATAGGTAATCCGTGTTTCTTTTTGTGGTACGCAGCCCTAAAAATACTTCATTACGAATTGGATGGTTTTGTTAGGATACAGTTTGGAACTATAGTCGAAAATAACTTTGTCTCTATCCGATATTGTATCAAATTTGGCTATGGTTTCGAATAAACGATAATTGTTTATGCTTATTATGGTTGTTTATGGTCACTAAGCTCTATAGCGTTCCTAGTTTATGGGTTGCTCGGTAGTTTTATGTAAAATAGTTTTACTAAGAAGAATAGAAACAGAGCTACTCGTATGTCGCTAGGTGCATATATTTATTTATAGAATAACTATTTATGTACTTTACACTTGCAGTTAGAAATTAGAAAACCTTGTACAGTTTTGCACAACATGCACATCAAACCAGTTTGAAATTGTTCAACCAGTACTGCTGGATGATTATTTTATATTACAAATCCGTGATTCCATTTCGCGTATTATGATACAGTGATATAAAATAAATGCGTTATCCGTAAACTCAGTACGGCGCGGAGGTAAATAAAATTACTCAATGATAAAATAAAGTAGGTACGCCGGCTCTCCAGCTCTTGACTTCAGAAAATGTACGCGAATTTTTCCGCCGCCGCTCTTAAATTTTAGTGAAAACATTTTCGGAGCCCTGCGGTTTGTGCGGAAAACATTTCACGTCTCTTTCCTATTTACCCACCATACCTTCGTAATTTTAGATCCGAAATTTTCGCACACCTTAATTGTAAGGTATTGTATTGTATCTGTTTTGGTATCTTTATACTTGTCTCGGTTTCTTGGTGGGAGACAATACCCGCGTCTTGTTCGACGAATAATGAGTTATAAGTAATGACAGGCAGGTGCCAATTTATTGTCTCGCCATTTCGACATTCTTGGAACAGTGGCCTCGACTCGATCGACTCCATTGTCACCGGTAAATAATGTATACAATAAAATGAGAACAAGAAATAGCTTCGGGATATTTGTTTGTGAACAGCTCACTTCAGTTCGCCTTCATAAACAGATTACGAGTATGCGTAAAGCCTTGTGTTAAAAGAAGTCTACCGAGGCTTTTTTCTATAACACTCTGATCGTGGACATATTTGTACAAGGACTTCTATATACTGTCCGGGAATCGATCTTCAAAACGTTGGGACACTACACCAACCGGACAATAATATTTAATTTTCAGTACTAGCGGATTCGACAAACGTTGTCCTATCCTTTTGCAGTGCGCATTCCGTCTATCACGCCATCTGCCAAACGACTGACATTTATGTCAAACGCCTTAAAGTTACATTGAAAAAAGCTATAAGATCGTTTAGTTTTAATAATTTTTTAATTTTCTCTGCTACTTTTTTAGGTACAAATTCATTATGTTTACATTCGTATTGTGTTCATATCAGAAAATGAGTAATGCATCAGGTGTAGCTAATGGTCACACGTGCACTTCTGTGTCCAATCGTTACATGCACAATAATAGGCAGGCAATATACTGTCATGGTGAGATTAAATTGATAAACGTTTGGCTGGTACGTATCTAATAATAAATAAATTCTCATAACATCTCATACGTTGACTTGACTCTGTGGTAAGTCCCTTAAAGCACTTATGTTACGGACGCCAGACAACCGAGGAATCACAAATATACCACATAAATACATATATTTAACACACAGAAACAGAACAAACACAAATATCATCAGATAAATATTTGCTCTGGGTAGGAATAGAACCCACCTTTAGCTATTCTATTTAAATGAATAACGATGTTTATAATATAAAAGATATAATAGCTTTTACAGTATCTAGATCATGTTACATATTATAAAGTAGCATTGCATCTATTTGTTTTACTATTATTGCGTCTTTTCCTTATCTTTCTCTCTGAAGGTGTCTGAAATGATAATTATCTTTTGTCATACGTTTGTTTAACAAAAAACGTATGACAAAAGATAATTATCATTTTCAAATAACATTTGAAAACCCCATAATCTCACAAACCTATATCTGACGTAATACAGGTCTCGAAAATGTATGAATTTATTTAAATATTATTTTTCGGTTCTGGCATTTGTTTTTGTAAATATATTGTCTATTAAACAATAGGCTGTACAACAAAAAAACGTACTTTTGTTAAACGTTATTACTCAAATAATAATATTTGTTATTTGTCAAATGTTTGGACACCCTCTCTGAATTATGATCCTTTTGCACTGCGTCTTAAGTGCGTAGATTGGTCTTAGATGGAAAGAAATGAACTATCAAATGTAATTACAAATGTTACTACTGGTAATGCGTCTCGAAAAGAAAAATAATATTATATTAGTTTAAGATTAAACTCGCCCGTCGCTGATGTTCTTCTTTGTGTTATTCTTTTACATATAATGATAAATGATCTCGTGTGTTTAGAATTTATTAAAAACTACCTTCCCGCCCTAGACTACGTCCGCGAGTACACAGCAACAGATCAACCTATCCAATTCTGTCAAAACTTAGCAATCGATATTAATCTATAATAGCAACCCATCAAGTTCAAAATTGACTGTAAAAATTTACCAGATTTGGGTAAGTTGATCTGTTCTCAGTGTTGCCCACGAGAATGCCCATCAAAGCATAGACGACTCACTCGCGTTCCTTTTGTATCAATTATTATCTACACTTCTTAATATGAGATGCGTGTCAAATTCCTTTAAAATATCTATTGCAATAGTTGGTTCAAATGTAAATTGTAGGCCGCAATGTTGTTCCAATCCGCCGTGTCCATAGCAACTGGGCCCGTGTCTATCCATCCCCTGTCACCTGCACATGAACTTAATGAGTCATCCAACTAACCGCGGTTATTAATTTGCCCGTAACGTGGCCGGGACACGGCATCAATAATACGTGTAACGCTTTTATTACGCCCCAAGGAAACCTAATTACGGTCTATTGTAGCATAGTTTAAACAAATGGATTAAGTTTTTTTTTCAAATGTTAAGCGTAGCACGAAGTTTTTTTTATTATAGATTTGATACACTCATTTGCAAAAAACGGGCACCTAAGCAATGAAACATTTCAAATGTTACTATTGGTTTGTTTGATAATTTTAGGTATTTTTACTTTCACAATTTTGTAAATTAATAAGAAAATAATCGTTTTCGTCAGTATTATCATAAAATGTTGATAAAATTTATGGGTTTTAATGCTAAAGTTCACTAGTAGTGTATGCTCGCTAGTAGTGCATATGCTCGTGAATAAAAGTTAAAAAAGATTTTTGTTTGTTTTTTCTTTAATAATTTAAAAGCAGATAAATGTTTAGTATCGAGTGTGACCCCCCCTCCCCCTCTAGCTGAAATCACAGCTTGAATTCGTCTGGGTATGGTAGCGAGGATATCCCGGATACTAGCTTGCGGAATACGTTACCAGTCCGCGGTAATCACATCAGCTCTCTGATGGTCTGCGGAGCCGGTTGTACTGATCTCACGCGTCGTTTCAGAACGTCCCAGACATGCTCTATAGGATTAAGGTCGGGACTTCAAGCTCGCCAATCAAAACAACGAATGCCGACCTCTTGCACATACGCTTCTACATCGCCAGACCGGCGGGCGCGAGCGTTGTCGTCCATAAAAATAGAGTCTTAGCCTAAAGCGGCCAATGCGGGTCGTGCATGAGGAATTAGAACTTCCGTTATGTATCGATGTCCAGTCAGTGAGCCGTTTTCGATGAAGACTAACTCTGTATGATCCATTGAATTTATTCCTGCCCAAAACATAACAGAGCCACCACCATAAGGTTTGATTTCTTCAGAACAAGTCTCTGCAAAGCGTTTTTCTCGTCTTCGTAGCACTCGCCGACGTCGATTTTCAACGAACAGAAATATCCTGGCTTCATCGGAGAACAATACCCTATTTCAGTCTTCTTGAGTCCATGACTCACAATTTTGAGCAAACCTAAGCCTGGCAACTCTGTGCTCACGAAGTAACTTAGGGCCTTGCGAGAAGCCTCCTCCTGACCGTCCATAGACTAATATGCACATTTCTTACTTCTTCGGGGTTGTTTTTAAGGTCCACATACGAAGACTTGCGATTTCTCAATGCGCGACTCACACGAAAACGATCATCCCATGGTTGGGTACATGGTTTTCTTCCAGAACCAGGCCTTCTCTCGACGGAACTGGTGTCTTGACACCGCTGCCAGGTCCGTCGAGCGATTCACACTTAGCCTCTGAGCCACGAAGCATTCGCTGTAACCCTCTTCGAGCAGTGCAATAATTTTGGTAGCTTTTACCACTTTCATTATCATTATTGAGACTACTAGACAGCAATAAATGAAGCTTTTACAATTAAAAATATGAAATATATTCATAAAAATTAACTAAAAGTTATGAAAACCGATATTATCTTTTGGAACTTCTTACCAAAAATGTAGGATAAAAAGTGGTTTTCTGTAAAAAACGAGCATCAAACGAAAATTCATCGATCAACACCACGGCATTTTTAATACCGGCCAGTAACATATACAAATAATTTAAATCATTTTGGTACCGTATTTTTTAAAGATAATTTAAAATCAAAACCGCCCGTTTTTTTGCAGAAATATTTTTGCATTACGTATATTAAATTTTAACTGGAGGCAATCTTATTTGAAGTCTGCGGGTCTTGATAGTCGGCGGGGGCAACCCGTGCATGTAACATTCTTCTCTTCTTGTGTGTTTGTCACTACTTATATTTAAAGATGTAAAGTAAAAGTTTGAGTGTTAAAATTAATTTTACATGTAATATTAAGTGACTTACAGGTAATAGATAAACTCATTGCCTGACACGTTAAATGAAGGCATATATATTGTTTAAATTATAGATTTTGTAGATACTTCCTATCAATAATTTGCGAACCTTTGATAAGTACACTTATTCGATACACGATTTGTGCTTGGCCAGTTTTTATGCTTCGCAATTTGTGTAGGTCGATATTGAATTGTTTTTTTTGTTAAAACTCCTTTGATGTTATGTATTAGTTATCGATACCAGCTGTGCCTTAAAATGGAAAATTTGAAGCGAAAAGTAAACGCTCATTTCTGAAGGAGAACGCAAATTGGCTCTAATAGTCGATCAGCAAAAACTGCTTAAACAACTTACGGTACAACGTGACACTTTTCTTGTAACATTGTTATATTTTTTTGTCGGGAACATTATGTACACGTCGAACTTGAGTCATCTAGGTGAAGTTGTCTAACAATTGGATTAATATGTCTTTAAATTGGACTACTATCCCACCAAATTTATTTTACCCGTGACTTCGCTCGCGTCAATTTTCCATGGAGACAGTACTCTTTTAGGGATGAAAGGAATTTTTTAATTTTTTCTTAAATTCCGCGGTAAGAGTACGTTTTTCAGAATAAAAATTAGCCCATGTTCTACTCCATACTCTTGACTATTGGTATGCATAATTTCGAGAATTGTACTCGAGCATGAAAAGCTTTGAAGAGGTAACAAACAAACAATGAAACTTACTGTCGCATTTATAATATTCGGTGAGATTTTCTTCACAATTATGCACATAGTTTCAGAGAGACATTACGTTTTCCCATGTCTCATATACCGAAAATTTTTCTTCAATATTGCCTCATTACTGGCCAGTAGGACGTCGTTTTTGCCCAGGAGCCTCCTCTCGATCTAGTAATTTTAAGTGCAACACTCGGGTATCGTAGCGAGGCTGTAAAACTGTATTCTTATCGTGCCTCATGTAACCCGCGTGTGCCTCTTAATTGGAATGCGATTGTAAAATCATACGAATAACTCCATTGTTCAGTGATTCTATTGTGTCTGTCGCCAAATTAATTCAAACTGAGGCATTGTTGTCAGTTATTGATATTCAGATGCTTTTTAATTGTAGTTACTACTATACATGGTGTTTTTTTAAACTTTTTTTCACTATTCAAATTTGGCAACTTTCGTTATGAACGGTAAAACTGGTCGATTATTGGAGATAATCATAAAGAAGGATATTTATTTGATTTTTTCATCATTCATCAGATCAGCATTAGATTTGATACCGGATAAATTATAGTTTTTTCAATATCACTTGACAAGAATGTGATTCCTAACTTTGACAATATCATGTGACCTGGATAATCTGACCTTTTATACTTTTATTCAATAGGGTATATGAGAGCGAAATTATATAAAAAAATTACCTCTAATTTAAACCATATTCCTTGCTGCAGACGATCCACAGTCGACCGTATTTGGTTCGGTGACGGACGGAGTGTTCGAGGGCAAGATTATCGCGCACGACGGCGCGTATTATGTGGAGCACGCACGGCGCTACTTCCCGCCCAACGGGACGCGCACGCGCATCCACTCCGTCATCTACCGCGAGGGCGATGTGAGCGACCCCTACGCTCACCGGAGACATGGTATGTGCTTTCATTAATGTTATATTCTGATCTGTACATCGCAAATGTAGTAGACAATTTTAATTATTATACCATCCAAATTAAAATTTATAGAAAATAGAAAATTTGTTAAAAAATATGTACCAATTATCCTATGTATTGCGATATTCGCCGCTTACTGATATTTCGGTGTTAAAGAAACTGAAAGATGTTCTTCTCAGAGTTAGGTATTGTCTTAATACTTACGCTTACTAAAAAAATATCTTAGTATATCGTTCGATCCCTGTGATTAGGTAGTAGCGATCAGATGTAAAATCATTTTCATCGGTAAACTTCAAAAATTGCTTTGCAGAAAACAAATCATGATGAAATATTATTGTTTCCAATTCGATGAGAATTATAGAACTTTATTAAGACAACATTGAGCAAGAACTTTTTAAGACTTGTTAGTATCGCTAGTAGAATAATATAATAGAATTTTGTATTAACACGTTCTATTGTATTATACGATATTTATAGTGCACAATTAAGTTTCCGCAGTCGACGTGCAATAACAAAATTATCTATAGAAATTAGAGCTCGCAATTTGTAGACGGCTGCCGGGAACTAGTGGATGGGGGCGGCCCGCGTGGAAGTTTCGCCACAGCGTGTCGCACGGCAAATGGATTGCAACGCAAGGTCGTTTAACAAAGTTTAATCCCATTTGCTCGGTGTGCTGTCACCGGCTGATTGCAACACCACTTGCATCGGAAAATTCGCGCTAATTTATAACCGGCCACTCGCACCGCTCATTGGCCACCGCGACTGTCATAAATTCATTACGCCCGCTGTCAATTTTAATTCGGCCTCGTTCCGTTCGATGCGAGCTCGCAAACGCCGCTCCGAGTCCACACTTCTTTTAACTTGTTGTTTACGATCCGTTGGTATATCTAAAGCGGAATTCGGCGCGGTTCGCAATGTCATCAAACCAGTCCAAATTCCACGTTACATATTCATTCGTCCGTAGGCCGGGTTGGAATGGTAATTTCGCGTCAACAACACGCCCCCGCCCGCCGAGTTTGCATTTTTGTCGTTTCAACCGCAATAGTAGATGCAATATTGTCATGCACCCGTACCACTGCGATCCACCTGAATACGCGACTTTACTGAATTGCATAAATACTATCTTCTTTCCTGTGGGACTGCTGAAGAGTCTAGACTTAAATTTTAATCATTTTTGTTGGCTGTTGTACTAGCGCTTCACGTCGTGTGGATTGTGTTTGATTTGGTAACTTAACAGTACCTAACAGATTTGATAATAAGGCCAAAGCCTGATCATATTATAAGCCTTATTAAAGATTAAAACCCCGATCACTTGAACGTGTTATTTTGGACGCGTATATCGTAGCACCATAATCTATATAATTTAAAATATGAAATAAGGCTTTGTTTAAGCGTGTTTATTAAACGAATCATCATTAAGTGATTAATAGGTTTTTGTAACAAACTTCTTTTTATAATGCAATCAACGGAGCAAATAAAAGATGACCTAAATATTACCTTTATACATATTTGTTTTGTAATTAAATGAATCCAAACTATGATTTGAGATAAACAGTTCAAACATACAGAGCAGACTAGTAATCCTTGGTCGAAGTCGCGTAGTTCCAAATGCGCACCCTCATACCTCCTGGTAGCTCGTTTCTTTATTATAATACTAAGTAAATTACAGTGGGTAGGTAAAAATGCTGTAACAATGTAACGTGCCGTAAAGTTAGTACCACTTGTAACGCAACGGCAGGTTACGAAGACATTCCGACTTTTAAAATACGCTTTACTACCTAATAAACCTATATTTTTATTCGCACTGCGTCCGTTTCATTCGTTGTTGTTTAGAAAATTACGTTTGATAGAAAAGAAATAAATAGGCTAGCTTTGAGTAAACAGGAAGGGTCGCTATTGTAGCTACATTTGTTTTCATTACGAGTTATTGAACAGTCGTAGTAGCTGGAGGGTGGGTCCCTTTTATGGCCGTCTGTATGGAGCCTTTATTTGAATATGGAATAAGTTAAGGTACTTTTAAAGTATATAACTTGCTTAGTTTGTTGCGAAAGGCGCGTACCCCCTCCGTATGACGAATCAAATAAAAGATAACATTGTTCGCCGGTTGTGTTTTGTTTTATGTATCATTTGTTTCAGAGCCGATCTCTGATAACGTTTTATAAATGGACACTGCACTAAAGTCAACTTAAACCAGAACGGATTTTCAGCCTTTTGATATCTGTGATGTAACGGCATAGAATTGAATATTATAGTATTAGTTGTGAAACCAGTCCCATTCCTTTATTTGCTGTATGTTTATAGACTGACTGGTATCAGAAGCTACTCCGCCGATTTTAACAGTTCTTTCAACATTAGAAACCGTACTAAGTAATATACATATTATATTTTCAAACAGTTATAATAAATAGTAAATAAATTCCTCTAACATCACATTGATCTGATTCTGTCGCTTTAGCACTTGTGGTACAGACATCAGACAACAGAAGAATCACATATATACTACTTGCATACATATATTTTATTATTTAACACCCAGTCACAGAACAAACATAAATATCATCATATAAATATGATCCTGGGTGGGGTTCGTACCCACGACTTTTGGGGCACAAGACAGGATCACTACCATCTGATCCATCGGGCCCGTCGAATTAGAGATATCTTATCTATATTGGAACGATGTAAGGAAGATCTATACAATTGCACGTTTGTAACGAATAAACTCGAAACGATTGAATCAATTTTTTTAACTAATGGAAAGTTACGTCTTAAGTAACATACGCTTTATTTCATCCCCGTTTTCTCGCGGCAACGGCAATATATGCGTAATAAAACCGTACAGTATACATATATTAAATAAATAACGAAACCTGCGAGACACAATAACTCAACATAACACACTTGATTTATCATAACAAGATTAAAATGGTTTATCGGCTAAATGTTATTTGACAGTCGCCAAGAACTTTTCGTGGTAGCTATGTATAAAAATAATAATAATCACACAACATCTTATATGATGACCTGACTCCGTGGTAAGTCGCTTAAGGCACTTGAGGCATAAGATAGGACCACTACGCCGACGCTGCATTTGCGTCATCAAATACCTACATGTACAATGCACCGTCAATAAACCTTATTTTTGAAAATTTATATTAACTTAGCAAATTGTAAGAGATCATTAGATGAAAAACTAGATATCGGTCAGATATGAATATATAACATAATAATTAATTGTAAATTACACGTTATCAATGTTTTTTATCTCTATTAAAACTTTCTGAATGCCTGAAGGAAAATACGAAAATATAAAATTTACCGGTCTGTTCTCGAGTTTTTCGCTTAGCAACATAAATTTGTATTTATATAAATTTTAATACATGCACTATTATTAAATAATTATTACTATAAATATCCTTATACAGCAGTAGGACCAGAACAGCAATATTTGCAGAAAAAGTGTCGAGCGGTCACTATAGAGATAATCACTATTGAGAGTCCGACAAATATCTAGGTTAGGATTTGTGAGCGAGCTTAGATTAAACGAAGCCATCGCGGCGCATCTAAACTTCCGTTACAGATGATACGCCCACCTTACCTTACACAGTTTAATTCGCCAACTTAACCCATGTTTTATTTATTTCTCGGGGAAATCCATCCATTCGGCCTTCTCTTCTACTTTAACACGAATCCGGAGGCTTTTCTTTGTAAATAAAGATCAACGTTTTCACTTACGTGGTTTATACATTTTTATTTTAAATTTTAGCAATGTAGTATGTTTTTCCAAGGTTTACGCAAAATCGGGGTATACTTCATTTCACTTGAAACGAGCACATATTCTCATTTCGGAAAATTAATTCTCCGAAACCGCCGAGTTCCCGTCGAGTATACACGTCACAAATTGTATAAAACCTCGGATTTAAAAGCCTTCATGTGTATTTTTGCATACATACCTCGTTTTCCTTCACATTTGTCGAGCTACAAAAGCTCTCCGGAGTCGGAACGTTTAGTACCCTAAAATCGCACTATAATGGCGTCGTGAAAAGAAAAATAAAATGACGTCGTTAGCGGTTGTTTGCTCAGCAAGAAGCCGGGGCCTCGGTAACACCAGCGTGTTCTATGCAAACAGGAGGCAGACCCAGCTAAGTACTCGAGCGAGTTTGCTGTCGTCTCAAAGCGCTGACGGCCGGAATATTGAATATTGTTCTTACAGCTCGATCGCCTAGTAGCGCTTCATTTATATCTGCTCCGGCATATGTTAGACAACAAATGATTTGATTTTAGGATTTTACTTTGTTCTTAATACGTTTAGTAAAAAAAATGTTGTTAAATGTCTAATGAACACCAAATTTCCTGACCCCTAAATAAATATATATTTTTAACAATTACATGGTTTGGTTTTTATTAATTTCCATCTAGCTCTTTAGGGAAGGATTAATTGCATCTCTTGATATGATACATTTTGGAACAAGTTTCTTTTATTTGTTTTGTTAATTACCCTATTACTGGCAATAATTACGAAATGCTTAAAAATTACGAGATTTTTAAAAAGGTTCATCGCAAGTTGTTATTATCAACCTACAACTTGCAACTACAACAATTCTGGTTACGAATTAGATTTACTTCGCATATTACGAATTAAATTTTACAGGTACAAATTATACTATATGTATAAAACGGATATTTATAATACTTAGCACTCGCGTGATGTACACTTGATTCAGCGTTAATCATATGCATGACAGGCAGGTTCATCGCTTTGATCATAATTAGACTAGCATAAAATTAACGACGCTTATACGATTTTATGAAGCAGTCATAAAGTTCATGATTATTTTAAGCAGAGACAAGAATTATTTAAAGTGTGGCATGCATGGCCGATTCCAGCCCGTGCGGCGAAGTATGCAGAATGTTTTTACGGTCGCGACAAGTTGGTAATTAAAGTCATATTTCATCGGATCCTCGAATTTCGCTTGGCTCCCGACTCCCTCGCTGTATAGAAAAAATATAATTATATTTACACATTACACACAAATGAATGAGTCTGCATAATTGTGTATTAATGTTTGATATGCTTTTATGTAGGTATGCAAATATAAACGTTCGTAAACTAATTAATTTAATCATTATCGTTGTTAATTAGGTTATGTTAATTTTTTTAATCTTATTAACAAGGTACTATTGTTATTACATTTTGAATTATCTGTTAATAAAATTCTTGGCTATCATTTAATATGTCATAAATTAATTTCCTTTTAAATGTAGGCAACATTACATATATAAGTATATATAGTTTCAGAATGACGCCACTAATGAATTCTGTTTAAACTATCCTCCGAACCTCAAACCGTAATATCAGATACGAATGGTTGTTAGGTATTAACTCTGCGAGATGTTTGCAACTACATCACGGTCGCGCGCGTTGGCTGAATCCTTATTAGTCGGTGTTATGGTCTAGATTGGGGTAGCAGCTGTGTATTAGAGCGTTGTGCGGTGAACGTCAGCCGGTAATTTCCGTTATCTGGCGGTGGTCGGTCGTACAGAGCCTGGCTTCGTTAAAATGCAGCGCAGCGGATGCGGGGCGCACCCATGTTCCCTGCGACACACGGGAAAAAACCCACCCTTACTGCTCAGCATTTTAATTTTAGAATCCCCGGTTTCGCTTGCATTGTGCTTTTCATGCGCCATTATACGTTTACTATTGTCCTTAATTATCTATGCTTAGAAAGCGCTGGCGTAATAACTAGTCTGGCTTACGTTCAAAACATTTTTTATTTTATAGTTGAAAGTGCTTTTTATCGTATCATATCAGTATTAACATTATCTCGAACTTTATTATCTGTTTAAAATTATCATCTGAGTCATCACAAGAATAACTTCTTGTTAAAGTTCGTACAAAAGAACAACTATACCGCAATAAAATAATTTTATTGTAGTCTCAGGGCTGTTGAATTAACATACATATCCGTAGCCTTCACCGTTACAAGTAGGTCGTTTCATGCTCGGCCAATAGTTTTACGTATCAAGAGAACGGTTATGTTACCTAGTAATTATCATAATCACTATTTAATAGCTTAGCCATCGAAGTAACACGGAAAAGCTCTCGAGAAAGCTTTTGGCTATGGACTCAACAGTAAATCACTTGAAAGACGACTCATGTCTTATTTTCTAGTACATTCTTATATCGCAAATCACTGTACTGGTGCAATATATTGAGCAAGTATGTTCCCGAGACTCCCACCTATTTCTGACTCCAAGCAACAGTCACCGCATTGCTGTTTTCCTGTTTGTACGTTAAAGTAGCGACATTACTGTGTAATATGCCGGCCCGATGGCGCAGATGGTATTATCTTATGCGCCTAGGGTCCTGGGTTCGATCATCACCCTGGACATATATTTTTACTTATCACGGAGTCAGGTCTATGTATGAGATGTGGTATAGATTTATTATTGTTATCATAATATGTCATGACATCCTCAGGGACCATGGTTGGTAGTGGTATCCTATAAACACTAAGCGCCAGTAATCTAAATGAAACGGATTGAATGCTTACTTACTAAGTTAGAAGGGTGCAAAAAGTACACGTAAGTAAATCACGTAAATGATGCCCCCATTATTACCCACTATGGAGCTGAGGATAAACTTAATGCTTTCAATAAACGGTATGCCATAAACCTAATGAAAACAAACACCGAGTCAGCGCCGGCTGTTTATTCAACCTTAGTGCGCAAAGTTCGAGCGTTGCCCTCCCCTATTTTTCTTTTCGTTCAACTTGCTAACTCTGGCAGAAAACTTGGAATTTGTCATGAATAATTTAAAATGTCTGTATTATTTGGAATATTTTAACCTCGCTTCGATTCCTGAATATAATTTTTATTTAGGTTTTTGGGTGCGATGGTGGATTCGATTTACTTTTGTGGCGTGACTGTTAAATTTATCTATCTATATATGCTTTTGTGTTTGCAAATATTGCGTCATTTTGTCTGCATCGTTTAAAATAAAACCTTAACATCTGATTGTCTCTGAACAATATTGTTCGTGTGGAGTTCACATTACATATGTGTTTATCGTTAAAATTTATAACAATAGATTTGGTTTAGTCGATTTACAAAATCGGATTATTAGATTAATTCTTTATTCCAAAGGTATGTGCGTGCAGATTATAAATCTCTGTAAATCATCACAATGTATTCGATTCACGCACGCTGTTATTTGGCATTGTGTGATACTACTGTATCATTGTAATCCTAGTAATGTACTGTACTGAATCGTAAAGTAACTGACTTATGAACGATTCAATGGATTTACTTTCCTTTTTAAATACTCTTAGTAACCGATTGTTCGGCAGACATTATGGTTACGAAAAACTTACACTTAAGGTGCCGAAGCGGCAAACTAGTCTGAAACCTCTTTCAACAAAAAAAAAAAATTTTTTTTACTCATGTAATAATTATGATATGCGATAAAAGTTTAAGTCCACATCCTGGTTCAGAATTGCGCTCAGAATAATAATATTTTATTTAGTCCACGTAATGACTCGGTAATGTGCACTTGCACTGCAGATATTAGGAACATTAATATTTTTTTTATAACAGCCTGTCTAGCGCAAGCACCCGTTTTTCATTAAGTTTTCTAAGAAAATATAATATACTTTTACCAGTGCCATTTATTTTTATTATACCGGAAACGTTGTAGATTGCTCTTTCCAGCTGTTGCGACGCCTTCGGCCATTCGTACACGGCTTCATATGTCAAATACTATTCATGCAAAATGGACACTTTGTTGTTCTGTTACCGGCAAACTCGACTGGCAATTGGTGCTTTATTTACAGATAAGGCATTTGTAATGTTGATGCTATATTTTTTTCTCGCCAATGTAATACATATATATCTAAGAAATATTTTCTTTAACGTATTCCGCGCACTTAACCGGCCGCAATTATCTGACGGGCTCGATGGCGCAGATGGTAGTGATCCTATTTTGTACGCTAAGGTCGTGGGTTCAATTCCCACCTAGAGAAAAGATTTATAAAATGAATATTTATATTTGTTCTGTGTCCGGGTGTTATTAATATGTATCTAAGTGTTATATTTGTAATAGAGGTATTACAAATATAACACTTAGATATATATTAATAACACCTGTAAAAAAAGTGCTTTAAGCTAGTTATCTCGGAATCAGGTCAGCGTTGTAAATTTATATATTTATTAATTTATCACTACATAGTATAAAACGAAGTCACTTTCCGCTGTCAATATATATGCTTAGATCTTCACAACTATTTTGAGGTCTTTTTTTAAGATAGAAAGATCCAAGAGGAAGTTTTATATATACATGCATAATATAGAGAAATACTAATAATTTTAGAAGTTTCCAATTGATGTCAGCAACAACCATTAAGATAAAATCTTTATTGCACCCGTGCGAATTCGGGGCAAGTCATTGTAAAACAATGACTGACAATTTTGTAGTTTAAACATATTTTCCCTTGATACCAAAAAAGTTTTTGGTAATACAGTCACAATTAATAGTCACATGTGTCACAAATCTCACATTTAAAGTCCTATAGGAACATATGTATCGAAACTTTAAATACCAGCCAGTGGAAGGGTAGCAATTTAACAGTCGGTTCACCTGAGAAAATTATCTCGAGACCAACTAGTACTTACCGGTTTTTATGCAAATTTTCGCATAAGAATCTTACCCGTAAGAGTAAGCGTATGCTTTTTTGATTAACTTTCGTCCATTGCTCAAAACTTTAGCTGGCAGCGCACCGTAATGAGCACTTTGTCAAACTTTTTTCTCATCTCAATGCTATGGCTTGACTTTCCTCCCTCTTTTTCCACGGGTATAAAGTATCCTTGAAAGTTGGTACTGGCTCTTTAATAGCTGTCTTGGCCCAGTCGTGGCGACTCCTTTTCAACTCTATTCAGGCATCTGTATATACGTATATATTTATGCGATAGCTTAGCAAAGTATATTAGATCAACAAATAGCCATGTATGGTGTAGGTGGTTAAATTTATTATGTGTCTAAATGTCTTTATTCGATGCATTCGAATTGTACTATTCGACGGCGCAGATGCTAGTGATCCTGTCTTGTGCACCAAGTATCGTGGATTCGATCGCCACCTAGGATAAAAATGTATGTAACTGATATTTTTGTTGATTCAGTGTGTTAAATTTGGCTTTAATTACATATGATTAGTGACTCCTCTATTGTCTGATATCAATGATGAGATGTTGTATAGGTTATATGAATGAATGGATAATTATTACACTTTCATGGCAGAACGTCTGAACGGATCAACTTGTATAGTATAATATAATCCATTTTTTTTGTAATTTGGAAATGAAGATATAACATCGCGGGCTTAAAGATCTCTAAGATATCCAATTCCGTCGTGTGTACATTATTTAGTAAGATTTAGACAGCGCTTGCAATTTAAAAGCGCATAGAAAATGTTTGTTTCGTAACAAAATATATAATTAGCGACGCGCCTGAGCTTAGCTCAGGTGCGTGGTAGATACCGGTGCCAACCGGGACGTACATTTTTATAATCAATTGAAGCCTTGAAGCAAAAGTGACGGGATGATTCTTTTTAATATTATGAAGTCAACAAACAAGTATACGATCTGCTTGATGATAAACGTGACCGCAGCCTATAGACACTTGTGTTATCACAAAGATATCTCTCGTGTGTCGCTAACCTTGTGAACTGAAGATGCAATGTCACATTTACCTAGTAATTTCACTGCCTCTCTCATCCTTCAAACCGGAACACAGCAATGCGAACACTGCTATTTGGTGGAACAAATAGCTAAGAGTGAGTTATCACGTCAATCGCACCTATTTCTATTTTCTACCTATTGTTAGGTTAGATAATTACGTAACAACTACTACCAAGTAGTCCACGGATCTCACAACTTACGGTAGAACAACTGAGTTGCGAGACTTGTTTTTTTGACAAGTATTGTTGTTTTTTATGGGTTTAGTTTAGCCCTCTATCAATCGCGAACACAGTATCAAAATCTTAATTAGATTTTGATTGAAGTTTATGGTTTTTTTTATTTAGTGGTTGTTTAGTTTGAAGTATAAATCATAGCTACAAAAAACGACTAGAGGGCAGGAGTAGTCAATCTCAAACCAATGTCTTAAGGGTGAGGATCGAACCCACAACCTTTGGCGAATAAGATAGATCACTACCATCAGCGCCACCGGGTCCGTCTCGTCATATTCTAATAAAACTGTTTTGCAGTATAGAAAATTCAATGTTTTCTTAACGAATTGTCCGATCGCGTACATTTATAAACAAAAGTGAGAATAATCTTACTATATTATGTATGTGGGAGTGTATATCTATTACTCTTCGCCCACGACTCCGTCAGCGTGAATTGCTCTTTTTATAGCGTCCAGCAGGAATTCCCTCGGAATATAGATGTAGACTTTAATATTAGTTCGTCTTTATGGTTTACTCGATCCTAGTACCAAATAGAATAGTGACAGTATATTCTCGAAGCAGCTGAGGTACCGGAACTGACAGCGAGTTATTCATCCATCCGAGATAGTGTAGATCAAATGCAACTAGGGGAGTATGAGCATCCCCGGCGCAAAGATACTGTTTGGCGTTACCGCCACACCTGCCCTGCGCAGCGATTATAGGCAAAATTGCCTCTTTATTCTATTTTAATCGCAGAGCGCTCTTCTTCGTGGTGGGGATGCTGGCCATCCCCACCTCCCCGCCCTATGCATTTGGGCTCCACTGATTCAGATATACCGCCACCTGTCGGTTCTGGTACTTTAGTGGCTGTTGTTATTATTATTTTTTTATATAACACAATGGAGGCGAACAAGCATACAGCCCTCAGTGCGCGGGAGGAATATCCTCTGAAATAGCTGATATAGGGATCATCCAACCAACCACCGATTTTTACTATATCGTGCCCCTCGAAATCTCTTGTTTGCTCTAGATCAAATTCAAGGAGTGCAGTCCCCCAAGTCCTGTCTGCAGCCTAAGATATGTTTTCTAGTATTTTATCTTTAATTTAAATTCATATTTACTCAATGCATAAGATCTCTAAAATAATATTTCTAGGCAAATTTTTCCTTTAACATTAGGAATTGATGCCGAGTCTTCACATTCCTCTGTATGTGATAGCTGAAAGTATAGTAACGACGTATTATTCCTACTACTATGTGTTTAATATTATAAATGCAAAACTCTATCTGTCTGTCTTTTTATATGATTTAAGCCGACAAACAAGCATACGTCACTGCAACCTTTAGAATAGACGCTCGTATTATCGTATGTCTAGCTCGTTGCCTACCTTGTGACTTGAAGATAATATATCAAATTACCCAGTAATTTAATTGTCTTGGTTTTTAACCGGAAGCAATGCAAACACTGCTGTTTGGCGTGAAATACCAACGTAGATGATCTTTGTATGAGGACAACCTCTTATGATAAAGATCAGTTAGTGTTACTGGTCATAGACCTAAGCCGATGATTGCGTAAAAATTTGAGATGTTAACAAACCCCCTAGCGAGAGAAATTGGTTACTTTTAATTCACGAAATATTGGTTGTTTGTATTACTGCTAAAATATATAGAAAGAAATATAAAGTAAAGTAAACATCGTAAAGCTAACACGCTAACACAAAAATAAAACATGATCTCAATTAGTAATCAAGTTAACTTGTATAAGCAACCCCTTTTTAACTTAAGCTTGTTAGTAAATAACGATTCAATTAGATATTGATACAACGCAAATAATGATCTTGTTATTTTCTATTATATTTGCAATACAATCACATTTCACATTACTCGCCTCGATAGACTGGCTCCTCTCTACTGCGTAATAACGTAATAATGTATCATTTCGTAATATCCAATTGGCTTGATAATGAAGATAGATTTATTTGAAAATATTTTTATTTTTTTATTTCGTACTATCTAGTATTTCACGATGGGTTAAATCAGTATAAAGGTTTGTATTTATGTAAAATTAAAAAGCTAGTCTAAACAAAACAAAATATAAAGTATATATTTACTTGAAACAAGCTATAATACACAACAAAAGATGACAGTGTTAATTTTTCTTTACCAGTCTCGAAAATGATATTGTAATTCATTATTTTTAATTACTTAACCAATACTTTGTTATTAACGTTAATTAAAAAGTTTCTTATTGTTTAAAAATTGTAATTACTTTTTTAACAGGTTTTATAGTAATATAATCTGAAACTGTAGATTAAGGAACTTTTCTTTTATATATACAAGCTTGCTTTAAAACTGGGCTTATTTAACTTTTTACAAATTTTGTACGATGATTCATTTACTTTGGCGTACCCTAAGTAAGACAGAAATGTAAATGCATCAATATTTGCTACTTTTATATTTGAAAATATTTGAAATACTGCGCAATCAAAAATAGGCAGCAGTAAAGCTGATTTCATGAGTACGTAGAATATACAAAAACTTAAGTATTACGAATCCGTTAATCTATATAATAAAACAAGAAGCGAAAAATTGTACTTCGCTTTAAAAAATATGCGCGTACGGACAATCGTGAAATTTGACACAGTTAAAGTTAGTGCGGAGTAAATAGCTTTATGCTTATTTCTTTTGCAGAAACTACTCTTGAAATACATATAATTTGTTAAAGAAAACTATAACACACTGTTTGAATCACGTTTTGACATACTACAATGAAGTTAACATTGTTTGTCTAATTAATATTAAGCAAATGATTAATGAATTACGGTCAATTCCAACCTCCGAACGAACACTAGTTATATAAATAAACTTGTTATATAAAAAAAAACAAATAAAAAATTCAATTACTTATATAAATAACTTATATAAGTAATTGCATTTATGTTTTGTAAATTAAGTACAGTTAAATTATAATACATACAAAATGTAGGAGTATTTTAAAGTACCATATCTGCATCTACTTCGTGTCAAGGGTCGACCATGTTATTTGATTTGCTGAGTATTATATTCTTATTTTGTTTGACACCAGGTCATGTAGGTGGCTGTGGAATTACCGATGAGGTGGTGCAGTGGATGGAGCGGATCCAAAACTCAGGGGTGGACGAGGAAGCCAGCACGACGGCTACCGCGCCCACTCATGTGCACCACTCCTCCCCATCTGCTCCCTCGCCTGCAGCACCCCACTCGCCGCCCCCACATCCCAACAGCTTGAGGGACGATAGTATTAGGTGAGACTGGTATTGAAGTAGCATCATCATATCGGTTGTAGCAAGTACTCATTTACAGATATAATCTAAATCTATAGGTATAACATAGTTACTTAAAACGGTAAGCCCGCCTGCCCAACTCGATAGGGACAATGCTGCAATCATGGCCCTGTCCCCGTTTATTTGAATTTAGCTATGCTTTTTCAATGAATCTAATATGGAGGGAGGTACTATTCTTCTCCTTTGCTATCTATATCTAAGCAACGCACAGTAGTTGTAACTGTAAATTATCACTATTGACTGTTAAATCCCCGCGTATCATAACAGCTGGTCTTCTCTCCGATAGCGCCTCACTTTCCTATTTTATGTAATTGGTATATTTGCTTTTTAGATGTAATATTTATCTTGCAGTTATGATAAGATAACAATTCACAAATAAGAGATAGATCTTGAAAAATTTGTGTTTTTATATATATATATCATTAAAACGTTATTGTTTCTTATCAGGCACTGGGATTTTCCCAACAAGTACACGAGAGCAGCAAACACCGGTGAACATTCTAGATCGCGTCGAGCGGCTGTCGAAAATCGTAACACTTGTTCACTCTACATTCAAACAGATCCCCTTATATGGAGACATGTCAGAGAAGGATTTCCCGATGTAAGTATTCTTTGGAATAATATCCTTAATTTAAACGCCTTTCACGGGATTATACGTGCATTTGTATAAAAGAATCAATATGGCTCAACTGATATTATGTTGCACTACATTTCCCACGAAGCCGATAAAATTGTACACAATGACGTTTTCACATAATTCACGTGGAATATTAAAACTGGTTAAAGCGTGAACAGTAACGCGAGCATACATTGTATCGTTTGTGGCTTCACTGAGAATCAGTAAGTTATTTTCAGTATTTCAGCACATTTCATAGAACAACTCCGGTCGTAAATCTGCTGGTATACAAAGAGGTTCGAAATTTTACTGATTTTTTATGACTTAAAAAAGTTATATATTAATCAGTACATAGTATAAAACAAAGTAGCTGTCTAGTCAAGTTCAGCTGTCTGTCTGTCCCTATGTATGCTTAGATCTTTAAAATTAAACTATGCGGTTTTTTAAGTTTCCAATGTAAATTACTAAATATACATATCATTTTTTGCGATTACACCATAAAAAGGTCTACAAAAATGTCCGCAACCATTTTCTATCCTCATTTCACCCGTGCGATGCCGGGGAGGGTTGCTAGTATTAATATATATAAATCTCCTGTCACGATGTTTGTCCTCGATGGACTCCAAAACTACTGAACCGATTAGGATAAAATTTTCACACCATATGTAGTTTGCTCCAATTTGAGAGATAGGATAGTTTATATCTCAATATATAGTCGCAATTTTGTTTAATTGCAAATTATTTGTCTATAATTAATTGACAGCTACAATTATCTGTTAACTCCAAAAGATTCTTCTATTCAGATGTCGACACTTTTCGACTGGATTGAGTTAGTTCTAGAATTAGTCAATAGATGGCACTGCTATGGTGAACGGAAAACGTGTCATATATAACCTACAAAAAGATTCTAACAGATGTCGACACTTTTCGCCTGGATTGAGTTAGTACTAGAATTAGCCACCATATTTTTTACAAATACCATCTATGTAAAATGCATGGTGGTCCCCGTGACTGATGTTCTCCTACCGTTCCTCTTAAATTGTATACTTCAATGTAATAAAACAATAACTTTATCCACAGCAACGCGTGGCCGGGTCTGCTAGTAATATATATGCGAGAGTGTTTGAATAAAAATAAAAACTCTTAGCGAAGGCTCTGTTTGATCCAAGAAAGCGATTGAAGAATTCCACGCATGCGGAGTCTCAATTGAAAAATTATTATGATAGCAAAGACTGCTCCTATTGATATAGAAGAATTATTATACTTCTTGTATTAGGGACAGCTCCTTTTGACCTGGAAAAGTTTTTATGGGACGCAGTAGAAAAGCTTATCAGTCAGAAATTAACAAAAATTATCGAGAAGTAGAGCATTCGTAGGATGCCCTTAAGCGACAGCCACCTGGCTAGACAGTGCCACAGATTAGGAAAGCCGCTACAACTTACGGGAACCTGGGAACCTGTCCCATTATTGGGACAGGCTCCCGCAAGAAATGCTTGATAACTTGATCCTCAATATGACCCTGATGTATCTCCGCTTGTGTTAAGTCATGGGAAGAGTTATATTGTACTAAATAGAACCTTCTCTTAATACATGTTTAAATATGTATAAACCTTATTTTTCTTTCCATTAAATTAAATTAGGATGATAAAATTTTCGTTGTAAAAATATGTTTTAATTTCATAAAAGGTTAGAAATTGATATAAAAAAGTAAACATATTTATAAAGTTTTATAAAGTTAAAAAACAAACCTTTATAAAGTTAAACAATAGAAGAATACCTAATTAGCTTTTGTTAGTAATCATAAGCTTTTTCTATTTTGTGTAAGCCTAGATTTTTCACCACGGACTCCAATCCAAAGAACTCAGCCAGCTCGTTTTTGACACCCATCACCATTATCGTCATATTTTGAGCAATTAACACAAGTCATAATGAAAAACCTAACCATAACTCATACATCACAATATCTGTTCGATAGTTTTTGAATTTGTGACATTCTGACGTAGTCGACGGAGGTTAGTCTTTGTTTTATAATAATATGTAATGACAAACACGCAACCATATACAATAGACAACCAGGATATAATTGTAAACATATCTGATTTCACGCAATAACAAAGTAGCGGACGGTAGCCAGTTATATCTGTTAACCTTTCGACATTGCTGTGTACTTAATTATACGAGATCTAGCAGTTGCCTCCGGCTTCGGCCACGCGGGTAATTGCTCCGACACTGTCAAAGTTCTTCTGTGAGAACAAAGACATAACTGCAAACTAACCGAAGTTCAAAAAAGACCACTAGCGGATAATGACTATAGATTCTATTATTCAATATTTTAGCTTTGTGCCATGATGTCGTTATTCTTGCAAACCAGCACTTTGTGGTGAAACCGTGATGTTATATTTACAGCTTACTTCAATATTCCTCAGTAACAACTGGTTATCTTATATACTGAGGTTATTTAAAAGCACATTGATATGCTTAATGATATATGTATGTTAGTATCTAGTTGTTACTTTAACTGCAATCGATACGATTGTACGTGCAGGAAACCCAGCCCAGCCCGCGTTATGAGCTCACTGGACTTTACGTCTCAACTATTGATTAGCTTCGTTAGAGCCCCGATAAGCGGTCAAATGAATCACTGGAGATCGTTCACTTGTGCTTTTCATTAATAATTATTTTCTAGAAATATTCAAATAAAAGTCGTTCGTCTTTTGTTTTATAAAGACTATAAGCTAATCCAAAAGACGTTGTGCTGTTTTCAAAAATATAGCGACTGTATTTTAGAATATAAACAATATCTCTCTCTCTATTCTGATCAAACTGTACACAAAAGCAAAAATTTATTAAAAACAATGCCAGCGATGAAGCAATGTGACATAAAATGTTTATACATGAAGACTTGGTTTATTTTACGGATATTATAAACGCGAAAGTTCTCGAGTGTGAAAGTACGTTACCATTCACGGGAAATGTATTGAATATATTTTAGTGATACTTTACAATGACACTTGTTATTATCGGTATTACTTCTGAGCGATAGCTTATCGTTTATTAAGTTTTTAATCAAAATTAGAATATTCTAATAAATCTCATCACGTTAATTAATTACTTGATAAGTTAATATTTATTCTGCCGTTATGTTGAACTTTTTGTTACAAAGGGCTTAATTACTTCAGACATCATTTTCGGCGTGGTAGTGAGGCCAAGTTAATTGGCAAATTAAATGTCAATAAGCAGCTACAGGACTTAATTGTATCAATTGTGATTCTCTCGGTAGCTTGTAGCAGTTGTAATTAAGTTGAAACATTACATTTGTTTTTGTTAGTGAAGTAGCTACACATTGCTTAGGTACGTTGGGAACACAAATATGAGTTCACGCGTCTTCTATCCTCTTACAGCAAAAGAGATATCGTCCTAATCTTCATTTGTCTCATAGGACCCCCACTTTTCAAAACACAATTTATTTCTTTTAGATCTCTAAATATAGGCTGAAAGTTGCTCACCTGTTTGAATTGAACCTAAATTAAAAATTAATTAAGTTCAAATGCAGACCACTTTGAGAATCACTGCAAGAATATTATGAACATCCGTTAGTTCTTGCAATGCGTCATACGTCAAACGAGACTGTCGTTTAAGCTTATCCAAACATGTCCATCATCCACTCAATAAACGTTCTTATTTTGTTATAGCACCGTGATCCGACAAAAAAGAGCGAGGTGGACATGAAGACGCGCGAGGAGATCCTGTCCCTGATCTCCCACCACGTGACAGCCGTCAACTACATATACAGGGACACAAAGTTCGACGGGCACATGCAGCATAGGAATATCAAGTTTGAAGTGCAGAGGATAAAGGTACGTGTACCAACAGTTGCTGCTAAGAATGTGCTGCGGAATAGTTTTGTCTTAACTTGTATTTGTTTAAATCGTTTTTGTTCATATGTTATTGTTTCATTTGTTTTTTTTCTGTAATTTTTTTATAACCACTATGTCTACTAGCTCGGAATATCAACGTTGGTAAAACAACCTAAGCCAACATAATACGATCTGATAAGACAATGTTGGGAATGTGATTAATTGGGTTTTGGTCTTGTAAACAATGAGATTGATTTTAGCCGCTGAAGCCGAATTTAATATATTTTCAATTTCCTTTTTTTGTGCAATATTATGTAATTTGTCTATAGAAACTGATATTTAGGTGAGGTTTTTTTTATATGACAAATGTAGAAATAAATTTAATATAATTTGGAAATCTCAAGACTTTTGGATGTAAGTAACTTTAAAGCACTTAAGCATATTGACATTGACCCTTTATGATTATTTCCACAAATGACTTAATTACAAATTATGTTAAAACCGAGCACGTATTTTTTGATTGATACACTGATGGGTCATGAAATATTATTTGTTAACGGTTCAAGCTGAGACTATCGATTCGCATTGCCACACTAATTGCCTAAATAGAGTACCAAATGAAAAATATAAGCATTATGCCAACATTACATTTATATCAAAAATTAACGTACAAAATGTTTCAATTAACATTGTATTGATTTCGTTAGTATGTAAGATATAGGATTCTCTATAAATTGGTTCCAGAATTTATGGTAAATTACCGCAAGATTTGCCTAATTACAAGGAGTATACATTTTCTATAAACAGATCGATGACGACTCGATGTGCAACCCTCACCACTTCGCAACTGAAACAAACCAGTTTTGCTTGGAGAATATCGACGTGTCGAATTTCCTCAACCTACACTCGCTCGGCAACCACGAAGACTTCTGCCTCGCCTATGTGTTCACCTACAGAGACTTCACAGGCGGCACACTAGGTACGTAATATATATATACTAATGAGATAAAGAAATCCTGTATTGTTAC
This sequence comes from Heortia vitessoides, assembly GCA_020976665.1. Lineage (NCBI taxonomy): Eukaryota > Metazoa > Arthropoda > Insecta > Lepidoptera > Crambidae > Heortia > Heortia vitessoides. The sequence goes on along the minus strand of JACJUM010002878.1, from coordinate 5,928,630 downwards.
TTCTTAAGGTGCATCCAAAAATTATCGGGGAAATGTCCATGTCCATGGTACTCTTTAGATTTTTTCTGAACAAAAAGTCCGATCAGAATTCACTTAAGTGATTTTATGCGACTGTCATACTATGAATGACAAAATTTAGTTCATTTTACTTCCACTTCGGCCGGGTTGGCGCCACCAGTTGTTTAAAAGAAAGGATTAGATATTTGAAATGTACTGCTTGGACGTAAACCGTGGTCTAAAAGCAGGTGTTGTTTTTTAATATCAAACCAGATCAACAAACAAGCACACAGACGCTCACAATATCACTAGACTTGCCGTTCCTGTGACCCTAAGATATGATAATACAATACCCAGTAATTTTACTGCCTCTCTCACGCTTCAAGCCGAAACACAGCAATGCGGACACTGCTATTTGGAGGTAGAAATAGATAACCAAAGGTAGGTATAGAGATGCAGACGAAATTTGTATGAGGTCTAGCTTAAGTAAATTTGGTGATTACGTGTGACTTAGCCATGCACACGAAGGTAATGCCAACCTCGGGCGGAGATGCCTAAATTAAAAAAAATCAGCATAGAAGCCGTAGAACGTCCACTACTGTTCAAAAGCCTGCCCAGTAAGTGGGAATTTCTCTTTATTTGCCGTGCTGGGCATGCGTGGTGACAATTGCAGAGCGTAGCTTCGCAACGGGAATGCTGCTGTCCATTCCCGCCCTGTTGCATTTATGCTACACTGTTTATGGTGGACATACCGCCATCATGCCGATGCCGGTACCAAAAATAAAATATTTCCTCTTTTTATATAACGAATATATCACCATAAAAATTAATAGGTACATGAGATACCGGCAGAATAGAATAGTACTTTCCCGTGTACCATGTGTTGTAAGAGGCGACTGAGGTATCGGAACCAACAGATGGTGGTATATCCATACGAAACAGTGCACAGGGCGAGGATGGGCAGCAGCAACCCCGTCGAGAAAGCCGCACTCTGCGATTGCCAACACGCTTGCCCAGCGCGGCAATTATGGGCAAAATACTCCTTTTCTTGGGGAGGCATATGTCTAGCAGTGGACTTTAATTGGCTGGTATGATGATGATGATGAAAAATTAATAATTTATGCATCATAATATACATATTTTTTGCTTAATTTATGAAGAACTTTTTGTTAATCATGATATAGACTAGTATTAGCGATAATCACTGGAGATTGTGAGGTTATGTTTAGTGTATTAAAAACAGAGGCTCTTTCGTAAATTTGTTTTGCTCATTATATACTTTAACAATTTCCTGTTAATAAATTAACTATAGGTATTTCAATATTTTCCTTGTTTACAAACCAAACTTGGGAATTAGCTCGATTACTGTCAACCGATTGTTAGTTGTCAAAAGCATTGTCGTGTTGAAATAATTATATTATTGGAAACTGATGACAATAGTACGTATAATAATAAAATCAAATAGTAGAACTGTATTGGGAACATATTAAATTCTAATAATTATCAGATTCAATACCTACATACTTATGTAGTAGTTAATTGGTATACTCAAATATAATTACATTTATATAATAGATTACATACAAAATAGTAAAGAAAAATACTCATAAAATACAGTAGTCATACTTGCCTACCTTGCCTGTAGTTGTAATAAAAGCAAACAGTTAATTATTTTCATAGGTAATTTTGATTTAGCAAAATAATTATAAACACAATACCTTAAACCTACGTGAAACTCCAAGCCACTCTCAAATCATGAACGCATTAATATATTTAACGATATTTGTCATCTTTTATGTATGTCGTCGTATTTTGACATGAAAAATAAGCAAAAGCCTTTTCACGCCTTTAAAACCGCCCTTAATTTTACTATTTCATAATAACTTAGCATCCCGTTTTACCCCTTTGGCTATATTGCCAATATAACTAAATCGTGCAAAGCTACTTCATCTGTCAAATGAGATTTTCTCTGTCAGTCTGTCTATCATTCTAATATATATATATAAAAGATAGCTTAAAATTTTGCACTGGGGTTCCATTTCTATAGCGTAGGGGAGCACTAAGAAAGGATTCTAATAATTTTCTAAGAGGAGTAAAATAGGGGTGTAAATTTAGTATTAAACTTTGAGACTTTTTAAGTTATACAAATGTAATTCAAAGGGGTGTGCAATGTTAGTATTAAAGTTCTATGATATAACGCACGTAAATCCGCGGGCACTGCTAGTCATGCTATATTTAAAAAAGTATAGTACTCACATAATTTTTAATTATAAGATCATAATAATAAAATAATAATAGCTTTATTGAACAACAAAAAGGAAACTTAAACTAAAATACATTTTGATACTTGAGTACCTAAACTAGGTCTAGCCTGTTCATATAGGCACCTATGCTCTGTAGTGTGCATGTAGGTGTAAATGTGTGTGTATATGGTCTAATATAATACAAGGTTTGTTAATACAACATATTATATATATTCACTGTTATCCAAATCGGTGATAAATTTGTCATGCATATCTATTTTTTGATAAATATCATAATTACAAACAGGTTGTATTCCGTTAATTTTAAACAAAAATTATTGTATTTCATAAAAATGGCAAGGACTTGGTTTTCCGACTCAAGTGTCGTGTTAAAAATTGCACTAACAGAAGTAATTATATTTGCTGGATATAAAGGTATGATGCATATTGCATGTATACTGTTTTTGTAAAGTGTATATTTTAAATAGTGGATAAGGGCACTGCATGCAATACACGCCGAGCCACTACTTAGGTTACACAATGTCAATAACAACGAAGAGATAAGTAAGTGGAGCGCTATTTGACTCTTAACATCAATAATACATTTTTGACAGTAGAAACAACAAAAGTATAACTTATATAATATTAGCTTTAGATCAAATTAAAATGTTTCGTATATAACTATAAGATAATGTATAGTAATAATAATATATAATAATAATATAAAAATGTTAATACAATAAATTAATAATATTTTGATGATTATTTATTTTCCAGACTTTTTAGTCCTGCAAGTTGATCTATATTCTTGACAATTATGTAGGGACCCCGTTCCTTTTCGCAAAGTTGAACACGTCCATTCGAAATCCAGCAATAGGCAGAATTTGAGTTTATTGCAAATAACTTTGTTTCATAGAAAACTTTCTTCATATTTTTCGTGAGTAGTTCTGATATGTACATTGGTTTTTATTTCCATTTAGTCCTCAGTGCGTTGCAGCGAGTCGAGGGTTGCTTTTGTTGATTATATATTGCTTGGTTTTAAGAAGCATTTCGGCTTTCGTTAAGGAAGTTTGGAATTCAATCAATAGTGCAGATTGTTTACTTTCTTTTTTACTGGGACCTCTTGTAATATCCTTTATGTCACTACTTGAGATATTCATATTTAAGTTTTTTGTTAAGGAATTAATTATTTTATATAGTTGTTGCTTCGATTCATTTTGTAGTTTGAGTACATTTCTGATTTCGATGGAGTTTTTTGTTTCGTTCTTTCCAGATGTTCAATTCTCTCATTTAAGGAAGCTATTTCTATTTTCAGTTCCTTGTTGTCATGCTTAAGGTTCTTAATGTTGGTCTCTAAGTCTTAAAACTGTTCACACATAAAGTTCATAGATTTTTTTGTTTCTTGATTTGTTTCACTGATATCTTGATTCTGGTTCTTAACTTCCTTTATATGCTCTTCAAGTCTATCCAACCGTTCCTGTTGTACTTGCAGGAGGCTAGTGATCATTGTTGTCATTTCCTCTTAAAAAGAGTTGCGTGTCCACCCACGCAGACGATCCTTACGGTGTCTTGTTATATATAAATATAATTTTAATTATTTCGAAGCAATTCAAAAGCAATGGGACACAGGCTTGATGTGTGTGTATACATTTTGCCTGTGTCCCATTGGGGTCGACATAAACTATAGATCTCCATTTGCTACGATCTTGGCACACCTCTCTCGCTTCCTTTACTCGCATTAGTCCTTTCATACACGCTCGTTTATTCTTAGGGCTTTGACCTGGCCTTACTTTAATACCTCTTCTACATGATTAAGTATGTTCGCCTTGGTCGACCTATACCAACTAATTTAATTCTGAGATAAAATATAATATTAGTCTTCTAATGGCGAAATATTTTTTTAATCAGTCCAGTAGTTTTTGCGTTGAGTTTCAAACAAACAGACGAAGAGCTTACGGTGTCTTGTTATACATAAATGAACCGGAGATTAAAGTCATTAATAAAGTAGTTTTAGAGAATAGGTAACACGTAGATGTGAGATAAAAATGATGTATATGACAGAAATGAACGATTTCTTGAGAAAAAATAAGATTTTACTGGAAACTTGTTAAGTGTCATGATAGTACCAAAACTATCCAACGCGCGTGACTCATGGCTCAACTTTATGTCGTTCAAGTTTGGAGGCGATACGTGATCCTTTTTTATATAGTTTATTAACGCGCAGGTAACTCGTTCTACGCTGGAGCTTTTTGGGTTCTTTATCAAGGTCGTAATTAATTGTCATAGATGTGTAGGTACATACATACACACACTACGATAGATCACTACGCACAAAATCTGTCATAACTTCGCGATCGATTTGAGACTTTAAGTAGATTGTGAATTTTTATATAAATATAATAGCATTAATATATACATATAAATAAAATTAAAATGTTTGTATGTAATTCCAAATTAACAGGTTTTCCACTAAATGATATTTATGTGCTGACATAAAAATAAACCTTTCATACTACTTATGTCCTATTGCAAATCTCTGGTATAAAAGGTAACTTTTTTTATTGTTTTACAATGTGAGTAATCCGGAATGTTTGTTCATGCTCAAAAGCAAAATGATTGGGAGTGTTCTTACTGCACCTTCTATGAAACTTTCACTGACAGATATCAAGGAGTGAGTGTAGTCTATTTTACAAAAGGAATTAGGGGTGCGTGCTAAAAACTTAATACTTATGAACTCCTTTTTCTCGACCGAATTCGCTAGCACCAGCTAGTAATATATAGAGAAATATTCTTTTTACTCATAATCGGTGAACTAGATGAAATTTAGTCAAGTCTGCTCTTACATAAAATTTTAACCAAACAAAGTCATAAGGTGGTGGTATGAAAAGTATAAGGAAGCAGAAAGTTTTGTAATATGAATTATGCTTTTACTACCATGTATATTGAGACAAAATCTTTTGCGCTATAGGTCGTGCATCCAATCCCCAGCAAGGAGAAACATACCTATAGCATTTTTTGTTTTCTCTGTATCTGGGTTCTGTATATACGTATTTAATTTAAGAATTTTTTTTGTAATTAATCTGTTGTCTAATGCTCTAAATTTAAGCGACGAAATGTTTTAATTTATATTATTATGAAAATAAAATACACTACACTACGTGAGTTAGAATATACTAGTCAATTAAAACTTAAACTGACTTAATTGATGTATAAAACTGCATACAAACAACTGAAAAAATGAATATCTTGTCACAGGTCTAGCGTGGGTGGCAAGCGCAAGTGGCGCCTCCGGCGGCATCTGCGAGAAGTACAAAACGTACACGGAGACGATCGGGGGCATGTACCAGAGCACCAAGCGCTCGCTCAACACTGGCATCATCACGTTCGTCAACTACAACAGCCGCGTGCCACCGAAAGTGAGCCAGCTGACACTGGCCCACGAGATTGGCCACAATTTTGGATCGCCGGTAAGTGGACAAGAAAGACACTGTTATTTAAACTCGTTGAATAATTCGCAACAAACTGAATTTTTATTTGAAAAGAACAATGGTTATTTGTACATTTCTAGTTAGTTCCTAACAAACATATTATATGATTTAAGTAGTTGCTAAAGAGGAGGCTTAATTATTTTATTTTGATATATATATTTACTTTAGTATCCTAAAAACTATAACAACATTACAAGGTTGGACTCGTATAATGTTTCTTGGAACTCCTCTCCGGGTAAGCGAAAGTTACCGAACAAATGATTCCGCCGAAGGAAATATTTCGGAAAATCCTACTTTATAAACATGAATTTATGTTATACTTTCACTTCTGACGACTGTACAAAACTAGACGAGATGTGGTACAGATACTATAGATAGTCTGGAATTATACACAAGCTACTTTTTATACCAAAAGTATGTTCCAAAGGGATAGGACCCGGCTTTTTTTTCTTTAAGCTGCTTCCTTGCTGTAGTAGCTTTTGTGTTATTAGTCAGAAACTTACAAAAATACAGTTCCCGTTTACATATTTCTATTTTTAGTAAGGCCGTAGTAGTTTAATAATAAGGCCTATATTACTATAGAATAATATAGCTTTGAATAAAAGAATTTTCATCCATCAATTGGTCCTGTAGATTTTGTGCCTATTCGTTACAAACAAACTTCATAATATTAGTATAGACGGGGAAGAGAATTCGACAGTTTATATGTGAATTAATTATACTGAGGCATCTGGATCCACTATATTCAAATTTTAACTAGCATAAAAACGAGAAATAACTTTTGCAGCACGACTACCCATCCGAGTGTAGGCCGGGCGGCGCCGCGGGCAACTTCATAATGTTCGCGTCGGCGACATCAGGCGACCGGCCGAACAACAGCCGCTTCTCATCCTGCTCTGTTGGCAACATCAGTGCGGTCTTGGACGCGGTCCGAGATGGACGCAAAAGGAATTGCCTGTCGGAGAGCAAGGGCGCCTTCTGCGGGAACAAGATTGTTGAACAGGGCGAAGAGTGTGACTGCGGTAAGGCTATAGGCAATCTACAAGCGCTCCGTCGTTTCATTTCAACATTTCGTTTCAACTACGCGGTAGTTTCCTTCTCGTGAGAATATGCAGATAAAATATATCTTATGTTACTCGTTGATAAGTAAATTTTCTATTTGTGAAAGAGATGAATGATGAAATTTGAAGTAGAAATAGAAAAAAAAATTGAGAAAAATGTCGGTTAAGTCGTTTTTTGGTTTATTTGTTAGAAATGTACAAAAATACAAATTATGTTTACATAGTAAAATTTTAGATAGGGTTTTAGGTAGGAGAATACCATAGGTTATATTTATAACCTATGGTGTTTGCCAAGAATGAACTAGAGGTAGAGCTCATTCAAAAGTCGTCTAGATTGGTACTGCACTTAAACCAATTTCTACCGCGAAATAGCAGTGTGTTTGAAGAGAATATGTTATTATATATTTAAGTCATAAGGTTGGCAACGCGCTAGTGATATTCTTGTGATATTACGTACGTCCATAGGCTGCACTGACGCTTATGATCACGGGGACTGTATCTACTAGTTCGTCGACCTGGTCTAATAATTAAAACGTATCTTTCTAATAGTGAAAAAATTTAGTCGGTTCAGTAGTTTTTGCAAATATTTGTAACATATCTTTATAATATTAGTAAAAATGTATTTAGGTGATAGCCGATACATATATTTTACTAGAAGTATGTATATAAAATGATATTGTGCTAAGAATTACATACTTTGGTGTATGAGCCAGGTCATCCACCGAAACAAAAGCTCTTCCTTTTTCCCCGTCGAGAATAACTGTACCTTCATCATATGAGCCAATGGACATTGCCACCCTAGGATAGGTGGAATTTGGCCTCTGTTGCGTTAGGCAAACGTAGTCACAATCGCAAAGCGTAGCTTTGCGTCAGGAATACTGCGGCCCATTCGCGCAATATTTATTTTAGACACGCTGTCTCTATGATGGATGGATTTACCGCCATCTGTCGGTCCCCGTACCTCAGTTGCCATATACGACCATAATGCCTCACCTCTACCGGTATCCTATGCCTCAGTCTTATGCGGGAACAAAATATTTCAGTGTATTTAAATTGTGTTTCTATGTAGAAAATGCTACATTACTTTTAATGCTATTAATTATAAGTACATAACTAGTTTTTACGAATATAATAAACGTGGTTTTATGGGTAAAATATCCCGTAAAAAAATCTTATTACAGTGTACACTTTTAGCTTATAACTAATAAAGTGCGGTAGGTTCTGAATAAATAAATTCACACAACATATCATAGATCGCCTCATACCTGACTCTGTGATAAGTCACTTAAAGCACTTCATCTTCACTTCATTCAAAGTCATTGAAATAAGACAACAGGGGAACCACACATATAATACGTATATACTAGGGTTACGGCGCTTAAGATAGGATAACTACCATCTGCGCCATCGTATATCGGACCGTCGAATATTAGTTTTATGTATCCTCTGTAATAAGATACACGCCAACTCTTCACTATCGATGAGAAGGTCAGCGGCCTCGATCTTCTGACCCCTTGGGTCATCAGGGTCGTCTTTATTATATATTTTTTAATGTGACTAAGTCGACAAGCAAGCGTACGATTCGCATAGTAAGTATCATCCCAGTCTATAGATGCTCATATCATCACTAGGATATTCCCGCTCAGACTTCGCGAACCCTTTGGGGGGAAGACCGCAGCTAAACGCGGGGTACGGCTCCGGTGGCGCTGGAATTAACGTCTGAGTAGGCTAGCATTTGGTTCTCCGAGAAAAAAAAACAATGATATCACTAGCACTTTGCCAACCTTGTAACTTGATAATATTATGTTACCATTACCCAGTAATTTCATTTCCTTTTTCACCCGTGAAAACGAAACACAGCAATGCACGTAGCTGTTTTTATAAAGTAAATGTAATTTCTTGGAAATCATTTTTAATTTACCCATAACTGCCGCGCTGGGCAAGCGTGGTGGCAATCGCAGAGCGTAGCTTCGCGACAATTATGCTGGTGCCCATTACAGCCCTGTTGCATTTAAGCTACATCGTTTCGGGTAGAGGTACCGCCATCGGTCGGTTTCGGTACCTCAATCGCCCTACATAGACCTGTTACGCTCTATGCTGGTACCACACCGAAAATGTGAATGTTATATTTTTATTAGCAATTCGAAAGAGCTTGTGATTTGCGAGAGCCTACTTGAATAAAGAATGTTTGAATATAACAGGCTACGACGAGTTGGAGTGTAAAGACCATTGCTGCTACCCCAGACAAGTCAGCATGTACGACAAAGAGAAAAATAGCACTGCCAAAAGATGTACGAGGAAAGCCAACACTCAATGCAGGTATGACCTAGGTACAACGTACCGCTAGAACTATTATATACTCTTTTATTTCAAAATTCCAACTGTAGAGACTAACAAAAAAGGGGAAATGATTCCCATAATTGCCGCGCTGGGCAAGCGTGGGGGCAATCGCAGAACGTTGCGACGGGGTTTTGCTACTGCCCAATCCCACCCTGTGCATTTGAGCATAATTGAAACATAGAAAATCATCCCGTAATAGGAGGGAGCTAATTTAATATGAAAGTTCTAAAACTTAGCGCGGGGTGCTGCTAGTATCATTACAAAAGGCCAACTAAACCGCTCTGGTCCCGCAGTCCGTCGCAAGGGCCGTGCTGCAACTCGCAGACGTGCCAGTTCGTGCACGCGAGCACCAACCAGACGTGCCGCGAGGCCACCGAGTGCAGCCACGCCTCATTCTGCTCCGGCGTGTCGGCCGAGTGCCCCGAGCCGCGGGCCATGTCCAACCACACCAAATGTAATAATGGTAAGTATTTTATCGTACAGTTACCTCGGCCCTGATGGCGTAGATGGTAGTGATCCTATCATATCAAAGTATTTATCTGATGATATTTGTGTTTGTCCCGTGTCTGGATGTTAAAAATATTTATTCAAGTACATATATATTTGTGATTCCTCTGTTGTCTGATGTGCGTTACACAAGTGGTTTAAGCGACTTACCACGGAGTCAGGTCAATGTATGAGATGTTGTATGAATATCCAAAAAAAATATCTGTTTTATTTGTCGGTCCTCCGAGCTGGATCGCATGATCGAAAATATGTATATAAACTATTGCGTTATGACAGGGCAAGATAAAACTAATTTACTATTTTTTTTATTGTTTGAGCTATTCGGTGGTGTTCCTTTATTGTACGTCTATGATGCTGGGTTCGATCTTCCCTTCATTTATGTGATGAGCAATAGTAATAAAATGTATAATGTAAATAAAATAAAAATGTGGTATGAATTTTTATTATTAAAGGCTAACACCAAGGTTTCTGTCCAGGCACGCAACTGTGCATCAACGGTGAATGCAGCGGCTCAATCTGCCTAGCGTGGAACATGACCGAGTGCTTCCTATCGTCGGCACCGACTCGCATCGGCGACGGTGTCACGGCAGTCGTAAACCGGCGCGCGCTGTGCCAGCTCGCGTGCCAGACCGGCCCCGGGCCTGAGTCGTGCCAGAGTACGGCCGAGTTCGCGCACAAAGTCGGCCTCCCCAAGGGAGGGATTAGTTTGCGACCCGGATCGCCTTGTGATAACTTCCAGGTAAGCATTTTCGTATCTCTTGACTATCGTACGTAGAACGGTATGTATAATAGTGACATAGCGTATTGAACGCTTCGTTTCGACGACGGCTACTCGGGTTGAGGCGCTGAAATTGACGTCTGAGTAATTATTTCATTCATTAGGTTCGTTCTAAAAAAAGACTAAGTGTCCTCCACCGATAGACATGATGTCCATAGTAATTCCATTTCTTTTTTTCTCATGTTACATCATATTACACATACTAATCCCAGAGTGATACCCCCACACACGGACGTTCTACGGCTGCTATGACGATGATAATTATGGTTTTGAAAATGAAGTCGATTTAAAGTGTGGACGTTATTTGTTCAGGGGTATTGCGACGTGTTCCTTAAATGTCGCGCCGTGGACGCCGAGGGTCCGCTGGCGCGCCTCAAGAACCTCCTCCTGAACCGGGCGACGCTGCAGTCGGTGCAGGCGTGGGTCACGGAGCAGTGGTGGCTGGTGCTCGTGGGCGGCGTGGCGCTCGTCGTGTGCTGCGGCGCCTTCGTCAAGTGCTGCGCCGTGCACACGCCCTCCTCCAACCCCAAGCGGCCGCCCGCCAGGTACTGTAGCGTGCGCGCGCTCGTCGTGTTACAGAAAAATTTTACTAGTTTTACGAAAGTTTACGTACCGAGTCTGTTCTCTCATTACACTCTCTCTCTCTCTCTCTCTCTCTCGCCAGTTTGGCTAAATGTATATAAAGCAATTCTCTATGCACGATGTTGAGTGTACCACTGCTCGACAGGCGGCTGTCGGAGACGCTGCGGCGGCCCATGAACACGCTGCGGCGCATGCGGCACCCGGCGCACGGCGTGCGGGAGGCGCGCGCGCCGCCGCGGGCCGGCCACCGCCGCGCCCGCCCGCACAAGTACGCCGCGCCGCTGCCGCGCGACAGAGGTGCGTTTCAACTGAATATCATGTCATGTTATTTACAAATTGCTGTTGTTTTTATCTTTTTTATTGTCGTAAATTCTTTGTTATATTTGAAACACGACTTTGTCGTTTCTGACAACCTCAAACGGCATCTTACCGGCAATTGGAAATCCATTTCTGGACTTGGCCTCCCCCAAAAAAAGGACTTTGCTCATAATTGCTGCGGGATGCTGCTGTCTTTGATTGAGCTGCACTGTTTCGGATGAATACACTGACAGATGGCGATCTTTTAGTTCTGGTATCTTCGTCGTATCGTACGAGACTTGGTACAGAGGGAGGTACTATTCTACTCTGCCGATACCTCACGACTCGACTTATACGTAATCGTACGTAATTAATTTTTTTGATCCTTCGCTGTTATACTTAAACGTGCTATATATTAAATATATCATCCGATGAATATAAAATGAAGTATTCGTATTTAATACCTTAAAAGGCCTTGCATTAAAAATCATCGATGTAAGTCTATCGATATGAATTATATGCTTCACCTATACGAAGCGAGCTGTCTAAACATTATGCACATCCGACAGTATGCACTGCATATTTGTAAAAAATACAGCCCTTTCATTTACCTGTTTGGTCGTGTTCTCAGACCACTGAGAAAGCAATCATATAAAAACATTAAAGTTATTGTATTGAATATTTTATGTACCAACGCGAAAATGTTACCATGACTATATTTTTAAAATGATCAATTCGGATCGCAGCGTCGGCCCCGGCCGGGCCGAGCGGGCGGCGCGGCGAGCCGTACGCGAACGCGTACCCGCAGTCGTACGAGATGCGGCCTGCGCAGAAGGTCTGACAGTACGAGTACTGCGCCGGCGCCGAGCTGGAGCTGGTCGCGCTGGCGCCCGGCGTGCCGCTGCTGCTTGGGTACGTGTGCACACGCCGCACACACACACACACACGCGCTGCACACACACACACACGGTCGCATGCGCTCAATTCTCCAATTTCGTTTTCGCATCTGTCCCTACTCGTTATTAAACGTATGTATAAATGTATTAAAATGTGGTTTATTTAGCTTTTAAATTACAAATACTCACGTGGCTGAGGGCACCATCTCTGAATCATGTTTAGAAGTAATCAATTAATCGAGCCTTTTTTTAAGATAAACTTTAAAATATTTCTTGCCTCAAAATTTCGTTAGCTTGGAGATTTAATGTTACTCTGTAAGCCTGTAGTAGTAATTGTGTGTATTAACCGACAGGTATGTCCTGCGTCCCGAGCCGGGCGACAACAAGCACACGGTGGCGTCGCAGACCACGATCACGCTGCACTCGCCCGAGTCGCTCACCGTCAGTCCGCCGCGACACGCCGACATATAGCGCCCGCCTAGTGGCCGTGTTCGACGCCGGTCACCGCTCGGTTCAGTTCTGCTACATTAGGAACTTGGGGGCGTCCATTGCTTACGTGAGGGGGTGAGATCCTAAGAAACAGTGTAAAATTGCTAGAAAATAGGCTTTAAATTAAAATATTACTAAAATAGGGTAAAAGCTGACACAGTTATATTTGTGGCGGTTATCTCTGAATGATCCAGTTGACTACTGTAAAATAGACCTACCATATTTCGTATGAAAATTATTAGCGTGTGGAAAGTTCTCACGTGACATTAGAGGGAAGAAGGGGGGGGGGGTCAGAATCGTCTCACGTAGTTAATGGATGCTCCCTAAGACAAAATATTCGTAATGTCGCAGCAGGATCCCAGCATTTTTGTTCTCGACTATAAAAATATTTATATTTTTTCGCCTGGACTTGCGAACCGCGATCGGCACAATAGTACGCGACATTTAACGCGCTTGTCGCTCCCTTGTTTTAGCGTCTTACACCCCGAGACAATATACGGTCCCATTTATTAGATAACTTTAGTCTGAGACCAGAAGGTGCGTTCGAGACCGAGTTTTAAATTTACAGACGTACGGAATATGAAAGCTTTGTTGACTTGATTATTGGGAATAATTAATGTTTATAGGACGCAGAGATTTTTGTTGTGGTGTAAATTTAAAGCCCGGTTCGAAATAAAGTTGACTAATAAAAGGAGAACATTTAGTGTATGCTATCCGTGGCGTGACGATTTTTAGGTAGGATTGTTCCTATTGATAGTTCGAACTCAATATTGACGTACCTTGTGTATGTGACAAACGGAATAGTTACGATTTCGTTGTGCCTAGAGGAAACACTCAAATGGTCTCTACCGGGTAGAACACCTGAATGAAAACTACAGCTGCGCAATAGCTTCAATGCGAAGCGAATGTGGACTATTTGTGAGTCCTGAGTCTATCGACTTCTGGTCGTCATGATACAAAGCAAGAAAGTTTATCTGCTATTAGGTAATTAACTTTATGTCGAAGCTATGCCATATCACACTATACTCCTTTAGATATACCTCGATGTGAATGACATAGACTGGGCCGATGGCGCAAATGGTAATGACCCTATCTTTTGCGTAAAAGGTGGGTCGACCCCACCCAGGAAATATATTTATATGATTATATTTGTATTTGTTATGTGTCTGGATGATCAATATACGTATTTGAGTACTATATTTGTGGTTCTCCTATTGTCTGATGTCCGTAACACAAGTGCTTTAAGCGACTTGTCACGGAGTCAAGTTAATGTATAAGATGTTGTTGGAATTTAGTATTATTATTAATGACAAATGTCAACGTAGTAGCGTCGCACGAGTTATTTATATTGGCATTATGGTATTTTGCATTATAATTTGTTGTTATTATTGTTCTCATGTAAAGTAAATTATGTAAAATCAACTTAAAATTAGTCCGTAACAGTTAACGTTAGATTGACACCTGTCATTCTAATCGAGCTATATTCAAAGGATTATAGGTGATAATATTCCCGGTATTCCCCTTAAAAAAACTTGAATTTTATCAACTCATCGATTTAATTAAACGTGTCGACCATCAGTCGCGCCACACCGGCGACACAATCTCCCCGACACGTGTCCGAAAGATGACCGAACCGTCACAAACTATATCATCATCCACTATTGCCGAGGCAGTTACCGGCACGACTGACGCACAAATATTAACCTCACAAATCAACTCGCATACTGTCCCACGCTCGACTATGTTCTGTGAGTCGATGAGCCGGCAGCAGTTCCGTCACTGCTGACCGGGGCTGCCCTGGACGAACGTCTGCTGAGAGTCTCGGGCAAACGGAACGTGTTTAGAGTTGTGACACCGCATTACATGCAATGTACATACGGGTATAGATCCACACAAATTTGTCCCAATTGATAATAATCTCTATGTGTTAAGTATTGAGTTCAAAATTGGTTGGCAATTCTTGTTTTGAATAGTTCTGATAGATTCAGTACCGGCTATCAGTTAATATTAAGACGTACAGTTTTGATTGTTTTTATTTTCCTTGTGACTTGTTGAATAACATACATTGGCGGTTAATTTTCAGGGGTGGGAGGAATGGCTGATATACCATGGCCGGTGCGATGTCGCACATGGTTGACTCTTAATGTACAACTTTTTGAGTCGGTACCGTGACATCTTGCGGTGGGTACTAGACCATACAGGTTTTCAGGACGTGATGAAACAATAGATTAAATACGTGTTCCGTTTGTGCGATTCTCAATTTGATTGTATAAGATTCATAGAAGAAATTCTACTAGAATCGGCCAGTGCCCAAGGATGACGCACTGTTAGTTACACATTCCTCAAGACACATCTCCCCTTGTCTTGTACAAAAGATCTCAAAAATGTCGAACCGAAAGCCCGGGGATGTCGGCCGGGAAGTACCGGACGTTTCCTCGACGCAGATGATTAATTGAGAGTGATGCTTCGAACTAGTCGAAGACGCGAAATTATTTGCTCAATCGAATAAATCGATCCGCTACTGAAATACGCCGACTATGTTCAGTCCGCGATCGGCGAGGGACGCGACGCGCTCGAAAGAATTATTTTTGTAAAGTAAAATAGTGAAGACACTGGAAAACGGCGGCTTGACGTTCTCGCGACCCAGTGAGACTTTTATATTGAAAACAGACGTGCGCCACGACCGGACATTTATGTATATTTTTGTATATAAATGATGAGTATACAAATGCTACGATGTAAAAATATCATACAGACGTAACGTTCATACCGATATTAGAGTAATGTATAAATATTGCATTGTTTTACTCGAATCTCTATAAGTGTAATAATTTTTATATAAAATTATTTTTAACGTATTTAATATTAAAGTAAGTGGAATGTCGAGGTGCCATTATACCAATTTGTATTCCCGTTCCCTTGTTTCCCCTCGTTTGATTTCGGTACTATTCGCAGTGTAATCTCTCCATATTTATGTAATTGTAATTAGTGAATATAATTATGTACGGGCTCAAATACCTGTTTTCAAAATTACATTTAGTCTTCCTAGCGCCACTAATGTTATTTTGAATTTATTCGACTTCATTTAATGTATCCTAAGTATTTTGTAATTATTATAAAAAAAATTAACAGTATTGCCAAATGATCAAATATTATTAGACTGAAAAAATATTTCAACTTGCTATTAAAATTTTGTAATATGCATTTTTTAATTTTATAGTTGTGTGTATGAGTTAGTGCGAATAAAATGGCTCAAATACAGTTTTAATCGTTTGTTACATTTATTATGATTTCCTGGTAATACAAAGTTGCATATCACAAAACACTCCTATTATGTGTATTTGATGAATACATATTTCGTTACGATTCTGCTGAATTGATCTCTGATAGATAATGATATTTTTTACTATTGAATCACACTAGTGTTACTTTTCGTCGTGCAAGCCAAAGAGCATGATGTATTTTTATTATTTCTATACATTAATGTTAAGGATTGATCTTATAAGTATACCATATTAATGCCATTTTATTAGTGAATGTTGAAACAAAACGCAAATTCTCGTAACTGTACTATAATGTATATTTGTATGTAAACCGAGAGGGTAATGTTTCCGTTGTAGAGCGACTTGACCAATCGTGTAATGGATGGATAGCTACTTCCATCTCTAGTAGTACTCAATGGCATTATTTCTCCTAATTGTAAGCTAGATTACTGTAATAGATTATTTGAATGACAATGTGAATATTTTTAATTAACAAGATGAATGTTACAACATGTGATTTCAAAATAATTAAAAAAACAATAAATTTTACATGAAAAATGGTATTTTTATTAGATGTTTTTATATGTTGGGGTTCTTTTAATAAAAATTTGGTAACTAAACTGAAGTTAAGTAGACATGGAATGGAAAATACTAGTTCATAAAGACATTGGCTATGCTAGAAATTATAAAAATATATATCATGCATGTATAAATGTACCCTTACACTCATGACATCTAAGCAACAGTCTATTGAGTACACAGAACCTGTTATGGTCAAGATCATAAGTACTTGTATAAAAACCGAAAGCATAATTTTCATAAACGCTTCCCTCAGTCGTCCTCTCACTGGCACTTCACATATATTCTTTTTATAGAGCAGTTCACCGGCTGCATTTCCTGCCTCTCGAGCATTAACCGGCAGCACTAATGCGAACGGCTACTCGACCTGAGGTCTGGCCATAGGGACGTCCTTGAGTGATAACCGACGTTCCCGTGCTGATCCCACGATCCGCGTGGGGGTTCAAACAAATGTTATATAGTGCCACACGCAGCTGGATAATTACTTTAAAAACGTGTAGACCCGCCTAGCAAAACAATTCAGAAAAATGCGGTCTCATGAATTGAATTTTACAAAAAACTAGTCTATTCTCGAGAAGATATAACAGTAGCCACATCGAAGTTATTTAAGAAAAACAGCGAACGTTCGCCTAGCCGAGCTTTTTTATCTGGTGGGTATAACTTGATGTAGTATAATATCTTTCTATCATAAGTATACTATATTTGTGCCCAGATGTGACGTGAAAAATCGTTAGAGTCTAATAAGATTTCGTCTAGGCGAACATAGCCGTAATGAAAAATTTAAGCCGTAATTAAAACAATCAACAATATGACTTGAAAATGAGTCATCCGGCATAGTCTGAAAGTCTGGTAAACATTCCCTAAAACTCTTAGATGGAATGATGTTGGCTGCTGAAATTAAGTATGACGAAGTAAACGTTCAAGAGGTACACTTAGCAACAAATCAACCCATATTTATCCTTGAACAGGAGCCATTCAGTTCACAATTGTCAGATGTTTGTTGACTGCAATTTATTCAGATTTTTGTAGGATAATCTGACGGTCTCGGTAACATTCGGCTAATTTTTTAAGCCCGTAATTTCTTCCTATGAGAGCTGGAAACTTGTTTTTGTTTTTAAGTAAAATATACTGTCTCTAATTTGCTACTAATTTTGAAAAAATATGGTTAATTAAGCATAATTAAATTAGAGCTTTTGTAGGCGCTCTGTAAAAATGGTACGTACCAATGGTACCATAAATATAGATTGTATAAATAAACTAAAAAGGTAATGCAATTAAAGTTCCGCGAGCGAAATGTCACACTAATCGGTACTTAGATTTGACGAAAGTACGGGTCAGTCCACTTGAGTATATGTGATATAATAAATAGTAATCTTTTAATATCAACTCAGAAAACATATAGGCTTGGCATCCTTTATGGGTCACAAGTTGTTGGGGTTGAATAAATTCATTCATAGGACGCTGTTGAGAATTTGTAAATTTATATTTGCTATTGAAGCCGTTATTTTTGCAGTTAACAACGCAACATGGCCCATTTCTTTGCTTTGATTTTGTACTGCAATTAACACTTGACAGCTGATCATCCGCATTTGTTTCCAATTTCTGCCGTGTTGTGGCGCTGCGGTCGTTGTCTGTCCGCCTCTACTCGCTTTACACATAGCCAATATAGCACTTTTATTACGGATATCAGACAATAGAGGTATTACAAATATAATACATAAATAGCACCTCTTGGTAATAACGTCTTTGTGTATAATATGATTGTAGGGAATAAATTTGTAATTCCTGTGTTGTCCGACATATCTTTGCGTCAGGTCAATAAATAAGGTGTTGTGTGGATTATTGTATAACAAATGAATATCGATTTGAGAAAATGTATAACGACGTAGACAGTTTAATAAAAAGCTGAATTTTAATAAATGATTTATTAAATGCGTAGGTGGTTTTCGTATATATACAAGGTACAAAAATGATAAGACTATCTTATACGACATAAAGCGGCTTGCTGTAAATCTTCACGAAATTATAACTACATTATAAAGGTATTGTCATCTGCTTTACTATAGGAATGTTCATATTTCAATGGTTTTGCATGCCTCTCATTCTCTAAAAACAGCTTTTATTATAACGTGTGCTGGAAAGATACTTTTTTAAAAGAATTGAATAGAAAACCTTACTGCCATACGAACAAGATAAGAATATCGAAAAGGGCGATGGACCAACTGAAACGTGAGATTATTGATATTTTTAATCGTGTTGTTTTTATTATAAATTATATTTTTTGCCAAAACAATTTAATGCAATCTCATGTTTATGGTAGCAATCTGGAAATCTAATTAGTCCGAAATCGAAATGTATAAATCATAGCAGTAGTCGAAGCTAAGGTTTAACTCCGTACAGATTCAACCCTAAGTGATTTCTTACTGTTTCACATTAATAGATTATTGCTACAATTATTGTTTTAAGGTTACACGATAGAATATAAAATTAACATAACATCTTTGTTTTTTCTGCTCATAATATTTAAGCAAAATATCATATCCTACTTCTAGCTTTGTTAAACTGAATATAATATTACATAATATATTATTGATAATTTCATCTTTTAAATCTAAAACATAACATTCTAAAATGTACTTAACTGATTGCTTCACTACTGATATTATGGTACCATAACTTGAACAAGGTGGGCTTTAATAATAATTACTTTTTCTATAAGGTTTAATGTTGATATATGCAATTTATTAGGTAAATTGTTCGTTCATATCAATATTTCATGTACTAACGATACATAATCATAGGTACAGTTTGCTGTTAAAGTTTAAACAATTTTCTAAAGATAGTAAATATAGTACTGATAAATCTTCTCATGTCTTCCCAAACAATCAATTGTGAACATATAATAAACTCTCAGAGAACATATCTAATATGAAATTAGTATTGCATAAAGTTCATAGAATAAAACAAGCCTTACGGTAATTTAATGTTAAAGGTTATGTCTCAAGTCCTTTTCAACGGAATAATCTACCAGTCTCATTAAACCTACTTATCTTGTGGAATACTGTGCTCAATTTAGTACATTAGTTAGGAGTATAGAGAATTACTTCATAATCTCAAGGAATTAGTCAAAATCATTAATATTAAACTACAATGGAATTTTGTCTATACATGGACAGCATAAATAAGCAATATTAGATTGACTTACAACAAACACAACTTACAATAAAAGACGAAATACGCTCTGTCTTTCTTACTCAAAATTTACAACAAAATCTACAATTATGAATGCAATAGCATCTGTTCTTGTTTATAAACTTCATGATAAGCATTCCGGATTAACACATATGGGAAGCATGATTCCAATAAATCCATAGTTAAGAATGGGGATTCTTGGACAATTAAATCAAGAAGTAAATAGACTGATTCGCGGTTCTTTATTGCCTCTTTATCAGTCTCCTGACCAAGACGCAATAAAGAAGATGACGCTAAGGCCAAAAATTCTTTCATTCGGTCTTCGATATCGCCCTGGCCACATATCGTAAACAAAGCGCCGAAAATATGGTTGATAGCTGGTGCCATACAATGAATGTTATTAGCATGGCCCTCCAAAGATGGCCTGTAAAAGGAACCTTCACTCCGAGCTAGTCTAGGCAGTGATACGGCAACAAAGACCATCAACAGGCAAACTATTAAATGTTCTTCCTCTTCTATTTCTGCTTTGTGCTGTCTTAAAGCTGAGGCTAAAGTGGGGTCTACTTTGCATTGTAATCCAGCAGCTGAGCACATCTCTGAAATGACACGCATTGGGTCACCACTGGGTAACTGCTGTTGAAAGTCTTTAATGGAACTGATCAAAAATGGAATCCGTCGTTCTAATACGTCCAATAGAGATTCTTGTGCAATTTGGCGGAAACTTAATATAACACCAATTATTGTCATTCTTTGAAGTACATTATCTACATGCTGCAATCTTTTGAACTGTTCTCTCATAATTTCTGGTTTATCAAAGTTAGTTCTGAGCATCTGAAGGACTTCCTTATTTTGAGACACTAACTTTTTCAACTCTTGCACCTGACTTGCAATATGCCACATCAAAGTTTCACTAAGTGACTTCATACCATATGGTCCAATCAACTCAGCCAGTGCTCGGAGTTCATTAATATCAGAATATTCCTCAGCATTGAATGGGATAGCTCCTTCTGCTGTGAGACTAACAAATGCTTTTTGGCTCATGGAGAAACAAATGCTACCAGCACTTACTCTTCTAAGTAAAATTTCAGAGTACCACTGTGTGTATAGGGAGGCTATTGTTTTTTCACCATAACTGTCAATGCTTTGCGTCTGTTGTAATAAGCAGTTGTTGAATACCCTTGTTATATCAATATGGACATAGTTCTCCACACTCTGTAATACATTCATATAAGCACGAACACTGACCAGCAATTCTGATGGTTTAGCAATTTCACTAGTGTCTTGATTGAACATAACCATCCCCACTAAAGCCTTAGAGAATCTTGTTTCCAAGTGTTGGTGCAGATATTCGCGTGGAGCAAATGTGTACTCCCAGACATTAACAGTTGAACAGTAGTTTATAGCAAAGCAGAGTTCAGTTAAGGCCATATGAAGTTTATCCATTGTAGTCAAATCTTCTCGAGTTTTTCTGTAACTCTCAGCTCCAGGTTTAACAAAATCGATGTTATTCTTTTTGTTTTTATCTTTTTTCTTTCTATTGGCCAAATGGGCAATAGTTTGAGCACAATGCTTTGGGAGCAATTTGTCACTCATTGTACATTGCTCATCGCATATTGTTGTGATGATATTTTTGGCTTCCTTTGCCATTTCTTCCAAGAATATATTAACAACAGACAGACTCCTTTCTCGGATGTGATGTCTTTCTTCAGGACATAACTCATGTGTACAATTTTGGAAATGACTGCATATAAGAGGGAATGCAATAATGTAACGATTTTGTGCAGGAAACTCCAAGCACATATGAAATTGGCTCTCAAATATTTTGCTGTAAAAACAGAATAGAGATAAGTCTGATGTTTCTACCATAATTTCATCAAGATTATCTACCATTTTTGTATGGAACACCATCTTGTCGATATACTGAGCTAATTCTCGCTGATCAGGAAGAAATAGTGGTGTTTTAGCAACAGATGTATAAGCTTGCAATCTAAACCAGTCTAAGCGAAACGCTCTAAAATCAAACATTTCATTATCTTCAACTTGTTTAACATTGAGATTTGCAGCTGTATTGCACAACGAAGACAGTATGATACTTTCATCTTCTGGGCAAACTTGTAAATTCTGAATCATAAGATTTAATGCCACAGCATCATAGCCTGACAGATATTGAACATAATATCTTTGCATAACTTGACTGTACTTTCGGACCAGAGCTCTCAGTTCTTCCATATGAAAAAGAAGTTCTGGGAGTTGACGATCAACCAAATCTTCTGCAGCTTTTCCCTTCACTTTTTGTGGTGGATTATCATTGTGACGCAAAAGCCAGAACACTTCATCCCTAGCATAGCAAAGACCAATGAAGACCAATAAAGCTTTTGGGCCCATCAAACCAGGTTGATCAGATAAAATAAGACCTAATTCTTTAAGAGCTGTCCTTAGAAATTTTCTTCTTTCTCTATGTTTATATCCCGCTCTTTGGACAGCATGATGATAACAATCTTTAACTTCTGATATTCTTTTCCCATAACCTTTAATTCCATCAAAAAATCCTTGAATATAACTATGAATATAAATCACTTCATCTCGAAACAGTGCCACAACCCACCCTGATTCCAAAGCACTGACCCACATTTTATTAGCATGCTCATTTTGCTGAAGCATTTGATGACAGAGAGCAAATCCAAATATAATATATCTCTCTAAGGTTTCTAATGAGACATATTCACAAGACATAGTACTTGTTTCAGAAGGTTTTGGTAGCTGGGCTGGGTTGCTCACCAAGCTCAACTTTTGTTCAGATCTCCAATGTTCTGCAGTGAGATTTCTTGCAGGGTATACATGCCACAGGGAGTTCAGGGCCATTGATAGGAGTTTTTGGTGAGGAATAAACTCTTCCGAAAGTTTTTTTAGTGGTGCATCATAGTCCACAATTAGTTGACCAAGTCGTGGAAAGCTAGGATCTATTTGATTGTGTACCATCTCATGGGCTGCATTAAAGAGCCCCAACACTGCTTTTCTATCTTCAACTCGAGACAATAAGATCATCAATGAGACATAAGTAGTAACTAGGTCAAGATAATTCTTTGTCAATTCAAAATTAAGGGTCAAATCTAATGACACCTGGCAAGAATTTATAATATTCAGAAGTTCACACACATTGTCCTTAAAATCCAGAAGGTCAACAAAGGTGTAATAGTACAAAGAAAGAGACTTAATGATTTCATTTCTGATATTGGTTATGGCTTGAAGGCTCTTTATATCAATATTTGGAAATCTTCTTACAATGTGCTTTATTGCGGACTCCAATGATTTATCTGAAAGAAATGCTGGCTTTGACTTCGCATCTCCACATGCTTTCTTGATGTTGTAAATTCTCGTAAGCATTCCAATACCGCGATCATTTAATATGATCAGTTTCTCAGCCAGCTTTTGCTGGCTGATATGAAGAGATCGCGACATCGTAGACATTCTGACCTGGAATTATAAGTAGGCACTTTATTTATAGCCGACAGCGAAATTGTCTTTCCCGAGAGGGTTTGCAGGATGTTCATTTCCGCAAACAGGAAGATTACAAGAAACTTAGTATTTCATAGACTACAATGTTTTATCAATGATTAATCGAATCTGAAAAATCAAATGTGTAACGCAAATACTTGATAAGCACACAAAGTAAATAGAATTATGTACCGTATTAATAGTTTAGTAAAACATACCTGCAATTCACACAATGGAAACTTATCACTATATAAATCTGTTCATAATTGACGAATTATCTTAAATTTAATCAAATTTCATAGTATTTTACTATTTCAGGCCGTATTTGTCACAAATGAAATCAAAATCATAAAACTGGGAGTGCCTCGAAAACGCCATTCGCCATCATTGTGTTTGACA
Organism: Heortia vitessoides; assembly: GCA_020976665.1. Taxonomy (NCBI): domain Eukaryota; kingdom Metazoa; phylum Arthropoda; class Insecta; order Lepidoptera; family Crambidae; genus Heortia; species Heortia vitessoides. The sequence goes on along the minus strand of JACJUM010002878.1, from coordinate 5,905,024 downwards.
TTTAGTATCTGCAGGTTGCCATAATTGACGGGAACGGAGTGTAGTAGACGCGATCGAAATCAATCAAGTTTCCTATAAAGTTGTAACTGCTAAACTAAAAAATGATATAACTGCTAAAAATATAGTGTGTCGCAAAATATGGGGGAATTAGATTTATTTGTAAATTTACTGATTAATTGCTTTGTAAACAGTTATAAATACAGCTTTTGGATAGCAAAATAAAATATGTTAAATATCAAATTGAATGTAGGATGTTTCTGACAGGGGTGTTGTTTAGCCGTAGGGTACCAGCAATGTACAACAACTGACAGAAGGCGAAATATCTATTCGAAACAGTGTAGCTCAAATGCACATGGTGGGGGTGGGCATTGCAGTAGCATATCCATCGTGAAATCTGCGCTTTACAACACACTTGCCCAGTGGCAATTATGGTCAAAACTACACCTTTTTTTTAAAGCATATTTCCCGTATTAGACTTTCGATCGCTCATAATAGTTTCTGAATGTTGACAAAAAAAACTGTCACAGGAACTGACAATGACAGGCAAGACTGTCGTCGCCGTTTTCGCCATCTTTCATTTCGTGAGTTTTGTGTTTGTGATTGATTGCTATTTTAAAATGAAGATAATTTGAGCAACTAATTATCGCGAAATTGTTGGACGGTCATCGAAGTTTTAATAAATAGTGTGTGGGAAAATAATAATCTACCACCATGCCGCGAATTATGATAAAGGGCGGCGTTTGGCGCAATACAGAGGTTGGTAAATAATTTATTAGGATTTTGAAAATAAAACTGTAAAGAAACGTGTATTGAATAATATTGTCTTCTTTAAAGGATGAAATCCTCAAAGCGGCGGTTATGAAATATGGGAAAAATCAATGGTCTCGTATAGCTTCATTATTGCATAGAAAGTCTGCTAAGCAATGCAAAGCCCGTTGGTACGAATGGCTGGATCCGAGCATCAAGAAAACAGAGTGGTCCAGGGAGGAAGACGAGAAGCTGCTGCATTTGGCCAAGTTGATGCCAACTCAGTGGAGAACTATTGCTCCTATCATTGGCCGCACTGCAGCACAATGTTTAGAGAGATACGAATATCTGCTGTAAGTTATAATTATTATACCTTTTTTATTTATCGATGCCCTTGAATATGCTTCCTAAAACATAATAAAAGTCTAACTTTAACTCCTATGTGAACCTAGACAGTGAGAATATGTTAGTCCATCACTAATTGTTTACACATTGTAATTTTCACTATATATTTGTTTTCTAGTGATGATCTTTATGATACTGTTCTTAGTTACATATGTGTTGTGGTTTTGGTTTGTCAGTATTACTACTACTAATAATCTGTATCTTTTAACTTTCTAAAACTTTTAGAGATCAAGCCCAAAAGAAAGAGGAAGGAGAAGATATGGGTGATGATCCTCGCAAGCTGAAACCAGGTGAAATTGACCCAAATCCAGAAACAAAACCTGCTAGACCAGATCCTAAGGACATGGACGAAGATGGTATTAAAAATTAGATTTTCAATATCACATACTCCTAGATGAAGACTGCAATAACTGATAACTATAACTTTATGTACATCTTTGGAAATTGTCTCAAATGTTGGTATTAGGGTCCACAATTTGTATACTCATTTGTAGTCTATTAATATATTCCTAAAGATTCCACAATACTTTTAAGTTAATGGTAATGTATCTAGAATTTTCAGAAATGTTTAATTTTTAATTTATTTTGACTACATCACACAATCAGCTAGGGGTGTGATGTATGTTTTATTCTGTCTTTAAATGAATACATTTATAATTGTATAGAATTGGAGATGCTGTCAGAAGCTCGTGCACGTCTGGCTAATACACAAGGCAAAAAGGCTAAACGGAAGGCAAGAGAGAAGCAATTGGAAGAGGCTCGTCGGCTAGCTGCATTGCAAAAGAGAAGGGAACTTAGTGCAGCTGGTATTGCAGTGCCAATGAGGTTTGAAACATTTATTGATTTGAGTTATGTACATAATTAGAATGTTAGACTATTATTTAGATATTATGAAACTTAAAATGTTTGTCATCCTATAAAATAGCAATTAATTAATATTAATAAATCGACACAACATTTTATATATTGATATGCCTGAGATAAGTTGCTGAATGCACTTGTGTTACAGACATCAGACAGCAGAGGAATTGCAAATATGTATAATACTTATAAACATATCCAAGACCCAGACACAGAACAAACACAAATATTTATCATATAAATACAGTACAATCTATTTTTTATGACTGCCTATATTGACCAACTGCCTATTAAGATGTAGGTATGTACTGAACTTAGGTTTTCATATAAAAGTCGGATATAATGACATGGCTTACAGTGACCTGTCGTTTATTATGACCTGTTTTTAATTGTATTGTGTCCTGTTATATTGGCCGACATGATCTTTTATACCTTTGTAGTGTACAGAATTATTATTACGATTTGGTCTATTGAAGATGATTGCCATGGCGATGTCTTCTGAACACAATAACAATAATATAAAAAGACAAAAGCAGACAAGTATTGCAGATTACTGGATTAAAAAATAGAAAATATGTTACATATGTACATTCATGTATCATACTTATTATGTGTAATTTTTTTTACATTATGTATGTTAGTGTGCTGTTTCTTTATTAAAGTTACATAGAAATGTATTTACCTAAAAAATGTTCCCTAAACGCTTTGTGTGACGTTTGTTTATTATGACGTAGGTATTTGTCAATTCTCTTTGATGTCACTAGAAACGGATTATACTGTATTTGTCGTGGGTGGCAATTCCATGACTGGGGTGCATAAGATAGGATCATTACCATCTGCGCCATCGGGCCCATTTATTGCATGTTGCAATAAAAATTATGTTATGGCTTTCTGCTGTCTGTCAGTCTATGCTTATATCTTTGAAACTACGCAAAGAATTACGAATATTTTATTGTAAATAGATAGAGTGATTCAAGAGTAAGTTTTATATGTCTAATGCAACATTCAAAAACATGCAAAATATAGTTTCTCCACTAATTACACTGATATTTTAAAGGTTTCAATTGTGATGTCGTAAAAACACATTTTTTTGCGCTTACATTGTAAAAGCTGGCTGAACCCTATGAGATAAATCAAAATAATGTACTACAGTATATAAACAATACTGTAGTACGTTATTTGATCGAAAAGTTGTACAATTTTTTTTTATCCTGTATTTTTTAGAATTATTTATTAGTATTTTTTTGAGAGTATGATACTAATTTAAAACAGCATTATTCCATATTTAATTAAGTACCTTAAATACATTGTGCACTTATTGACCCATTACAGTATATAACCAAAATTAATATTTTAGAAGATATTACAAATTTAAAATGGAGGGACATAGCTGTTGCGGCCGTCGGAGGGCGTGCCCATAGAAATATATTTTGCAATGACCATAAATCACTAGGTCAAACATTCAACGTTGCAGGCTTAAATTTGAGCGTTGAGTGTTTTTCACATGGCCAATTCCAATTCCAAATCCAATTTATATCTCGCTTTTTCAAGAGTATCCTCTAAACGAAGCATATTTGTCCTGTTTAATGACAATAAGCTGTGAATGTGTAGAAGATATTATAATACACAATTAATCAAGTACCTTTTGTAGCGGCGGGTCACTAGTAGTTATAATGAGATAAGATGTCTATGAAAATATCCTAATAAACTTGAAAATATTTTGTCAGGCGTAAGAAAAAGCGGGGTGTAGACTACAATTCTGAAATTCCATTTGAGAAAAGACCAGCATCTGGTTTCTATGATACATCCACTGAAGTGGTGGACCCAATGGCACCAGATTTCTCAAGACTGCGACAGCAACATTTGGATGGTGAACTACAATCAGAAAAAGAAGAGGTAAACTTATATAATTATATAATGATGTGAAGCAGCATAATGAACATATTTAATTAATTTGTTGTAATTGTGCTACAGAGAGATCGTCGCAAGGATAAACAGAAATTAAAACAGCGAAAAGAGAATGACATGCCACAGGCGATGTTGCAAGGAGATCAGCCTGCTCGAAAACGCAGCAAGCTGGTTTTGCCAGAGCCACAGGTTTCCGACCAGGTAAATTTATTGTAATAAGCCATGTTAATTCCTATTTGATGTAGAAGCTATTGGGGACAAAACATACGTTTAGAATAAAATCAGAATTTAGTGTTCAGTGTTATAATTATGACAATCAACAAAGAAAATATATATATATATATATAAATGTTTTATGCAGTGAAGTACCAGCAGAATAGAATAGTACATCCCTCTGTGCCAGGTGTCGTAAGAGGCGATTGAGGTACCGGAACCGACAGATTGCGGAATATCCACCCATAACAGCATAGCTCTAATGTAACAGGGCGGAAATGGGTTGCAGCATTCTTGTCGCGAAGCTATCCTCTGCGGTAGTCACCACGCCTGCCCAGCGCGGCCATTATGGGCAACATTCCCCCTCTCCTCTTCTAGCAGTGGACTTTCATGTGCTGCTATGTCGATGACGGTGATGAATAATGTAATTCAGGAACCAGAACAAAATATATTTTGTTTCGGAGTCAAAGCTTTTTTGTCGCTTGCCTGATCGCCTAATTGGCTAACGTCTGTTTTACCGAGACGAGTGTCGCAGTATGATAATTGGTAATAATACGTAGACAAAATAGATGAGAACCTAGTTGTATTTTTTTAAGTAAAACAAATATGTTATTATTAGGACAGTTGCAACTCATTTGCAAAAAAACGGGCGGTTTTGATTTTAATTCTTCTTTAAAAAAATACGGTACCAAAATGATTTCAATCATTTGTACATGTTACTGGCCGGTTTTAAAAATGCTATGGTGTTTAAAACAGTACGTTTTAAATTAAAATTTTCGTTTGATGTCGTTTTTACAGAAAACCACTTTTTATCCTACATTTTAGGTGCGAAGTTCCAAAAGATAATATCGGTTTTCATTACTTTTAGTCCATTTTTATGAATTTGTTTCATATTCTTAATTGTCAAAGCTTCATTTATTGCTGTTTAGCTATCTCAATAATGTTAGAGAAAGTGGTAAAAGCTACAAAAAGGATGGTAAAATAAAAAAGGCTATGTAACTTGAGAAACGGTTTTAGACAAGCATTTTACGATTCGTTATTTAAAAAAAAAAGGCAGTCGATACCGGAGGTAGTACATATACATATCCGATACTATACCTCCGACAGGAACTGCAACAAGTGGTGAAGCTGGGCCGCGCGTCGGAGGCGGCGCGCGAGTCGGCGGGCGCGGCGGGCGCGGCCACGGACGCGCTGCTGGCGGACTACGCGCTCGCGCCCGCGCCCGCCACCGCGCTGCGCACGCCGGCGCTGCACCACGACAGGTACGCACCACGCGCGCTCTACGCCGCTACCGTTTGCAGCTGCTTCTTAATTCTTAACTATTTTAATACAAAAGTATTTTTTTACCTACTGTTCAACATCCGTGGATAGTCGCTTTAAGCTCTTGTGTTACGGACATCACACAACAGAGGAGTCTTGAATGTAATACTTTTAATTAAATACATACTTTTAACACCCAGACACGAGAGACACAAATAACATATTATCAAATTAATTACAATATTTATCCTGAATGGGGATCGACGACCCACGACCCCTGGTACACAAGATAGGATGACCATCTGCGCCATCGACCTTATATTCAATCGATCGTATATACATAAATTATTATATATTATGTTACTGTTTAATAATCAAAATAAAAATATCACCCTTTTTACAGCTGCTCCTAAAAAGTGTAGACCGAATCAAATGTGAAATAATCATATGTGATATGACATAAACATTCCTATGGAGAACACTACAATTTAAAGTGTAGTCCGCGATAGTTTATGTTACTTAGTATTAAGAATTCCGATTGCATATTTCGCCTCGGACAAACAACCTGTGGTCTTCTCGCTCCAGTATTGCGGAACAGTCCCGGTGATATTAATGAAAATGTTTTTGGCCCTCAGAATCCTTATGGAGGCCCAGAACGTAATGGCCCTGACGCACGTGGACACGCCGCTGAAGGGCGGCCTCAACACGCCGCTGCAAGCGCCCGACTTCTCCGGCTCGCTGCCCGCCCCGCTCGCGCTCGCCACGCCCAACACACTGCTGGCCACGCCCTTCAGGTTAGTTCTACACACGGATACTACTATGCATTACTTTTATTCCGAATTCCAAGAACCTCTTAAAGAGAACATGTGATTTTACCGTCGATTAACTGTAAAAATACTTATCGTCTGTCAGTGTACGAAACAGCAATTTGTTCCATAGATTACATTTTTATATTTTCAATAATATTTATTATTTATCCATGAATTTCTGCTGCACTATTTTAAAGCGAATATATTAGCTTTTTTTTTGAATATCCAGGTCGTCGAGAAGCGAGGTCTCTACCCCCGGCAGTTTTAACACACCGAGCCATGGAGCAGGCCAACCGGGATTGACGGTATGTAATCGATGAAAAGTATCTAAATAATTTAGTATCAAAGTAATCTATTGAATATAATAACGATATCTGTTTTAGACGCCTGGACTTCGTGATAAGTTGAGTATAAATCCAGAAGACGGATTGAGCACCGGGGACACTCCGCAAGTCGCAAACCAGATGCAGAAACAGGTATTCCACGAACCTTTTTCAGTCACAATTCTTATTTCACTCTCGACAATACGCCTTCCTTTTTTATGTCACCTTATCCTTAGAGATTGGTTATTACTTTTGTAGTTGAAAGCATCGGTCCGTTCAGCGCTGCAAACGTTGCCGGCGCCGCGCAATGACTACGAGATCGTGGTGCCGGAGCCAGAGCCGGACTGCGCCGACTCCGCGCTGGCCTCGCACTCCGTCGAGGACCAGGCCGATGCCGACGCGCGCTTGCTGCGCGACCAGGAGGAGAAACGTGAGTGTAGCCATACTGTGCTCGCCCGGTCAGTCAGTTGTTTATTATCGTCATAACTGCCATAAGTACATAAACATAATAAACGTCAAACATAAAAGTTATAGATTGATTTTTTGTTGCGCTGGGTAGGCGCGGTGGTAACCGCAAAGCGCAGAGACCTATTTGTTGTCATACGATGTTTTTAAGTATAAGGTATAGGATCTAAGTCTTAAAAAGAAAACGAAAAACAAAATACGTAAGAGAAAAATATTTAAGACGATTAAATTTATTTATAGATATATCGTGTAACGCTATTGAATCGGACGTGTGACGGATAGAGCTGGAGCGATGAGCGCCCCGAACGTCCGTATAGAAATTTTGCTATATTAATCTAAACTTGGAAAGCTTTTATATCGGTTTTGAACGCAGTCTTATCGGAATGAGCAGAGTCGCTCGTTCGAAAGAAACAGAATGTAATAGTAATACTTTATCAGAAACTACTCGAAAAATACAATTTGCATACAACGAACCACGATACTTAGTCATAGAGACTTACAAAAAGAGGGCACTGTCTATATACCCATGTTCTTTTTATGTACAAGTTACGACGGAAACAAAAAAGACTTAAGTATACGTATTTCGCGAGCGTGTATTTGCCTAACGAGAGCCGGCCCGCAGGCCGGGCGGCGCTGGCGCTGCGCTCCACGGCGGTGCAGCGCGGCGCGGCGCGGCCCGCCGACGTCAACGCCGGCGTCGTGCGCGCGGCCGGCGGCCCGCTCACGCCGCTGCAGCAGGCCGAGGAGCTGCTCAAGGCCGAGATGGTCACCATGCTGCACTACGACGCGCTGCGCGACCCGCCCCCCGGTAACCGCGCCCCTCGCTTGATCGTTTTTACATCCGAATCCAAAACGAATCATTAAAAGGTTTCGGTTTGTCACGGATCTTTCGTTGTGTATACTTCCATATAATTAACGGTCCATATCGTATAGGATCTTTACGCGTATTTTGCGCCGTCCCGAGGTTCCATTGGCTCCAAATTTCCCAGACACTGGGAACCTCCGCCGGGAGACGTGACTCCGATTTTCACCCGAAAAATTCGGGATCGATCGGGGGGATCGCTTCGCGGATCCGGACTGGACCTCCGTTCGGCGTTCCGGGCGACCGGAAATCAGTCCCGGGGAATACACTTTACGATCGATAAGACGATAAAGTTGCTCGACATCGTTTAGAAAATATTCAACAAAAAATGGCGCTCGTGACATAAAATTATAACTGAAACCGTAGGCGTCGACAAGAAGCGGGCGGTGCAGCAGCAGGCGGCGCACCTGGCGTACCTGGAGCAGCACCCGTACGAGGAGTTCACGGCGGCCGAGCTGGACGCGGCGCGTGCGCAGCTGCGGCGCGAGCTGGACGTCGTGCGCGCCGGCATGGGACACGGCGACCTCGGCCAGGACGCCTACGCGCAGGTCTGGGACGAGTGCCTGGCCCAGGTGAGCACGCCTTCCCCCATCTAGCGAAAGAGAATCCGAGGCCTCCAGGACGGAAAAATATTTATTCGCTTCGTTTGAACCTATTGGGAAAGTTATACGACTGAGAATCGAGTGGTTCCTATTCCAGATGTAAACATATCATTATACAAGTTGACCCGGCAAACGTTGTTCTGCCTTAATTATTCAAAATATTTAATTAATAATATCGCTTTAAGAAATGGAAAAAAAGTAAAGGTTGGTGGTAGAAGGGTGAAAATGCGGGATTGTAAGTATTTTTAATATTACATAAAAAATTTTAACTACAACTTGTCCAAAAAGGTTCTTACTCCTACCGAGTGTACATATAAAATTTTATAAAAATTGGATCAGCTATTTTGAATAAGTACGAAAAAGAAACGCGTTATAATTTTTTAAGTTGACCTATATGAAACCGTATAGGTCAACTGAATTTTTTTTTAAGTTGATCTACACGGCATTGCCGTCGTGAAACAAGCAAAGGAGACTACATAAAGTTGTATGCTTGCAGGTACTCTTTCTACCCGGCCAGAACAGGTACACGCGTGCCAATTTAGCCAGTAAAAAGGACAGGCTAGAGTCAGCCGAGAAAAGGCTGGAGCAAAACAGGAACCACATGGCCAAAGAGGCCAAAAAGTGTTCCAAAATGGAGAAAAAACTTCGTGTGCTGACAGGTAATATGGAATGTTTTTAAATTAGTTATTATCTAGTAGTGAGACATGTGCTTGTTATGAAGTTGAATGAAGAAGTCAAATGTATGGGATACATTAGTACACACAGCAACAGATAAGCCTACCTAAATCTGTCAAAACTTCGCAGTCGATATTACTCTATAAAAGCGAGCCATTGAGTTCAAAATTAACCTTAAATATTTGACAGATTTGGGTAGGTTGTTGCTTACCGTACATACGTCCACACTTTCAAAGGATATACTTAGGACTGGAAGCCGTAATCAATTGGTAAACCTAACTTCTTTCAAAATGCATTGCAATATTAATATTTTAGGTGGCTATCAAAGCAGAGCAGCGTCACTAGTTAAGCAGTTCCAAGAACTACAAGACCAGATTGAGCAGGCCAACCTGGAGCTGTCTACATTCAAGTTCCTGGCTGAACAGGAAAAGGCTGCCATTCCGCGCAGGATAGAGGTAACTTGCCCTGGCATTGCCATACCTTATTTGTAAAGCTCTAGTTTGCAGAATGAGGTTAGAGGCTCCACAAAAAACAATTATCACATGTTGAGATTATTTCAGTTAACCATAATTTGTTTTACCTATATAGTAAGCTGGCTGTTCCGACTTACGTAGTTGCCCGGTAGTAACTATGTTTAATACAAAAAAAATATTGCGTCTATAAAGTGAGATATAAACGGTTCTATCTCAAATTCGACCAAACTGTACACAGTAAGATTTATTTAGTCGCTTAGAAGTTTATCACGGACAAACATTGAGACACATAGTTTTTATACTTATATGTTATAAAGGTGTTGGTTACTAATAAAATTTAACACCAAATTTTACATTTTTTACAGTCCCTAACTGAAGATGTTAATCGTCAAACGGACCGTGAAAAGCAATTACAAAGAAAATATGGAGAACTGCAGGCTGAGATAGAGGACATTCACAAAGGACGAGTGCCTAAAGAGCCTGAAGTCAAGAGTACAGAAGATTAATGTGAAAAGAAAGACATTGGCATCTAGATTATCTTGAGAAAAAAAAACAATATTTCTTCCTTGATTATTTAATTCAATAGACTGATACGTTATTGGTGCATAGCAATCATTCGTTTAGTTTAGTAGTGTTGTTTCATTCTGTATTTCAAAAAATATTTCATAGTGACTATTTGACGTTCTAATCTAAATGTCTATACTTAAATACATGAAAATGTAATATAAAATAAGAAGTTTCACCTCCTTGTTTTATTCCAAAACATGATTATCCTGAACAGTGCATATAGGTAATAATAACAATAATAAATATATAATTAAACATTGCTTAATGGATTCAGGACTACCTACATTACATATCATTATTTACACTTTGCACTAAAATTTATATCACAGCACTGATTGGCAGTCTGAACTAGCCAGACGGAGATTCATAATACAGCATAACATTTATTTAATGATTAGTTCTTGTTAGCTAGTTACTGTCATCGGAGTCACTTTGAATTTGCCTCGCATTTCTATTTTTTCTTCGAACAACTGGACTTTCACCATCGTTTTCGGCCGGGATATCCTGTGATTTAGTTTTTTTCTTTCGCCTTTGCTTCTCTTCCAGTACGATTTCTGCCAACTCCAATTCCGATATTTCATTGGCCTGTGTTAAACCAATATGTGAATCGACGCAAAAACTGTCCTGTAATATAAGATAAGGTCTTAAGTGATTAAATACGGGGTAAGAGTATATTTTACACAAATACAAATAAAGATATATATCACCATTTCATAATGATCCTCCTCGACGTATTGCGAAAATACTTCCATTTTGTTGTAAAGTTTCGGTAATTCGGGTATCTTGAAGACACCTTTGACTGGACTCCTTAAAAATATAAATAGTTAAATGTAATGCACAGCAAGGTTTTATTTTCTATTAGAGGGAGTATTATAGCATTTCTATTTATATAGTATATCTTTTTAACAAAATGTTATACATAGTGTATGATGTATTAACAAAGTTTGTTCTTGAACCATAAATTTTATTCATGGATCAATAAGTTTTATTTTTAAGTTGAGAAACTATTTCAGAATTGTTCTCAGGTGGGTTTGGCAAACTGGCAACATAGCTGATGCTATACTGGCAATTTTAGTTGAAATATTTTCTACAGTTGTAACAAGTAATATTAGCAAATATTTTTTTACTTATAAACTTACTTATTTAGCAACTTTATTTAAATAAAAACTAAATAATTAAAAAAATTATCAAGCTTTAACTTTTCTTGTCAGATACATATCATACTCCGTATACGTAGTGAAAACAGGATGTAAATGTTACAAAACCAACCGCAATAACATATAGGTGGTAAGGTGATTTGGACTAGTAGTCCAAGATCCCAGTGCCGCCAGACCTACGTCATTTTAGCAAAGCTGAAATTTCGATGATTTATAGTCTAGTATGTAGTTAGGAGAGTATGCGTACTTACTAGCTCGAAAGCGGGGCCCTTTCGCAGGTAGCACGAACTAAAGGTGTTTCAAAACCGTATTCACCTACGTTTAAGAAGAAAAGCTCATATTTAAATGTTTTTGACAATATTATCAAAAAATAGATAACCGTTATTGCCAGACCGTTTTCGTGGGCTATTGCTTCCGCCAGACGTTATAAAGATTGTTTAAAAATTAGGTAAACTACTTCATTTTAGCAAGCCCAAATTTTACATATATACTACGTGGTACTATTTCCAGGCTCTGTAAGCAGCCAGACCAAGCCAATAGGCCAATTATTCTCCCAGACACATCAAAGTTTCCCCTGTGCGTGCGAGCGTGAGGGCGTTATTCGTGCACTTTAATTCGGTTTTACGTTAGCGTATTTCACAACTCGAATTCATTATGACTGGACCAGATTAAATTAGACCTGCCGATTTTTTCAGAGATAAAAAATTCACACTTCAAAAATGGCATCTTTTACTGGCAATAAATTAATAAAAATTAATTTAATGGAATGCCATTCTTTCATTGTAATAAAAAATAAAATTGTATCTAGTATTGATAAAAATTTATCGTGTCTACAGCATGAAGAGGCTGACACGAAAATTATTTATCATGTATACAATATATACTCAGGAAAACATTGCAATCTGATTTTCTGATACTGATGTGACAGTTATAATGCTGGGTCACATGCATCGTTCGAAAGACATGAATTCACACGTTTCGATACTTACAGGCACCGGGAACAATCAAAGATATGTTGATTTAACTAAGATCTATGACCGTTTGGGACCGTTTTTATGTAGGAGCTTAATAGGCTTATATGCAATAACAGGATGTGACTACAATCCTAATTTTTTTAATAAAGATAAGCAAACACCGTTCTAAGTATCGCAAATATGTCCAGAATATCAGCAAGCTTTTATGAATTCGGTGAACTTGAATTATTCGTTGATAACGATAAAGAAGAAGTTGTATTTATATTTAATATTTCAGGAATAGTTAACATAGATGCTGCTCGACTTCAACTTTTTATTAATAAATATACAGTTGTCAATGTTAATGTAGAATTCAACCGGAATAATTTGAGAAACTTTGATGCAAGCAGTTTACCACCTTGCAAAAGTGAGCTATTACAGTAGTTTCGACGAGCAAATTATATTGCAAGTATCTGGAACAATGCACATGAGAAGCAACCCAGAACCCTCAGCCCTGAGAACAATGGGTGGATACTAAAAGATAGTATGATTTTAATTGGTTAAATGGTGATTAATTGCCCAGTTTTGTTAGCGTTTCACCACAAAATGAATCAGGTATTTTACTTTCACTTTAAATTATTTTTATATGTTGGTTGTACCTATAACTATTCGCAACTATATCAATGTGAATATTCAATATGAATGTGAATTTGATGAGATAATGTGAATGTGAATTTGTTGAAATTCGCGCATAAAAGACAATGGAGGTGAATAACATAATAGATAATATTTTTTTAATTTTAATTTGTCAATTTTAACATTTTCAATTAAATTTTTAATAAAAAATAACCATAAAGTTATCTACATACCTATTGCTTTCAATTTATTGCATCTAAATATCTGTGAATGATCGTAACTATATATATTTTTTAAATTTTAATCAAGCTCAATAAATAATATAACCATAATTTCAATTATATGTATTATAAAGCCATGTGGTGTTCTCACTCGAATTAAAGCGCAGGAATAACGCCTTCACGCTTGCACTCACACTTTAGAAATGGAAATGGCAAACTTTGAGGCGTCTGGGAGAATAATTGGCCCGTTGGATTGGTCTGGCTGCTTACAAAATAATGGAAATAAATAAATTGAAAATAGTACTACGTAGAAAAAAAATTTAGAAAAAATTTGGAAATAGAACTACGTAGTTATATATATATTATATATGTCAAATTTAGGCTTGCTAAAATAACGTAGTTTACCTAATTTTTAAACAATTTTTATAACGTCTGGCGGAAGCAATGGCCCACGAAAACGGTCTGGCAATAACGATTATCTATTTTTGATAATATTGTTAAAAACATGTTTAAATAGGAGTCTTTCTACTTTAACGTAGGTGAGTACGGTTTTGAAACACCTTAAGTTCGCACTACCTGTGAAAGGGCCCCGCTTTCGAGCTAGTAAGTACGCATACTCTCCTAACTACATACTAGACTATAAATCATCGAAATTTCAGCTTTGATAAAATGGCGTAGGTCTGGCGGCACTGGGATCTTACTCTATAGAGGCAATTATAAATTGACTGGTATCTCTTCTCTCTCCTTACTTGACGGACTGTATGTAGTGCGCTCGCATGTCCGCGGGCGCGTCGTCGGCGTCGTCGCAGATGAAGTCAGCCATGCTGCCCGCGCTGTCGTCCGACAGTTCGTCGCCGCTGTCGGCCGACTCCGGGTCCGATAGCTCCGCTTCCAGCTCCAGGAAGCTGTTCTTCTTTTTCTTTAAACAAATAAATTCCATAACATTTCATACATTAACCTGATTACGTGATAAGTCGCTTAAAGCATTTGAATTACCGACAACAGACAACAGAGGAATCACAAATATACTACTTAAATACATATATTTAACACAGAGAACAAACACTAATATCATCATATAAATAATTGCTTTGGGTGAGCCTTTGGTGCACAAGACTGGATCACGACCATCTGCGCCATCGGGCCCGTCAATGTATTAATGAGAGACTAACTATAGACGTATATTAAATTAAGATCATTTCCAGCCTCTGGCTGTTGTCTACCAAATTTCTATAGGTTTATTATATTCTGTTGCGCCATATAATCGCATCAGAAAGTTGAGAGTGATCGATGTAGGGAAAACTATACAAAAAAGTTACGTTATATACAAAATTTAGTTTGGAAAAGGAGCGTGGAAAGTATTAATTGTAACACTGACCAGTGTATTAAATTAGGATTCGTCATAAAAAGTTTAGAATTTACTGCAGTGATAGTAAAACTCACTTTTCGCACTTTGTGGTTCTTTGTAGATACTCTCGGTACGCAGCTTTCTGTTTTTTTACTTATATCTTCAACGAAATCGTCGTCGCTGTCTTCAAAAGTCAATTTACGTTTTTGAGATGATATCTGAGTCTTGGTTAAAGTCGTCAAATTAAATTTATTCTTTGGGCTCCTCACTTTACTGTCCCGTCTGAATATTTGTAACATGTCAAAATTATTTTTCCCGACGTGTTCCTTTTCTCTGTCGCTATCGCATTGTGTGTCGCCATTCAAAAACTGCGGGTCTTTATTTTCCTTTTGAGAGAAGAATGTCGACGGAGATATGCTGAATTTGACTGATCTGTCATTGTCACTCGGTTTAAAGCTCCCAGTCTTGTTTGACGACAAAGCTGCTAAAACTTTTTCTTGTAAAGTGAGAGTTTTACTATTACTATTGTCTAATTTGGGTTTTTTACTGAAATACGGGGAATTTGTAAAGAAATCGTCATCATCGTCGTGAAATTGGAATTTTCTCTTGGATGTAATTGGACTTGTTTTAGTAACTTCTGTTTTGTTTTGGCTCAACCCTTTCATAGTCTCTTCGACGTCGTATACTTGTGTATCGTTCGATGACTCACTATCACTGTCTAGTATGATGAGGCTCTCGTTTATTTTCGACTGTGATGAAAACCCTGAGCTGGTTTTAAATTTATCTGTATTACTTGCTTTCTTTTTATCAGCTTGCGTTAATAGTATTGGAGAAGTGCTCCTTTCCTCATCGACAATGTCAGTGCCCATCTTTTTATTGTCAGTTTGGTTTAGTTTGTCATTTGGCTTGTTAATCATATCAACCAGTTGTGTTATTGTGAACATACTTTTATTCGTACTATCCAGCAAACTGTCTCGGGTCGTAGAGTTTTGTTTAGTGCTAATCATGCTACTGATGTTAATGGGGTCTTGTATTAATTGCCTCCGACTTTTACTTGCAGACTTATTCCTTGAATCAGATTTCTTTGTGCTTAATTGAAATTTTCTGTTTTGAGTACACAGTATTGGCGAAGTAGGAACATGATTTCTTTGCCTGCCGGAAAGAATTGATGGACTAACAGGATCTTTACCATTTTTAATATCGTCAGAGTGTAATTCTGTTGAAGCCGGTTCTTTTGGTTGTTTCATTTCTAAGCTGTCATCATCCGCAAATATGTCTTCAATGCTGTCTAATCCAAAGAAGTCCAAAGCTTCATTATCATTCTGTTTCTCCACTTTAGATTGGATTACTTTTTTTATACTCGTATTTTCATCAGGGCTACTTTCTGCGAATATGTCTTCAATATCTCCAATTTCAAACTTCTTCTCGAGATCTGATTCTGCCACTTTCTCTGTGGAACCTTTTGGTAAATTATCAAAATCTAGTGAATCGAAGTCAAACTCTAATTCAAAGTTATTATTACTTTTACCATTTTCTTTTGCAACTACGGACAGAGGTGTCTTAGTTCGCTCCGGTGTCTGTTCTTTTGGCGGAGAATTACTTTTTTCAGGTGAATCAAAATCAAATTCTAAGTCAAAATTACTACTGCAATTTTTCCTTTCGTCTGCGTCATTTTTTACGTCTCCATAACATATACCAGCATCCTTTTTAGGCGACTTCAAGTATATGCATGCTTGTTCTTCAGTATATGTTATGGACATTGGTAATGATTTATCTTCTTTAAAATCTTGATCAATTGCTTGACTTTGCGCATACATTGTAATTACATTCGGATCGATATCGTCAATTAGATCTACATCTGGTAATTTTGGATCTAGGAGAAATTGCATAGAAAACGTTGGCTCCTTTTTCTTTTTTCTGATGTTATTGAAGAAACAACAATCACAGACATTTTGGCATATATAACACGTTTTCTTGGAATTTGCATTTTCCAAGCTAAGATCTACTAATAAGGTGATCATTTTAGTTGGGATGCTGCCATCGTTTTGGATGCCCAAATCGTTAATTAGTTTCGTGTAACTCTTGGTGGATTTTGTGGCAGTGCAAAAGAGAGCGCGGATATCGCCATCCTTCTTTCCTGGTGATCTAGTCACTTTTAAAGGTGACCTTACGGCTGGTATCTTAGTCTTTTTTGGCTTAGGTTTCGTTTTGACAGGAGATGACTGCATTGCGTATTGAGTAGCCAACTCTTGTGTGTTGAAAGCTGTAAACATTCAAAATAAAAATGTAACAAGATTTTTCTCTAACCACTTGGTATTTTAGTTCACAAAGGAAACTCCTTTCTTAAACGGATTTAGAACGCGATTTATTTAACTTAATACATTTTTTCATGACTATTGTATGAGGTCTCTACATCATGTTAAAAAAGTTGTTTTAGAATGAGCAATGAATGTGTATACTTAGCGTATTAGAAAATCTTACTCACTAGGGTTTTGGGTAGACGCCGGCAAATCAAATCTCTTGGCATCACTGTATTGGAGTAGTTCAGACAATATTTCAGTGTCTTTTGAATGGCCAATGTTAACAGTTTTTTGTAATATTCTCTGCCACTCAAGCCACGAGGACAGCTGGACTTGAATGACGCCATCTGTTCTACTTGCTTTTACCACCTTATCTGTAATCAAGTGATATTAATTTTAACATCAACCATCAAACCATCTTCGTCATCGGGCCCGTCAATACATATTTATTTATTTATTGTGCTCACCCACGTTTGTTTACTTTTACTAAAAAATAGATTACACTGCGCAATATTATACTTGATGTACCAAACACATATAAGTAAGTACATTTTACTCAAAATACCTAAGTGCGAGCTAGAAATACTTATAATTATTTAGTTTAAGAAAGTAGTCAAAAACAACAAACGATTTATATTATATACACGTATATACAGTTGTAGCCGTAGTACATTGCGGTGGAGTCCAGCAGAGTAGTATTAGTACCTCCCCTGAACCTGGTTGTCGTAAGAAGTGACTGAGGTACCGGAACCGACATTTGGCGGTGTATCCATCCGGAACAGTGTAGCTCAAAAGCACAAGGCGGGGATAGGCAGAAACGTCGCAAAAGCTACTATCCACACACACAGAACAACTTTAAATGCTCACGACCGAATTTTATTAGGTGAGTCCACGTGAATATCCAGTAGGCCACTATTAATCATTTACTAATTTACAGGCTTGGGGTATTGGGGAGATAGATCCGAACACAGTTTTTCTAAGCGATGGACAGAGCTATGTATGAAAGTTAATAAAAAGGTACGTACCTCTATTCATAGCCCAGAATTCTTCAGGTTGTTTTGAAGCGTCTTTAAGATTGAACCCTTCTGGAAACAGTTCTTGGTATTCAATTTCTGTGATCAGGTCCGAGGTTTCAAACTCTTTGCTGGAGGAACTGGAGCTGCTTTGCGTTTTCGTTAACAACATTGTTCGTAGATCTTTCTGGTTCTATAATTTAAAGAAACCTTTTTTTAAACGTGTAAACTGAAGCATTAAAGCGAATAACATCTACAATGCAAGGCAAGCAATTGAGCGATAATTTCGACGATGAATTGGATTAAACTGTTTCTGCTTAGACCGAGGCTTAGGCAAAGCTTTGCCTAATCAATTAGAAAGTTAAATAAACGACGAAAAATTAAAGATTTTTTCCTATGATATGAAAGAAGTTCATAAAAAAACTACTTCTCAACGGTTTTAAAATGGGTTTTTTTTAATTTCAATTTCTACGGGTGACGTTTTGGTAACTTTTAAAGTGTGCTAATTTTACACGCGAAAATATTACCCAAATATTATGTAAATATAATATAATATAGCAGTGAGGTGGTACCGCGTAGAATAGTACCTCCCCTGTACCAGATGTCGTAAGAATCGTCTATGGTATCAGATGGCGGTATATCCATCCGCAACAGCGTAGGTCAAATGCACAGAGCGGGAGTCTGCGATTGCCGTAACGCTTGCTCTTATTATACGCAAAATTTTCTTTTTTGCTTTTAAATCCAGCATTAGACTTCAAATAACTGTAATGATGATGAAGATAATGTGACATAAACTATTTGTATTGACCGAGAAGTTGTACATTCCATTTCACTAGCGGCCTCGCTTAATAATTTAATTTGTTTTATGGATTGAGAAATGCTCAATTTTATATTTAACATATTATTTAGGTATCAGGCGGGTCTCGAACCTACATCCCTTCCATCTTTTCCTTTCTGGGGGAAACTAGGGACTGGATAACTGAGACGAAGTAATTTAAACTATGACATTAAGAAGTGTTATCAACGATGCCTACCTTCTTAGACTTATCACTATCTTTCTTCTCCTTTGGATCAGCCTTCTTAGCGACGGTGATGTACATCTTGTGGCAGGTTGGCGTGAAGTCACGCGGCGTCATGCGAGGGTTGTGTTTATACAGGCTGTTTTCCACCTCTTTCGACTGCAAGATCTTCTTGTTCAAGCCGTCCCGTTGCCGCATGCATTCGATTAATGTCTAAAATGAATAGTATAATTAATTATTCTAATAATTTATTATTTATGCAAGCAAACTATCGAATTGCTTGCATAAATAATAAATTCATAACATTTTATACATTGACCTAATTCCGAGATAAGTAGCTTAAAGCACTTGTGTTACGGATGTCAGGAAATAGAAATATTACAAATATAATACTTAAATACGTGAAGTCCTAAGACACAACAAATACAAATATGCGTTACATAATTATTCGCCTGTATTGTGGTGGGAATCGATCTCACGACCTTTAGCGGACAAGATAGGATCGCTACCGTCAGCCCCATCAGGCCCATCGTTATAAATGCCCATAAATGTTTAAAATAAATATGTATATTTAGTATATAGTTGTCATATTTAATATTATTTTGAAAACCTTATATAGATAGCTATGCAAAATAATCTCATATCTCTGTAATAATAATATATACAATACATCACAATCGTGAGTACGATTGTAAGTATGTATTTTATTTATACATACGCATAACATACTTTGTTCTTTGTTCTACTGCTTGTACAAAGGCGATGTTCCGAGGAATTGGTTGACATGATGCCAATAGCTACTTTTTACAACTTACATAGGTTGTTCACCCACACACTTTTTGAACCAGAATGGTTTCGTACCCAAACGGTTTCAGAGACATTTCCTCCTGAGTACGCTAACGTTGTGGTATGAGTTCCTTGCGGTGGTTTTCGCAGTGGACTAGTGTGGGGTCCTTTAAAAAGGGAATAAAGAGTTTTTTAAAGGGTCGGCAATGCGTGATGAGGCCTCTTTATTGAAAACGCCTAACGTCGAAAAGGCTACGGTAATCGCCTAACGTCATGCTACGCGGGCCGTATGCTTGCCACATTTGTAGTAACAAAAAACATTGACTTGATATGTTTATATATATATATACATATATATAATACCCAGACATAGAACAAACACAAATATCACCATATAAATATTTGCCCTTAGTGGGGATCGAACCCATAGCCCTTGTGTTGTCATCATTAAAGTAGCCTTTGCAATCTTAGAAGAAAAAATATAATTAAGCTATTCTTACTTGATGTTCTCTTCCTTCGGTGACTAGAATGAAAACTTGGCCACCGCGTTCTCGCCCTGTGCGGCCGCATCTGTTCCAGACTCACTAGATCAGTATTTACAGTATAGAAAAATTATTCGGTCACATCTAGTTTATTTTGGCTAGACACGAACTTCATCATCATAGCAGCCGTTGGATGTACACTGCTGGACACAGGCCTCCTCAAGAAAGGGAATTTTTCTGGTACCTCTCATATATTGTTCTGACTCCGAAACAAGTTGCTTAAAGCACTTAGTTACAGACATCAGACAACAGGAATCACAAATATAATACTTAAATACATCTTTAACACTCCGACACAGAGTAAACACAAATATTAATCATATAAATGTGTATGATTTGCCAAATCATAATCATATAAATGGTGGGGATCGAGCCCACACAAGATAGGGTCACTACCATCTACGCGGTCGGGCATAATAATAAAAATTGACGGAAATTTAAATTCGTGTCTATTATTTATTATTATTACAAACTATCAAAAACAAGGTTGCTTAATTAATTATGAGGATCCCTTGGGTGATCAGGGTCGTCTCTAATATAAATATAAATTTAATTACTTTCTTTTTGAAAATATTAAGGTTATTATTTCGCGGAATATCACGTAGTTCATTTCCCCGTAAGAATACGGAGATAAACTAAAGAGAATAAAAAGATTGTCACTCGCTAAGTATTGAAATCAGTCAAGTAGCTTTTCAGTTAATCTATTACAATGATGCAAAAATATAATTCCCAAAAACTATTTTAACATTTTCTACGAAATTTATTGAAAATTTTCTTTTATATTAATTATGTCTATGCCTATGTCACTCCAGAAGAATAAAGTTGCCCATTAGCGGAAGAAATTACAAAATCGAATTCAAAATTCGTTACACACCAAAATACGAATCTCTTCTCTATATAATATTAGTGTAGATTGACGATTCGAAGTGCTCGTAATGGGACTACTCGAATAGAGTATATTTGTATCAGAGTCAGTGTGCGCGCGGTACCTCTGCACGAGGCGCACGGGCGAGCGCGAGGAGATGTCGAAGCACAGGATGAGGTCCACCGAGCCCACGTCCAGGCCCTCCTCCGCCACGCACGTGGCCACCAGCGCGTTGCACGCGCCCTCGCGGAACGAACGCATCACGCGCAGCTGATGCTTTTGGGTTCCCACCGCTTTGCCGTCTTTGCCTGCTCGGTGACACAGTGGAAACGCTTTTGTACGGAGACTGGTTTACTTTGCATTATTTTAAAATGCGCGTGTTGTATTTTATTACGGAAATTAAAGAGGTACCTCACTCTCACCTATTTCTACCGCACAAATACCAGTGTTCGTAATGCTGTGTTCCGGTTTGAAGGGTGAGAGTGAAATAACTGAGTCATTATACCAGCCATTATAATTCTAGCAGTGCTAGACATAGGCCTCTCCAAGAAAGGAGGTTTTTTGCCCATAATTGCCGCGCTGGGCAAGCGTGTTGGCAATCGCAGAGCGCAGCTTTCGCAACAAGGATGCTGCTGCCCATCCCCGCCCTATGCATTTGAGCTGCACTGTTTCGGATGGATATACTGCCAACTGTCGGTTCCGGTACCTTAGTCGCCTCTTACGACACCTGGTGCAGTCGGAGGTACTATTCTACTCTGCCGGTGCCTCACGACAAATGTAGCATTGTTAGGTAATGTGGCACAATATCTTCAAGACAAAAGGTTGGCATCGCACTAGTGATGTCCTCGAGAAATCACGAACGTCTACATGCTTCGGTGAGGGTCACTGACATGCGCTCTGTTTGCTAGTTTGTCAACCTAGTGTAATAAAAAAGGAAAGCCAAGACAGAAGCGGGATAAGCTATATCAACGCAAAAACTGTCAATTAAAAGCAATATCCATCTCTACGTATTTATGGCTGTAACTAAGGAGACCACCGCTAACTCATTTCGTTATATAACAAAAGTTTACCTAGTAAAATCATTAATAAGCATGTGAAATTGCGTTGTCATACATAAAACATAATTTCTCACCTGAAGCTCCTTGTCCGACAAACATCTGCGGCTTGATAAGCGGCCGGCACTGCAGCAACAAACAGTGGACCAGGTTTACACTCTCTCGGTACTCGCAAAATACTGCAACAGAAAAAAATCTATTTATTTACTTAGAACACCGATAATTTTAATACTATTACTTCGTTTAACTTTGGGGGCTTTGCAGGGGTCAGAAAGTCCTTTCTTAATTAAAGTTCTACGTTAGGCATCTAATTTCATCAAAATCGGATCACGGATCGGCAAAGTGTAACAAACAGAAACATCGTCGCTTAAGTTCTACGTGCATTTATTGCATGCGTTATATAAAAATATAAACACCACGTTATAAAATAGAACTTAATGTTTATGCATATATTTAATGCTAAAATGATTTAGTCTAAACGATAAGCGGTGTAAAACTTTTACTGCAGCAGTAGATGCAATGACATAAACGGCAAAAATATGTATTTTAGTATTATGTTTTTTTGTGATTTTTCTGCTGTCTGATCCCCGTAACACAAGTGCTTTAAGCTACCTCGGAGTCAGGTTTTAAATGCTGTATGATTTTTTGATATTATAAAAAAATATGTATTGAGTATACTGAGCTTGATTATAAAGTTGTGAACTCCCTTACTCAGTGGTAGAACTTATGCGACAATATATATTTTTTGTTAGTTAGTTCTTTTTTGGTGGCTCACGTCATGAATCTACATTGAACATATTTTTAAAACCCGTCTGGTGCCGACAGACTAGTTTAAGGTAGGCCTAAATGCATGCCAGGTGGCTCTTACGATAGCTTAGGTCATAAGGGTCGTTTACATTACAAATAGGGATGTATATTTTTATTAATTGACGATTCGATTTTTAACTTATTGCACATATATTAGCCTACTTGAATAAAGTCCATATGATTCTGTATTTGATAATCGTACTTCAGTTCTACTATCAGCCACCCTTCAATCCGCCTGCGTCTACCTTAATAAATCTTGTGTAAAATGTTACTTAAATGTAGGAACGATATTATCATACAGTTATTATAATCCATCATCATCATATCAGCCATTGAAGTTCTTTGCTGGAAAGGGTGTTGGCAATCGCAGAGCGCTGCTTTTGCAGCTTTTTAGTCCATGCAGTTTATTATCTTAATTGGATATATAAGCAGACGAGATAACTTATAGTAAACAAATGAAAAATGGTGTATTATTCAAAAACATACCTATTGCTTTAGTGTCTTGTCCTTTCTTCTTGGCTAAGCTAAAATGCTCCAACATGATTTCTTTCAGCTTGTAAAATTTCGGATGTCCAAATGTCAAATCTTTTGGTAACTGCAATATATTAGTGTAATTTACTATAGTAAACAAAAATGTCCATATATATTATAAATTTGTCTGGGGCGAACTTTTAGTCTACTAAACTGATTTAAATATATATTTAATTACTCTGTACTGTTTGATCTAACTTGAGAGATAGGATAGTTTATATCTTAATTTTAAAACCGGGGATATTTGTGATTGGTCTGTTGTCTGGTGTGCGTAAGACGTGTGCTTTAAAGCGAACCTCCTCTGATCCAAGTAATATGTTGTGTTAATTATATTACTATAGAGTATATATACTTTAACAACTGGCAATACATAAAAAAATAAAAAAGGCAGTGTCAACTGTTGGCAATCAATCGTTCAGAAATAATTGCAGATTTAAATCTACGAGTGTGTCCAACCTTAGGTTACATTATACATACCTCAGGTATGGATCCATCTGGCAGTATACTTCTATTCAGCGACAAAGGATCCGTCCCAAGGTCATCCCGGAGGCGTTCCAGCAAAGCAGTCAGATTGTCGTCGGACTGTATCCAGGTTTTCTCCGGGTGCTCGTCGAAAAAGTTGAGGAAGACACGTGTGCCGTGTTTCACAAGTAGTTCTAGGCCGTGGTAGAGAGCTATTAGCAGAGTGAAGTCCTTCATTATGTAGTTATGTTGTGAGTGTCTAGAATTGACAAACATTTATGTAAGGCACTTTTGTATATATATATAACGTCCGTATAATAACTGTATATATATATATATAAATCGTATATATAATAAGTATATATATATAAAACTTAAAATTGATTGATTTCATTTTCTAATCTCGTGAGTAAGTTTTATTCCCTCTGCTTTATTAATTTTATTTTTATATTTTTATATTCTCAACAGAAACCGAAAATAACGGTTTAGATCTGTACAAGTAGTGTAAGTAACGTTTGAATGTTAACGTTAACGTTTTACACGTAGAGCTATACTTTTCTCGAATGGTCACCGGGTATGAGCAAGCATCATAGAGGAGGGGCTGGGTGGGCCGTGCCCACTCCAAGATGGTCAGCCCACCCTAGGATGTTGGTACCGACTCGAAAAGTTGTACCTATATAATTTCGAATGCGTGAGTGCGTCACTGCCACAGTCATGGCATGTCAGGGGCCAGGCACCCCTCCGAAAATTAAGCCTAGATAGATTCGCCATTGGCATGTGACGTCTACCCACGGGCATAGGTTGACGAGGCTGATGGCGCAGATGTTAGTGTTCTATCTTGTGCGCCAAAGGTCGTCGGTTCAATCCTATGACAAACCCATGACAAATATTTATATAATGGTATTTGTGTTTGTTCTGTGTCTCGTCGTGAGTTCACGTCGTATTGCATATATGTGAATTAATTTATTATTATGAAGTAGTACCTTGCACCCCTGTCCCTAGCTTGAAACTCTTTATACAGCATAACAACGCGGCCTTTTGATAGGTTGCCGAGATTTGGTGGAAGTATTTTGAATTGTGTAAGGCGACGAGCGTACCCATCCATTATCTGTAACAAATAGATGGACAACATTATTACCTTACCCTATAAACTTGAAAAGTTAAGATATTTTTCAAAAGTAATGAGTATCAAACTGGAAAGGTTTGTTCCCAATGATATCAATTTAGTCTGCTACTATTGGTGGTATATAAATCCATACAAATATTGCAAATTTGAAAATAATTATGATTCACCTAACCCCTTAAGACATTCATGAAATTTTTTAAAGATTCGCGGGCGGTGCTGCGGGCGACAATTAGTCTTATAAGAAATTCTTCAATAACTTATCCTATAATTGCATGCATGCAGCTGTTTCTTAATTGTGGGTGGAGGCCTGGTGACCTGGTAGGTCGGAAATTAGGTTTGAAGAGATTGCAATAATCTTTTTTCACCACCATAATTTATATTATTTTTTTTTATTTAATTTTATATTTAATTACTATTGGTATTAATTTTAACTTTGTGAAATGGAAAATTTATAAATATTCTATTCCATTATTTGCCCTAACCTTTACCAGTGGATGTCAAAGATACTCGTGACATAGTATCTTCAGGTCACAAGGTTGGCGACATGCTAGTGATTCTTCAGGCATATTCTTCTAGTTATCTCTTATGATGACACAAATGTCTATAGGCTACGGTCATGTTTATTCAGTCGGCTGACTGCTTGTTTACTGACTTTATAATATCAAATAATTAAAAATGTACTTCATATTTACGATGATGGGCCCTATCTATCTATGGGCGCAGATGGTAGTGATCCTATCTACCAGGGGCAGAGTAAATGTTAGGAGATGTTGCGTGAATTTATAATAAAATTTTTATATAGATCATCAATGTACCATATAATTTATGTATCAGATATACCTCAATGTACTATTTTTTTGAGTACACCGTTTTGAGGATAATTTGCAAAAGTCCAAAAAAGTACATTAATTCACCTCAACATATTGCTGCCTTAACTGAGACAGCTCTGGTCCCAATGCAATAATGACTGTGTTGATCTTCCGTGAGTGACTGTACGGTGCTACATCTATGCAGTTCTCAGTTCTCAGCTCCAAATGGGCAATCTGCAAGGTTTTTACTACCTGCAATTCGAATTTACATCAGATTTTTCATATTTTTAAATTAGATGCATGCTTTCAGGATTTACCTAAATCTTAGATACTCTTAAACTGTTAAGACTAAGAAATCCTTATATAGTATAGGAGTATAACCTATACTTCAGAATGTTCTGTACATTATTATCATTATATCAGCCATTGGAAGTCCACTGTTGAACAAGAGGCCTTCCCAAGAGAGGGGGAATTTTGCTCATAACTGCTTTGCTGGGCTAATGTGTTGGCAATGGCATAGCATAGATTTGCTATGGGGATACTGTTGCCTATCCCTGTCCTGTGTATTTGAGCGACATTGTTATGGATGGATATACCGTCATCTATCGGTTCTAGTACCTAGGTCGCTTCTTAAGACATCTGGTACAGGGTAAGGTACTATTCGACTCTGCTGGTACCATATGGATGATCTGTTATCAACTACTATATTTAAATTAATTGCATAATATTAAGTAAAATTGTCATCATTGTCACCATATAAAAGCATAGTTTGGTGACAGTAATGCTGCTGCCTGTCCCTATCCCGTTGTATTTGAGTTGAGCTGTTTCAAATCAGCTGTTGGTCAGTTGTCGGTTCCAGTCACTCAGTGGTCTTTGACAACACCTGGCACAGAGGGAAGTATTATTTTAATCTAGTGACATCAATTCCAGTGTCACTAGAGAAGACTTCTGGTGTTGGTACTCGACTGTATAGTTTGTTAATAATTTAATATGACATTCAGATAACATAGAATTTGTACATTTTTTTATTACTTACACTGATTACATCCTCTACTTTACTCCCAGGAGTGGCTGATAGGGCTAGTATCCTGTATGTCTTATGACCCATATCAGTCAATGTAGATACTATTTGACAGTAAGCATAGTTGCCTCTAGCTCGGTGGGCTTCATCAATGACCAAACATCGAATCTTGTCCCCTGGACATATGCCTGACTTGATATCATTGTATATGACTTGTGGAGTGGCGAAAAATACTCTTTTATTTTGCCAATGAGTTTTTCTGGTGTTCACATGCATATGACCTCAAATGATACAAAACACATTGTTATAAATATCATGCATTTGAAAGCTGAATGCCATATAGGAAAAAAAGAAGTGGACTAAGGACAGCAATTATTAAATATATTTTAAGTCATAAGACAGGGCGACACTTTCAGTTAAATGCAGTTGTTAATGTATTTTATAGGGAAAATATAATATACAGTTTTAATAGAATTTATAAAGATATCTAGTAGTCACAGGTACATTACATACCTGTCATCTCAATAGTGTCGTTAGGTGGTATAGCTATAATATTATAGCATGCTTCAATCTGTTGTGCAACTAGTGGCCGAGTGGGTGCAGTGAACACAATTTTACCTAGAGGGTACCAACGGTAGAAATTGTACATAATCACAGCAGCAATAAATGTTTTACCCAGACCAGTAGGCAGACTTACCTAAAACACAATAAATATCTATTTAATTTGGGTAAAGTTAAAGGTAAAGTTAAGTAAGGTAAAGGTAAGTTAGTTTGGGGTTGAGACATTGGTAGAACTTACAAGAGTATTTTTAAGAATGGCAGCTTTGATGATATTAAATTGATAGTCCCTCACTGGGTAATTCGTTGGATAAATCCATGTTTTACCAGTTAATTTGTCATAGCCACTAATTTCTTCATCACAACAGAGAGCACTGAAAGATAAATATACTGAAAGTAGAGAGATATTTTGATTGTATACAGCAACAATGTCTGTGACACACAATAAATATATATATATATATATATATATATATATAAATATATATATGCTGAATAATATTTTACACGACTGTAATCCAAAATAAACAAACAAATAACCTATAATACCTGACATTGAGATCACTTTTGTTAAATGAACTGTTTATATTACTCTCCGATAACTTGGATTCTTTGAATGATGTATTATCAAATTTGGCCAAGAACGAAGAATCATCAAAAATTTCATCTTCTTCGAACACACAATCGTCTTTTGATGTAGATGGAGGAAACTGCTTACTCATATTCTTAACATATTATTATGATTGAATTTGATTGTCAATAATATTTAAAGAAAATACTATAACTTTCATTAAGTATATCAAAACCGGAGGCTGGAGTGTTTAAAATAACAAATTTCGAACAAATACAACAAGGGAGCGAAAAAATCAGCGAAAAATGACATTGACAATGTGGACCGGCTGACAGAGAATAAACCCTAAATGCTATTCTGTTTCGTCTCGATAGAGATAAGGTGCTACCACAATGACCAACATACAAAGGGTAGAAATAACTTGAATATCATTATAAAAAACTTCATTTATCAAAAAATAATCATATAAAAATAGTTATGAAAAAATTACAAAGTTAGAAAAGAAACTGATCTATGAGAAGTATTCTCAAAATACGAACAAAACGTACCATTATGGCTAATGTCACTATCATGTGTATTCAAAATTTGTCACATTCGGCAATCTATTTGAAAACAAAAGTACTGACGAAGAAATAAAAGTTAATAACATTAGCATTAATTTATAATTTATTGTAATCAATAATGGAGTTAGATGATGGACTTGATGATTTGTTGGCCGAAATTATTGAACCCACTTCACCTAAACTGCCTAAATCAGAACCGCAAAATAATCCACAACCAGGTTTGTTTAGTTTATTTATATCGACAGCTTTACGTTATAGATATTGTCTAATATGTAATATATAATCATTTGCTAATAAAAATCTACATTTGCTGCCTATAGCTATTCAAATCATATTAAAAATCTTACAGGATCATCTAAAGACACAATCACCAAACCAGCATCCTCTAAAACACACTGTGTTTTAGTAAACCAGAAGCAAGTAAGAATGATAATAAAATAACAACAATAAACGAATTTAAGTTAACAATAAATAAATTTAAATAAAACCTAATTAACAGAAATAAATATTTTATTTTGCAGTAATTGAAGATAAACTGTGTAACTTTTTGGTAAATCATATGAGAACTAAATGAATATAGCTACTTTTCTCGCTTCCCTCTTATTAGCCTATCATACAAAGCCTTGTGTCTTATTATAATGACCCTTTAAAAAACATATATGTTTATTATAATATAGCCAATAAGTAATATAATATTTTCAACTATTTCAGCGTGGTAACCCATTATTAAAATTCATAACAAGTGTGCCCTGGGAATATGAAGATATTATACCAGACTATGAAATTGGCAAAACAATATGCGTTTTGTATCTGTCATTACGCTATCATAACATGAATCCAGACTACATTAATAATAGGTTGAAGGATTTGGGAAAGAAGTATAATTTAAGAGTGCTTTTAGTGCAGGTAAAATGGTCTACCATTTACTATAGCTATTAACTATAACTAATTACTTACTTAGCTTGCAGTTAAGTTTAAATTGAAATTCTGCATGTTGTTAGGTATAATTTACACTACTACAGTGCTAGTGATCCTATGTATATTTACATATTTTTAGGTAGATTTAAAAGACCCTCTCATACCATTGAAGATTTTAACAAGGGTATGTCTTTTAACAGACATGACCCTCATGCTCGCTTGGAACCCTCAGGAAGCTGCTAAAATCATTGAGAATTATAAAATTTTTGAAAATAAGCCTCCTGACAAAATTATGGAAAAGGTTGAAAATGATCCACACCAAAAGGTAAATATTTTTATCAATAAATATTGTAAATTTATATACATTTCTATGTATTAAAGGTATCAGCTAGGAATCTTGACATGTGCTCATATTTATCTTATTTTTTCACGATTTTATTTGCATTATTATCATATAAATCTACATACGACTACAGATTAGACAATTTACGTGAATCATTTGAACATTGGATTGACTTCAAACAATGTTATTTAATGTTTACACATAGATAGGTACAGATCAATCTACACAAAACTTAAAATTCTGCAATAGACAATAAATAACCTTTATATGCTAGAATTTATACCATTGTAAAAAAATACAAATTACTGTAGCTTTATCTGTCGCTTTGTGTACATTTGAAAATCTTTAAATTAAATAAAGCACACTTTTAGGAACAAGTTCTCCTAAAACGGTTGCGACTATAAATGAAAAGTCTAACAAAAAATTTAATTGTTAAATAATCGTTTTAACGCTGTTAAAAAGTACTTTTAATACTTACGTATACCTATAGTGTTAATTTACTTTATGAATACGAAAAAAATATTAGTTATCTATTACAATGCTTCAATGTATTCCCGCCGTGATTGGAATGGAATTTTCAGATAATTAATGCCTTAACATCAATCAAACCTGTAAATAAAACAGATGCTATGACATTGATAAAAACGTTTGGTACATTGGAAAATATAGTTAAAGCACCAGAGAGCAGATTAGCAGCATGCCCTGGGTTTGGTGCTACGAAAGCGAAAAAGTTGTACAAAGGTTTACATGAACCTTTTTTGAAAAGGGGAAATATGAACCAAGGCCAAAGGTTACAAGAAGAGTTCTCAGAAGACATACCCCTTGAGGATCTTGAAAAGATTGAGACAGATACGTAAAGCAGAGAAACCGAGAAAAAAAACAGTGATCAAAACTAAACAGAACAAAGCGTTCCAATACACTAGGTATCATAAAAGCGGGTATTTAAATCACAAATGGTTATTATATAAGTACATTTTTATTTTGTCGTAATAAAAATCGTTATAAATAATACATTTATGTGTTTTTATATACATATACCTCCTAGAAACAAGATGCGATCTCATAAAATATCGTGCATATATGTTTAAGTGACAATTAAAAATAATAAATCACCACTCAACATGTCATATCACATTAGCATTAAGTTCTGATCTGATCTAAGAGCGGATCTGACTCCGAAATGATTCGCTAAGGCACCTGTGTTACGGACATTAATATAATATGTCTATATGTACCTAAATACATATAGACACATAACTAACATATATTTATCATATAAATATTTGTCCTAACCCTTGGCGGACAAGGATCACTACTCTTCGTTCTATTGCATAATTCGCGTTAATTCATATAGGTATAGTAGGTTCCCCGAGAAACATTGTTTTATGTATATATATGGTTATCATGTAAAAAATATTGCTACTATAACTTGAGATATATTAAACTCTCGAATGGGATCAAACTGAATACTGCCAGCAAAAATTGTTTCAACTACACTGACATAGTTACACGTAATATATATCTATAGACTAATAATAAAACTACTTTTTAAATTCTTCATTCCGTATACTAAGAACGGTCGCCGTAATGTAACCGAAATTTCAAACTAAAGATGTAAAGTGATAAATAAACCGCGTTTCTAAGTCGTTAAAATGTAGTTTTATTATGAGTAGTGAACGCGTAAATATTAGAATAAATAAAGACTAGCCGCCTTCCCGATTGTAATTGTATCCCGTTTATAGAAATAAGCAGTATTGGATGCTTATTCATCCAACCTCAGATCTATGTTAAAATCTTATGGCACCCATAGATAATAAGTACCTTTGTTATATAAAAAACTAATAATTAGGAATAATACTGCAATGTTTTGACGCTGGAGTGCAGCACGACCATGAATGATTTGCATTGCCCTGTAAAATAATGAATGGCGTTTTCCATAGCCATCCTCACATTCATAAGATACTGATTTTGGTACATATTCTTGCCACATGCCACATCAACTTCAAACCATTAAAAACAGTAAAGTTACATACCTACATACAAATATTAATACCCTCTTAAAATAACAAATTAGTTCACCATAAAATTACTTACTTACCTGCTTAAAAATTATCTATCTTAGCCATTGTGAATGGTGGCAAGTCAGAGCTTGCATTTATATCTCTAAATTTATTATTTAATGGAGTAAATAAACAGTTAGGCGCATTCTAAACGACATAAGTTATTATTTTCGTCATATAATTTAACCTTGAAACAAGACAATTTAGTAATTATACATTTTCTATTGCGTTGATTATGTTAAAAATTAGCAAAACATAATTAAATATCAAAAATAGACGACATAGGTAATTAAATAGCGTACCTTTCCACCAAGTCTTTGTTTCCCCTCAAACTCTCACCTCGTTCCCGAAGAAGTTTCTGTAAGTCTTCCACTTTTAAATGGCCGTAGGATGCAATAGTATAATATTGTACATAATACTAATATATTTTCACAGATTACCTGTTTTAAATTAAACAACAAAACTTCGAAATTGACTATTTGTTCTGTTAATGTTCCCTATTTGCAAAAAAAACATGTTGTGATTATATAATAAGATATAAACCCTATCTATCAAGCCGGATCAAGTTTAGGAGTTTATCCCGGACAAACAACGTGCCAGAAAATTTGTATATATAAAGAAGATATGACCAAATATATGAAGTGCAACATTATTTTCATATTTTTGGTTTAAAAAATAAACATCTTAATGCAGTAGGTGCATTTTTGCACTACCTGTAAATACTTATATTATAGAATATTTGCAAATAAATTCTAAATCTAAGAAGCATCAAAGTTGTGTAACTCGTTTATTGGCTCAAATGTAGTCAAAGCATTTTATTTTCACTTTCTTGATATACTTTTCTTTATATCTCACTGATGTCTTATAATTGAAAGAGGTTCTTAGTAAATTTGTAAATAACTTTCTGTAATATCCTCCTCGTTCGAATGATTCTAGCCTCATCAACAGTTTTTGTAGGCAATTTGAGTTGTCGGAGCTTTTTTTACAACACATCCTTATTCAGGGAGGCTCGCTCTAAGCGTCCGCAGCGCAACAGCGGCCGCAACTCGCATGAAAATAAAACAAAATTGTAACCAGCGCTCAACCGGCTACGCTAGCGGTTGGACGCGCGTTGCCCTGCTTCTCCGGTTTGAGATATACGGCAAGACGCGATCGTAAAAAAAAAAACTTTTGGCGGGAAAACTTTCTTTGCTTACGATTGTTTTTACAGTGTGTGTCTACGAAATTAACTTTCTACTGCCTATGAAATATTGTGATTGTTATAAGCTGTCTAGTTTGCATTTTATGTTATCAAAAAAGACAGTTGTTTTTAATTCGTATTTTTATTATACGATTAGTGAATCAAACAATAAGTTACAATCGTGATTTAAGTTTTGTGCGGGGGATTATTCGAATTGGACTCTACAATAGGTGTGAATGTTGACTGCTTAAAATAGGCGTAGCGTTTTTGTGGAAGGCCTTGCTTTGGTAAGTTTTAAACTAAAAAACTTCACATTTTAAATATTAACCTAATATGTTTAGACAATTATCTTTTATCTAATAGTATTAGATGGTCATTATTGTCTATGGTAACAAGTGGTAGTCAATATAGGAAATGTTTGGCAAATACATACTTGGCTAAATACCCGAGAGTTAGAGTTAAGATAGTATTATTATGTTATGTTTGTTAATTTGGGGCGAACTGTTTAAAAGTGATTACTTCTGTATTTTGTTACACTGAAATATTCACTAGCATGATTTGCAAGATCTAGTTCTAAATAACCATAATTATCAAAGTATTTCAACGATTTTTGAGAATCTTTATTTTTATATTTGATTTGATGTTTAGTACGTTAGTGGCAGACTAAATTGAATAAGTAGATCGTCTTTTATAAGTAAATGAGAAGAGGGAATGAGAATAGGATAATGTTACTTAATGCTTAAGTTTTTTTTATTAAGTGATCGATTAAAAGATTTTTGTGTTGTTTTGCTTATTTAACAGTTTTTTTTATTTAAACATTTGTTAACATAACATTTAATAAAAACAATTTCACTATCCATACCTTTGTATTGATTTTTTAATAGTCTATCATAAATATTATTATTATTTCTTTACATTGCTCAATTACAAAAAAGGTTCACAAAGTTAATTTAGTTAGTTTGAGAGTTTTTTTTATATATAAGGCTTAGTTCTAATCAGCGGTTCTACCAATCAATTTCCCTGATGTAATAGTTAGGTACCTATTGTTGGCTTTATGTATGTACGTGTTAAGAGTATGTTAAACTCGCTTTCATCCAATAGTTCGGAGGAGATTACTGGCTCTAAGAGCTACAAAAAACATGATTAGACATCCCTATAGACAAGGTTCCGGAAATAATTTAAAAAGAATTCCAAAACAAATCCACCTTTTCTGGTTTGGGTATGAGAGTCTTGACACCTAATTGGATTATTTTAATAGTATACTTTTGTTTTGGTATTGTATTTTGTAATTTCCATTAACAATCTAATCTGCTTAAGTTTAGTTTGTTTATGGCAAATTATGAGGGTATAGTACAACGCGGTATTAGCACTATTCGATAAGAAATTATAATTTAAATATCGTATATTCTTATTATGGATCAGTAGTCATTTTCTAAACGAGACTTTGTGTGAGACGTGAGGCGCCGCTGGCCGTCCTACGTGCCCTGGCGCTCCAGTGTCGTAAACCTAATGCTTTTTGTAATTTTGACTAATGCTCCACCCACGTTCCTGCCAACTCATCTCAATATTTTTTAGGCTGCGACGCCGAAAGATATCGAATTATGCTACCGCCTATGGAAATGGTGTAGTATATGGTTACAAATTACACGTAGGCGAAAACGCGTTGGTCAATTGGCGATTAAGGTGTAATGGATTGATTTTATGACGTCGATTATTATGCCTGAATTAGACACCGTTCACAGCGTGCATGCGTTAAAATCGTTCATATATTCTTCATGGATTTATCTTCTCTATGTATTTTGACTTCATACAAATATGATAATGATTATCATGATTGATTTGTAAGAAAAATACGTAACAAACAAATAGAGAGACTTATGTAGCGTTTATATTATTAGAGCCTTGAGCTATTTTTGATGTGTAAGCAATATTACCGTACATAATTAATTATCAGTAGTTTATCCTCGCAAACTTTCGAGTTCAAAACATCAGCAATATACCTTGTAATTGGACCCGACTACAGAATAATTACGTTAGTAAATAAAAAAAAAATTCATGTCTATATAATATATATAAAGCAGTAAATATTTATTCAGGTGGTAATTGTTTCATTATGTATAGTAATTGTCTTAGTTTAACTACCTTAACTAGTTTAACTGCCTAACTATGTAAAAATTCGATTAATGTTTCAGTTCCCTTACATATCATTAATTTTAATATGCAACCATTTTGAATTTATGTACAAAAAGCAGCACGTTTCTCCTAGTTCGGTTCGGTTTGTTTAATTAAGGGTTGCCACATGTGTTTAGTTAGGCGCAAAATTCCTCCTCCGAGAGGTCTACATGTCCAGCTGTGACTTCTAATGGCTGATATGATGACGATGATGATGAGTTAACTTTTATTAAGTTAAACGTGCTCAAGTGCCTAAGTCTTGTGAAAATTACTTCGTCACAATACAAATCAAAGAAGATTAATCTTGCACACAGCAAAAAATCTGTTTGTTATACACGTGAGAACAAAAACCTATAGACAAAATATTTATAGTGTTTCTTTTTTCCTTTATTCTATTTGTGAATAATAGTTTTTCATCGAGTGCACTAAAAACCTTATTAAAAAGAAAACTTATAATTACATTTGTTTTCTGTTACCTACCTATTCGATAACTTTTACTGGGCTAACGCTCCGTCCATATCATCATCTCCAACAAGCATCGCATACTAAAATTTTTGGAGGTAAAGATTTAAAGGGGTTTTATAGAATTTTACTACTACGAAAGCTATTTGAATTTATGAAATGTTCACTATTGATCTCTTCAAATTTTGTAAACCTTTTGCAAATGTTGCCAGTTTCTCGACATCGTTAGCCGAAATAGCCCACTTCAAAACAAGTCTAGTCAATTGAAAAAATAAATGACTGTATTTCTTACTATCCTATTGCTGCATTAATCAGATATCAATTTTAGTGCCACCGGATGAGTAGGCCTTTTATTTGTACACTTTCTCGTTCTGCGGGATTAAAAGAACATTTGTTTTCTAAGTTGGCAGCCCTAAAAAGCTGAAGTTCGTAACTACGAACAGGTGTTTTGGGCACGTGGCACGCTACAGCCGTCGTTTTTTGCGGCCGCAATTATTATTAAACTACGACTATGCAGATAATGGTACGTCTATTTCATCTTCGCTCGTGCCACTACATGCAAACTGGCTTTTAGAGTTTAACATACGGCAGGCAATTTATAATCCACTTGTTAGTTCCTTGATGTGTTTGTAACAAAAGTTCACGTATTTGTATTCTATAATGGCGATGAAATGCTTTTAATAGGTACCTACTTATTTGATATTTGGTAACATCTTGCTTTAAGTGTTGTTCATTATCGATCATAAGATTTACTTAGCATGTGTTTTAAGATTTTCTCTCATTTTATTAATTTACTTAACATAATAAAACTGAAATATTTGCCTTATATAAAAACATATACTTTCAGAGATTACATCAATTATAAATAGGTGTCACTTTAAAATTTTATTCTCCAGATCACAACAGTTTACTTAATTCGTCGACTCAAGACTCGGAATTAAAAATGATTAATGAATTGGAGAGTTCACTAGCTATGCGTTGCAAGTCTGGTATTTAATTATTGTTAAATTTAAAATTAAAATATGCTGTTATAAACTCATAACTTTCTTTATTTAAGAAAGATTTTAATAATGATGAATCATGATGAGTCGTTGGACTGATAAAATTTTCACCCAGGTTCATAGAACTACTGGGTTAAATACCTTAAACTAGCCTACTGAAGCCGATCTGTTCTTAACTATGTTTATAGAAAGGCCAATACTCGTGTCTCTAGTAAAGAACTTGCATAACAACTAGTGACGATAAAATTCGCGAATTACCGGCTAGTGTCATTGGAACGAAGGTTCACGATATGATAGGAAATAGCCTCTATATAACCTTTCACACGTTGCTATCAAACGCTGTAATATTATTGCAAATCTCATTAAGTTAATGATATTTACAATTAATTTCTGTTTAAGCCAACCGATAAACTCTATCCCCACAGAACTGATTTTAATAATTATCACACAAATAGGTACTAAATTGAAAAAGTTTTACGTTTTTATAAAAAAATCACAAGTGATTTAGGTATTTTAGCAACAAACTCTATTTCACGAATGCTAAGTATGATTAAAAAAAAGCCTGTGTTTTGCTCGTCATATCTTTCTCATATTATTAGCTTCAAGTAGAGTCCCTTAAAAAGTTGTCTAAAGCTCATACGATCAAAGGCCAGGTACAGTTACAAAAACTTCGAAGATAGACTTCGTTTATGGTACACACTTAAATGTAATGTCTCGTTAAGAGCTGGGCCTATTCGGATCGTTCGATTATTACTTCAGTTTTATTAGGTTGTTATTGGTTTGAACTTCGTTTGTAGTTAGACGCGGACTTTTAGGGCACGCCTAAGACAGAAAAAAAATACTAACTATTTGAATTATGTATCAAATTGTATTAAAGATTATCATCTTTGTTAAAATAATAAGGTTGAACTTTGACGTTAAACTGTTTTATTTGAACAAAGTTTTCCAACAATTTTGGTTGAATTGAGAGAGTAAAGTTGAGAGTTAATAATTATCAGTTTCTAAACCTTAACAGATGAATTATAGTTTTTTATACAGTCATATTTTCAAATTAATTTTATCTTAGTTTTTTGCAAAGGGCTTATCGATGTAATATTGACTAAACGAAATGAAAGGCTATAGGAAAATAAGAGGTTTTATAAGCCTTGTTTTCTATTTACATATTATTACAAAATACTAAATTTAAAAGCTTGTAATGATGTCATTCTAAAAATAATCAAACTCTTTTTTACAGCTTTAAAAGACAGTTTCTTTTTATTATCTAGACTAGTTTGGCAAACAAGCGTACAGTCCAATAGTAAGCGTCATAGCAGCCCATGGGCGCTCGTAATATCACAAGGGTTTATATTTATCTATCACTAGCGCATTGCCAAACTTGTGACTTTAAGATATTATGGCACATCCAGTAATTTCACTGCCCCACTCACTCTTAAAGCCGGAACCCAGTAATGCGAAAACTGCTATTTGGCGGTAGAAATAGGTGAGACTGAGGTACCAATGCAATCGACCGTTTCTATGAGGTCTACCTCATGTAGACTTTCTAATATTTAACAATTTTATCTTAATAACGATTTTTGGTCAAATTTTTGAAACACAAACAGCCTCTTATCCTAGAGGCATTAAATACGCCGTGTTCAATGATTACTCAAATGAAAATGATATTATTGATCAGGTTAGTGACAGAAAGAACTGGTTTGCAATGTTAGCGGGCACATCACCGTTAACCTGCTTACATGTCACGTGACGCATTTCAACGCCTACATATCCTACAATTTTCGTGAACTACACACTGGACTCACTATGCAATTATATAGCTAAACGCGACGTACCCTGGTGGTTAGCCTAGTTTGTGGCGCCCTCTTTATCATGTCAATCGTTTCTCACGTATATACCTTCAATTTTGTCATAGCTATCTCTTAGAATTTATTACGTAGTTATGTTGATCGATAGCTCTAATTAGGTGGGATGTTACTTTCTCAGTCTATTTATTCATATTTTATAGAACAAAAAAATTTTGTCTTGAATGATAACGTTGTTGATTTGGCGTTATTTTATTTCTTGTTTATTTCAAAATCTGTATGTATGACTTTACGAGGAACAATATATAAACCTAACATGCATTGCACTATATTAAAATCATTAAACACTTCATACTAATATTATAAAGAGGAAATATTTGATTGAATGTTTCAAACGGTTTAACTCTAAATCTACTTAACAATTCAAATAAATATTTTTCCATTGGCATCAGAACATCGTAACCCAGTAACATAGGCTATATTATATTTCTACTCCACCGGTACCTTACGGCCAATCATATATATATATATATGAATCAAACTATAAACACCTAAAAATAAATGTAATAAGGATGATTTATATTATTCTATCTGTACGCATAAACTATTATCCTGATTATATCAATTATTATTGTAGGTATTAGTGCAAAGTTACACTATCATCAAATAATCTACACTAATATTATAAAGAGGAAAAATTTGTATTTTTGTATATAGCGAATAAACTCCAAAAGTACTACACCAATTTTAATGATTCTTTTTTTATTAGAAAGCTACATTATCATTGTGTAACATAGGCTATATTTAGTACTAGATTACTTAAGAAATTCCTATTAAACCAACCAAAGGTGTAAAAAAATTAGACATAAAATATCTTTATCGCATCCGCTGCGAAGAATATTAATGATAGGACAGAAATTGTTTGACAATATTATAGAATACATCAATATTCACAAAAAACTTTCTGAGACCATATGTCTAACTATTATAGTTAAGTCACTATAACTACTTTTTTAAATTTAACAAATTGATAGAAATGCCGATCAAAATCATACTGTGTTATCTATACAATTTATAATTTTTATCCAAATAAATATTATATTAAAAACTGTCATAATACCCAATGATTATTTTTTGAATTATTGAAATCGGACATTCCATTCAAAAGATATGTAATTAAAATAAAATAACATGCTGGTGGCGGCCGCCACGCAGCGCATCGAGTACTAACTCGACGAGAGCAATAGTATGTGGTACTTTCTCGAGTAGGATCTCCTGAAATCGCTTCGTTGCCACCTATAAATACCATAGCGTAACGTAGTGTACAGGCAGGTTTTAAGATAAGTATATATATTTTTTTCTAACTTAGTGATTCATGGTCGATTTAATTAGCATGCTAATAACTTAAATATCTGTACCTATTTATGTCTACCCGAGCGAAGCCGGGACGGGCCGCTAGTATAAGCTATATTTTATTCCCGTATTTTAATGGCAATGGTAACTCCACAAGTAAATCACGGATCGTTTCTAGAATATAATACATTAGAAATTCGGATACAAATAATGAAAATGACCGCTAATAATGTGATGATAAAGTCACCAAAGCAATAAAGATTAAAGATACAATTAAAGATGACAGTTTTACTTATATGAATCTGGGTCGTTTTCATTGGTACCTTACTTTATTATATACCTATTTCTACCATCAAAACACAGTGTTTGAATTGCTGTGTTCCACTTTAAATGGGTGAGAGAGACAGTAAAATGACTGGGTAATGTGACATTCAAGTCACATGTTTGGCAAAGCGTTTGTGATATTACAAGCGTCTATAGGCTGCTGTGACGCTTACGATTGCGTGGCCTAAACATTTGTTTGTGGACTTAGTCTGTAAAGAAAAAAAAAACTTTACAAGCAATTATGAAACGAGAAAAATCTATTCTCTTCTTAATAGCCAGTGACGCTCCTGTGATTCCTTTGGTGTTGCAAGTGTTCATGAGCAACGTTGATTACTTATTATCATTACTTTGGCTCGTATGCCCCCTATAAAGAATTAAAAAACATATCTACAAGTCTAAAATGAACTGTCGCCTTGTCGAAACGCATAAATAACGAAACGATACCAAAAAATATTAACAGAAACACAACTATTTTTATGATAAGACGTAAGCAAGGCTACATCCAGTTGGGTAATTTACACGAAAAAGGTAATTAAACCAGTTAAT
The DNA here is from genome assembly GCA_020976665.1 of Heortia vitessoides. Classification (NCBI taxonomy): domain Eukaryota; kingdom Metazoa; phylum Arthropoda; class Insecta; order Lepidoptera; family Crambidae; genus Heortia; species Heortia vitessoides. The sequence goes on along the minus strand of JACJUM010002878.1, from coordinate 5,864,353 downwards.
TACTAATCATGAATAAAGTACATAAACATTTAAATTTAGCTACCAAAAGGCAATACCTTTAAATATGTCTGTTTGACTCAAGTATCATAGGAACTACATTAGAACCAAATAGCTATTGCAAGCCCAGTGACTGTTGCAGCAATAATTAAATACATTTCGCAATAATATTGATATCATATTATTGTCGATTCATTCTGGAATCAATATTGGTTACAAAGTCTGTTCGTGTTCATGATAGTGTACGGGATTAACAAAGCGTAACGCAACGATGCTATCGAGTTTCAGGATATTGTTTTGAACATACGTTTTTTATTCACTATAACATCATATCAGCCATTGGAAGTCCACTACTGGACATGCCCCAAGAAAGGTGGTATTATGCCCATAATTGCCGCGTTGGGCAATCGTGTTGGCAATCACAGATCGCAGCTTTCGCGACGTGGATGCTGCTACCCATTCCCGCCCTGTGCACATGAGCTACACTGTGGTATACTATTCTACTCTACCAGTACCTCACGGTCAGCGGTCTTTTATTATGCACTACATTAAATAGGTTGTGTGTATAATAGTCACCTGTTCTTTAATTTCATTGATAAGTAATGTTTATTGGTTAGTAATGTCTATTGACGATAATGTTATAATACCTGGAATTTATGTTGATGTAAATTAAGTCAATATTACAAGATGAAATTATTAATCTGAAGATCGTGCGTTGGCGGTGAGTGTACATACGGTAAGCAGTTAATCTGCCAATTTTTTACAGTCAATTTTGAACTCAATCGCTCACTTTTATAGATTAATATTGTGACGAAGTTTTGACAGATTTGGGTTAGGAGAAATAGAACTAATTTTTAGCGGTTTAAATACGCGGAGTATTAATTTTTTACGTTTTTGTTCGATATTTCGATTGGCTTGGGTTCTTAAAATATAAAAATGTATATATACCACTAAATAAACCTTTATATAAACTACTACTTATAATAAAAGTAGTTTTATTATAAGGAGTGAACGCATATAATTCGTAAAGTGTATATACTCGTATAGAGCAAAAATTAAAGACATGCGTAAAAGAGGTCTAGTGCGTTCGACATTCAACCGGCACTGAAATAAAGTGCCAGGAAATAGGCGTGATTTAATATGTCACCAGAAAAATAGAGAGGTAGACATTATACGTATTTTTACCACCAAATAAATATCAGTGTTCGCATTGCTGTGTCCGGAAGGCTTGAAGAATGAGAGAGGCAGTGAAGTTACTGGGTAATGTAACATAATATCTCAAAGTCACAAGGGTGGCAATGCGCTAGTGATATTTTATGATAATACGACTGTGTATATGCTGCGGTGACGCTTACCATCACGACGGATGGACTGTAGGTATGCTTATTTGTCGACCTGGACTTATAAAAAATATAATATAATTAATATATTATATTACTTGCCTTATACGCCTTTCTAATTTTTTAATACATTGAATTCGTAATAATTTTACAATTCTCAGAACAAGTACATGGAAATGTCCTAACAGTTACTCGCGTCAGTCATATTTTACGTAATGTCGTGATCAGACATACTAAGTTCGTGGCCGTGTGACATGCTTGTCTCGCGGCGTTGCTCGTGATTGTTCCACGTCTCCCACCTAATCTTTCGATCTATCATTGAACTGGTGTACTAGCAACCACAGAATCATGAAGCTAAGATGATCCGTGTTTAGTATGAGCACCAATACTGCACTTAGATTACTTTATACTGGTTTTCTTGTCTTTACATGGGTAGATTTGAAACAATAGCCGCGGGAATATGTTTGTATTATGCTGTGTATTATTGCGAAACGGTATCGTGAATGAATAGAGGATACCATGTTTGGTCGTTTAATAATCATTAATATTGTTTTTGTGATTAGCGAGTGTTTTACTGTACCTACTTATTCAACGAAATACGCATATTAAACGAACAAAATAAGAGACAGTTTTAGACAATTCTCCACTTCGTTAAAAAGTCATACAAAAGCTATAAAGGTTGAGTAGATTGTCTCTGAGAGCCACATATTGTCTTTATTTTACTTGTATTTATCAAGTCTATTGAAAATAATAGAAAAGTGTATTCACACCAACAGATCGCAACTGCCCTGATTAAAATAAATATATCCTAATATTTCCTTAAACATTAATTGATAACTACTGGCTCTATTAACTGGCAAAATAATTTGCAACAAAGAAATATACAAAAAAAAATGAAGCAAAGGCGACGTTTTACAAATCAATTAATAAATATTTAGGACTCGTGTGAAATGCATGGCCGTCGAAGCCTGATCGTCCAATAGCACACAAAAGAGATTTAAGTGACCAAAAGTCAATGTCAGCTAAGATTTTTCTTGTGACATTGTGTTTCATTATTGATGGGAAAAGTTGTCTCTGCGCTGGTCACCGCGTCTTTGTGAGTTGACATTGACAGATGACGATCATTAATGAGGGGTCAAGACGCGGCAGTGTTGTCGCCAAATCTCTCATGGTTAATGGTCAAACTTGCCCTCAGCTTTAATATAATAGCTCCATCTTCACGCCGCTTAGCCACGCTTACTTCACGGCATATTCAATTCACTGTAATCTCAGCTCAATGTGATATATGGACGTTGGTGGTGGTCCGATAACACATTCAGGTCACCTAATCGGTGTTGTTTCACGTTACTCTTTCGATAATTGTTATAAAATAAAGTAGAAAATAAAAGTTATGACATACCCATATCTATCTATTACATGTCGCATTTGATATAACAATGAGAGCATTATGACTAATACAATTTTTCCAATAGATGTCGCACCTTCAGTTCAACATTGTAATTTTTTTGTATTTTGAAAATACAATTAAACATGCAATAATATTTCTTTATAACGGCTTTAAAACCGTTTTAAAGTTTTTAAGTTTAACTTGTACATGTTGGTAACCGAATCGTAGAATAAAATATGTGAAAATTTGTTTTATAATCAATAGTGCAAGTGTGCCTATACGTTAGAATAAGTAAATTAAACACGTATTTACATACACACGTAAATACTACAATAACAAATATTGAGACAATAGAGAATAAAGCTTAAGTAACTATAAAATCGTAAAATGAGACGATACCTAATGGATTTTAAAATACTAATTAAATAATTCTCCATGCCTATGTGAAACCGAATAACAAAGTAGCTTCATGATTTTCTATATTAGCGAAAAGTTTTCATTCACTATTGGTATTACTCAAAAAGGTTTAAAGTGACAAAACACATGCATTTATTTATATCGTTAAGAACTTCTTATGTATTTACTCGTTCTGGAATGATTCTCTCTCAGTCTACATTCACGGTAAAGCAGTGTATCGAGCCGTGTTGATAATTTGTACAACTGCAACATATCGGGTGTGAGGGGCCGGTTGACTCGTGCCGGTCGCCGCGCCGGTCGGCGCTCGCGCAGCCTCCGCTTTGCTCCTTTTGTGTCACGTCCCCGTAACGTAATCGACTTACATGCGCGTATGTGTGCGTGCTTTTAATATGGTGTGCTGTGGATAGTGTAGGGTTGTTGGGTTGGTGTTATTTTGTTGGATTTTATTAGTGTGATCAGTAAATGGAAGAGGGTTGTGATTACTGCAGATTTAATATCCACTTTTCAATGTGTTATTTTGTTCTTAGTTATTTTCATAGCACTATTTGCTACTCTTAGAGAGTAACCTCTTCAAGAGAGTTAAAAAAGATATGTTCTATGTGGCTTACATCCAAAACGACCCTGCGGTTCCATCAGATCGTCCACATTGTGGGTGGACGTCCTACGTTGCGGGTGTGTGGTATCGATTCGAAAATTTTACGGCCCCATCGCTCATCAGTCGTATGTGTTACCTGCCCACAGCTGCTTCAACTTGCTGATCCGTTCGATTAAGTCCATATCTTTAGTTCTGCTACCGATCCCCTTTAACCTTATTCGATCATGTAAAGTGACTCCGAACATTACTATCTCCATAATTCGTTTAAGTTAGCTAATAAGGCTCTTATTAAGAAGCCACGTCCCACACTCTTATCGGGGAATTTGGACTTGAGGAACTGAGGCCACATTAAAATAATTAAATAATAACTCACTAGTAGGGTATTTTATACATAAAATGAACATGAATAATATACAGAATCTGTATTAATATAAATCTTGTCAACCCTATGTGAGCGCACGTGTGCTCAACAAAATCTCTTTCTGTACACAGTACAATATAAAATGTACGCCGAGGAAGGATTTCATTTGCACTTTTTACTAGCACTCTATCCGAGAAATAAAAATAGAAATAATAATATATCATAATCAAAAGTAATTTATCTATCGGCACCTTTACGAATTGTTTATTACATTGCAGAAGTGTGGAAAATATAGCAGCGGTTAAACAATTATCTTAATATTACGTTGGTAATTATTAAGATTCGAATAACATCAACGCCGCCTCGCATGGTTTCAATTAAAATGTAATAGAGAGGGCGTGATCGAGCGAACTTGGGTTTTTTTATACCGTTTTGGCTTGAGGCTTTAGGCAACCGTGATATGAGACGATAATAATCTGATAGAATTATTTATTATTTTTAAGATGTTGCTTGACGTTAATATTTCAAAGTTTTAAAATATTGTACAGGTCAATTTACAACTGAAATCGAACTCAATGTACGCAGAAGCTTTTTAAAGTTATTAATTGGTAAGTCTACTATGAAAATAAATAATGTTTTAAATACATTTAACTAGGTAACACGACAGACTTTGTCCTGTCCGAACTATTCTTATACGTTTATCTTAAATTTATTTATGATATTAATAATTATATTATAAAAATGCGTTTTTAATTTAAAATTATAATTACCTATCTCCTAAGTTGGATTAATTGTACACAGAAAGCAAAAAATTATTAAAATCGGTTCAGTAGTTTAGAAATTCGACCCGGACGGTTATCCGGGTTAAATTTCACCGCGACACAATTTTTTTAAACATAAATATGTTATTTATTGTCTTTGGAAAATAATTAACTTAAGAAAGCCAGATATATTTTCTAATAACAATAAATGCATTTTATAATAGTACGTACATTAGTAGTATAGGTCTCTTATGATATATTTTATGGATGAATACCGATGAAAGGTTCATTGTTAACAATCATTAAACTGAGCTCTAAGATCGCACTGATACAGTTCAGGTTGCAGCGCACAATGTAATCGAAAGATCCTTGAACTTTAAGTTCAGAGGTACTTGAGACGTCGCGACGGAATGCTTTTAAGGTATCACTCAAAATTACTAATGGTACACTCGAGTCAACCCCGTTTTTTGCCGCCGTAGGCGCAGTTTGGATGTACCGTAAGAAGTAGGACAGTTTGGATGTATGTTAAAAAAATCTGCATAAAAAATATGTGTTGTGTTGAGTGAACCTCTCAATACATTTTAATTTTAATTCTTATCGCAAACACTTAAAGTGGCGAGTATTTGTCTCATGGGAATTCCACTCGTTTCTAAAATGGCGAGTCAATATTTCGTCAAAAACGTTTAAGTTCCCGTCCCGTGTATGCTAGTCGGAACAATTTAAGAAAATAGTTTTTAAATTGCAGTATACAAACAGTTTTATTGTAACCGTTTATTATTTTTATTGGACGCTTCGTTTCGATCGAAGTTACCGATCGTTTGGGCAACGTGACTTGCTTTCAATGTCCACTAATCTGCCTTTAGAGCCTGTCCCAGCCTCAGACATGTTATTAAGCTTTTAGTGGCGTGTAGTGACAAAAGGTTGTCGTCATCGCCTTTTAGAACCTTCAATTATGTTCGTTTCTCTATTTTTATTTATACGTCAATCTATTCCGTTTTGGATGTCTATAGAAAATTTACTAATTGGTGTCCAAAACATTGATAATTGTCGATTTAATCATTTTAAAGTTGAAAACATTAATGTCTAAGAACGATCGGTGCAATTAAGCTTTATACAAAATTTAGTTTTGTGTTGCATGATAGAGTGAAAGTTACTTAAATGTTTATCGATACTAAAAATTATAAGTCTGTTTACATTTATTTTATTAAATACTAGCGAACCGCCCTGGTTTCGGGTGCAATGTGCATACTAGTATAAGGCAGTGTGGATTGATTAATATTATTATTATTAGTCTTTAGTATCTATAGATAAAAATATCCTGTAGGATATGTCAACCAGGAGGAAATGTCTGGCCCGTCGGACGCCGTCTTTCCGCTTTATGTCTCTAATATCTTCTAAGATATCTGTTTTGAAAAAATACTTTTAAGCGCAATTTTGTTCTACATAACATGTAGTTACAACCTATGTAATGTATTAAATTGGATTTCATTTGTTTAAAATGAAAAAGTAAAAATTTTTATCATTAGGAGAAAAATATATAAGAGCCTGTAAGAGATTGCATTTAGCGATAAGGCCGCCTCTTGTATTCCATCTTTTTGTGACTTTGTGGCTTTTTGTGTTGTTTTTATTAGTGTGCAAAAGAGAGTATATTATTTAAGAGAATTAACAACTTTGCAATATAACCGCACAACAAGAAAATGTTGTAATATCACATTACAAATCTTTTTTATGCTATGTTAGGATTGAGCGATTGTATAGACTTTATTCGACATTTTATCGTTTTTTTCCTATACTGCATAATTGAGGACAATTTCGCTGTCAAGGTTGAACCTTTGTCAAAATTTAAGCTTCTAAACTTTCACATGAATTATTTTAGTCACATACAAAAAAAAAGTAAGCGTGTCGAGCGAAGGAATGCGGTTAGTAGTGGACGGATCATTTCGGTGATTATCGTCATTACCTCTTATTAGGTTATTACTGAGATGCGCCAGCGCATTGCGCGGCGACAGTCCGCCGCAACGACATCAGGGTGACGGGAATATGTCTGTTTTATAAACAAACACTATTATTTCTCGGCTTTAGGTAAGGCATGGTTGAAAAAAATTAAGAAAGAGAAAATATGGCGCTTGGAAATGATAAATGATATATTTTAAGCATAACAATATATTATATCTGAAATTCGTGAAAGTATTGAATGCGTTCGGTTTCTCCTTCCTCCTAATGTACCGAAGAAATTACTTTAACGTTTAACATCCATTAAAAAATAGAGTTGGCTAAGAGTAATAAGACTAAACAGCGATAAGCTAATTTTACTTTTAAAAATATTACGATACATTTTCTCGTTTATGGTTTGCAATAAATAATATTAACATAAGAAAGTAAAAACTGTATTTTTCGTTATTTGGTAGACAGGGAATGCACCACAAATTGAAGTATCTTAAAAAGCCTTACCATCTTCATTAAATCCCACGATAAATCCCATTTTAATTAAATATCAAATGAAAACCCAACAGCTAAATCTTTATTTTCCACTAGATTTCGTTACCTACATCCCTCAATATAAGGTTTACTTTTAAATAAACTGATTTGTAATAAATTGTACAGTAACGGGCGGTAGATAAGTCTCGAAAGTAATTTCGGGTGTGTGGATTATACACGGTGGAGAGGAGATGGGATTTTTAACCCTTTGGTAAAAATAAAACGTCAAGGAGTTAGGTTTGTGTTTTAATGGCACAAATTTTACCATAGACGCGAAAGGCAATAGAGTGGGCAATAGTGAATTCTGTATTTCAAAATATTCTAATTGACATGCTTTTAGTAAACTCAATTTTTCATCTCAATCTAAAGCGTTAACCAAGAACATACAACGGATACTATTAAAAATAGTTTGGGGAGGCCTTTGTCTGATATAATGTGGGCATTCTAGGGCTGATGTGATGATGATGAAAGTGTTAAAAGAGTAATTATTTATTAATGACAAGTGACTGCGCGCGGTTATATTTCGCACTAATTGTGTTATTACCGGCGATAGTCTTAAATCCTGTAGCTACAAAAGTACAGTCATCATAATAATCTAGTATGTATTATAAGCATATATTTCAAAATTTCGCAAAAAAATCATATTAATTTATATCTAACGAACAATCTTGTAAAATTAATAATTATTTAGTAATTTTCAGATAATACAGTGGTAACGGCGTGAAAAAGTAAAAAAACGCAGAAACTTTGTTCGATTTGTGATTATTCTAGGGGTTGTCAGCAATTGCGGCACTTCTCTGAAATCTCACTACTAATTCACAGAACATCTTATACATTGACCTGACTCAGAGATAAATCGATTAATTCGATTCGATTGTTCTGGGTCGGGACCGAACCCACGACCGCACAAGATAGGATCACCACCATCTGCGCTATCGGGCCCGTTAAATGTTTGGATAAAATTGAATAGATAACTAGAACGACCTCCGTACCACTACACCACCAGAAAAGTCTTATTGGAGGTGCTATTACTGCGTCTCTGGAATCTTTAGTAGTACCTCCCTCATACCAGGTGTCGTAAGACGCGAGACCAGAGTAGGGTCGCAATAGCGGCAACCCTGTCGCTGTTGTCATCATGTTATTATTATTTTTGTTTTTTTTATAAATAGACCAAGTCGATAAACTGAAATATAATCCGCGTGATAGTAAGAGTTACCGCAGCCTATAGACGCTCGTGTTATCCAAGGGATATCTCTCTCTTACTCAACAAACCGAAACACAGTAATGCGAATACTGCTGTTTGGCGATAGAAATAGGCGAGAGTGAGTATCAAAAGCAAGTGACCTTTGCATAAGGTCTACCTTATGTATCATTATGGGTATAAATCCCTCCTTTCTCGCAGAGGCCAACAGTGGATATATTAACAATTTCGTAAAAATCGACTAAGAGCGACGGGTAAAGGTAACCTGTCAGCGAAATTATAAAATGGACACAAATGCCATAATGTAACAGTAGATACAAAAATACTTTCAGCAGTACAAACTCACTCTATTGGTTGCACGGAAGAAAGAGCCTAAATAAAATAAATAATACAGACCATTTTTTCCAGCATCTCTCATAAACAAGTGCATTCGTACATCTTGCAGACAGAGAGCTGAAATAATCGGACAAATATTTACTCGATGCCGTAACCGCGATGCGTTTCCTGCAACTGAATCCGTAAATAAAAGTTACTAGGATCTTGCGCAAGCGCAAGTGATACCGAGGAATTAGCCTCGATCTCGTAAATACCTTGCTGATCGGAAGCGGTGTTAAAGACCGAAATACTACAAGTAATGTAAATACTTTTTAACGGCTCTAAAACGCGGTATGTTTAACTTGTCACTTTTTATTTAACGTTTTCAAGATTCATTTGATTTGCAGCAAGGTAACCGAAATGCATGCAGTGTGATACCTGCAGAGTAGAATAGTACCTCCCCCTATACCAGGTGTCGTAAGAAGTGACTAAGGTACCAGAAAGATGGCGATATATTCATCCGAAAAAGTGAAGTTCAAATGTATATGTCATATGGCGATGATAGCAGACTCGTCGCAAAAGCTACGCTCTGCGATTGCCAACACGCTTGCCCAGCGTGGCAATTATGGGCAAAATTTCCCATTTCTCGGGTAGCGTTGGACATCCAATGGCTAATATAAGGAAAATGTAGTCCTACGTATAACACAAAGCCACTTCCCGCTGTCTGTCTGTCCCGAATATATGTTAAGATCTTTAATACAAACCTAAGGAATACAAAGTGTTTTTTTTAAGTAGATGAAGTGATTCAAAGGAATGTTTATACGTATAATAAATGCATAATAGGGATAGCAGAAAAACACTTACAATTTGAGAGTTTTCAAATGTGATGTCGTAAATAAACACATCTTTGCGATTAAATTGCAAACTGGCTGAACCCGACAAGATATATCAAAATAATGTACTATGGTAATGCACCTACACTTTAAAAAGGTCTACAAAGAAGTCTAGGATAGCACATGTCTATCTACCCACTATAACCATTTTTTAGCTTATTTAATTACAATAGAGGAAATGTAATATTGCACAAGGGAGTAACACGTGCATTATTAATTTTCAAGTCTATTTTTGTATTGCAATTGTGTGTAATTGTAAATACTGATAAATGCAACTTTTATTTGTTAATTAATTGTTTTCTTTGTGCAAGTTTTATTAAGAAAGTGGTGTGAAATTTGAGTTAGAAACAAGCTGGCTGTTATTTGATAGATCGGTCATATTGCTCATAAGGGAACTACAGGATATAATATAATAAAACTACGTTTTAGGTTTTAAAACGCGGGTTTACTTTACTTTTACAGTTTTAGGTTTATATATATAATATACTGTCAACTCATACTGTGTGGATGAGAATGCAATTTTAACTTTCAAATCCTGACACTACATCGTTTGTCAATCTTGAGAATGGTTGCGGTTGCAGGTAACCAAAACGTCGAACTAAAAATGTAAAAAGTAAAATAAACCGCGTTAAAGCCATTAAGAAGTAGTTTTATTATAAGTAGTGAACCCGTAAATGTTAGATAACACAAGTCAACACGAATTTTGAGTCTGAGTTCTGTACCTCTGATTTTGATTACTTATGCCTAACTAATTAAAGAAAAAAAAATTTTATCTAATAAAGTTTGCTTTTGTAGTTATTAAAACGAAATTTTAATTTTTATGAAAAAGCTCTATTTCTTAATTTCAATTATATGTAAAAGGAAAACAGTTTTGAATTCACATATTTTTATTGACTTTAATTATACAAGACGGCATAAATAAACCCACAAATACAAAAAAGAATACAAAAAAGACTTTAAAAATGAACAGATTTGGTATTTCTTCTGTGTAAGTTGGGACTTTTTCGTATGAGCCCCCAAATGTAGTCACCCATCATATTTTCATTATATTGTCCTTGATAACGCTTTTCGAAGTTCATTATATCCTGGTGGAAACGTTCCCCTTGCTCTTCTGAATATGCACCTAAGTTGTCTTTAAATCTATCCAAATGAGCATGTAGCATGTGGACTTTCAAAGACATTCTGCAACCCATAACTTTGAAGTTGTGAAGCATATCAGTAATAAGCTCCGTGTAATTTTCTGCCTTTCTATTGCCAAGAAAGCCATGAATCACTGCTTTAAGGCTGAGCCACGCTTGTTTTTCGTGCGTACTGAGGAGCTGTAGGAATTGTTCACTGGCCATTATTTTCTTTATTTGTGGACCGATAAAAATACCAGCTTTAATTTTAGCCTCTGACAATTTCGGGAAAAATGATTTTAAATATTGAAAGGCCTCAGAGTCTTGACGCAGAGCCTTTACGAACTGCTTGATCAGACCTAATTTAACGTGCAATGGAGGCATTAAAATATGATCGGGCTTCACGATTGGTTCATTTTTGACATTATGTTGTCCTATTTGAAACTCACTCCGTTGTGTCCATGAGTGCTGCTGGTAGTGAAGTGCATCGGCTCTACTATCCCATAAGCAAATGTAACACGGATATTTAGTGTACCCGCCTTGCATTCCCATCAGAAATCCAACTATTTTAAAATCCCCTATCACTGGCCAGGCGTACTCTTCATATTTTAAAACTTGAAGCACCATTTTAACGCTCTCGTAATTTTCTTTTAGCATTACAGAATGAGCAAGGGGAAGAGATGGAAATATATTTCCATTATGTAGAAGAACTGCCTTTAAGCTTCTTGTAGAGCTGTCGATGAAAAGACGCCATTCAGAAGACATGCAAGGGATTCCGATTGCTTCAAACAAACCTTTCACATCATTGCAATAACAAAGTCCGTCTTCCTTTGTAAAGAATCCAGAAAATGTTTTATGACGTTTTCTTTGGTCACTTATTTTAACATCGTTCTTGAGCAAATTCCACTGTTTTAGTCGTGAAGCTAATATTTCTGCTTTAAGTTTAGGTAGATTTAAATCTCTTACTAAGTCATCAAACTAAAAAAACTGCTAAAATACTATAATATTCGTTTTACATTGTGTAAAGGTACAAAAGCAAACTTTATTTTTTATAAATGGAGTTTTTGCTTTTTTTTCCGATGTATATAATCAGAAAATATTTACTAAATAACAGACTCAAAGAAAAATATTTTTTTTGTTGACTTGTGTAATATTATTTGCGTATTATTTCCTAGGAATGGGTTATTGGCAAATTTTCAGGCGAAAATTGTTGGGGCATAGTTTGTATTTATTTCAAATAGTGGCCGTAGTGTTGTTAAACCAAGAATACTTACAGAAGTTAATAATTATTTTGTTATACTTTGTTTGATTTAAAAACGTTCAATAGTAGATTTGTCATTTACTCACTGGTAAATGTGGTAGTGGTCAAGTAAAATACCTTAATTACTCTTATAATAAAAAAAATGAAAACGAGGCCTTTCTTTAGCACACAGACGAGAATAAATCTACTTCAACAATAATAATTTGTGCTGCTGATAAGCTAATCAAACTTTACATATAATTTTTTTCTTCTCATTAAGTCTATGTTTTTTATAGATTTAACTTTCTTCCGTAACATACAGTAGTATGTTTCGTTTACAAATAGTGAAAACGATATAACGATACGATAACTAACGACTGTAACGATAACGACAGTCAGATGAACTATTTCCCAATAATTGTAGATACCTACAGATGGTTTTAGTATAATGGAGTTTGCACAATTTCCCGTATAAACATTGGTCCAATTAGCCTGAATTGTGTTGGTAGGTCAAACAAATCGGCCGTAAATCATGTATTTGTTTAAAATAAACTGCTTTAGTCTTTTTCGCGGAAGCGGACGTCTGCGTTTGCGCGTGCGCTTATATTGCGGACGCGCGTAAATAAATAAATTATTCGACGTATACATATTTTGACATTCAAAAAATTTATGCCGATTAAGTTATTTGATTATTTGTTTAGTACGCAATATATGTGTTTATATAAGAAGGTTGTCGACGGGCCCGATGGTGCATATAATAGTGATTCTGTTTATGCGCTAAGGGTTGTGGTTCCGATTCCTATAACAAATATTTTGATGATGATATTTGTATTTATTCTGTGTCTGGGTGTCAAAAATATGTATTTATATATTTTATTTGCAATTTGTTGTCTGATATACGTTTTCTGTAACACAAGTGTTTTAAGCTTACCTCGGAGTAAGGTCAATGTTTGAGATGTGGGAATATTATTATTATTCTACCGCCAATGACTCCGTTCTCGTGGGTTATACAATTGTATTAATACATGATTCTAATTAATTACAACAGTGATTTAAAAAGCTAAGATTAATCAATCGGTTTGTAAAGGTAGAACTCAAAGAAGAAAGGTTGATCAAACTGAAATCTTTTCTCGACTCAAAGACAAAGAGTATATATATATATACACACACACACACACATATATATTTATATATATATATATATTTTTTTCTGATAATGTTTCATGCTTCTTGTTTTTTAGATTATATGCGGGTTCGGAAATATCTTACTATTTTTTGTTTTGAAAAAACACTGATTTATTGCTCGGTATGAAATTTATCAAGGCACAATTACTTCACCTAAAAAATCCTGCACCATTCCAGGGAATATTTGCTCACTCTATGCCTACAAACATAATATTAAATTTATAACAAAATTTTTTGAGCCCTAGGTATAATTGGATGACGACAGTCTATTTTGCAAACCTTATAAGAAAATAGCCATGATACTTGTTTTTAACCCTTCAGTAATTTACTTCAATTACTTAATAACGCAAAAATAGTAAAGTTACGTGACGCGAAACATCCAAGGCCTCCGTAGCATGTCTCATTACTGTGCCTCTTAACGACTGCGTTTTTACTACGATGATACAGTTTTTACTTCCACAGACTCCTTCCGTATTCTTCCGTAATGCAGAAACGAGAATTATGCAATGTCTAGCGATATTGGAATTACTTTTGTTGGAATGCCGTGTTTCTGTACTCTGTGGAAAATGTAGACTTTTAATAAGGTATGCCAACGTGGACATTCTGAAGTGAATGTGTCGTTATAATTCTTATTTGACGAGTCCAAAGCTCAAGTTAGAGGACAGTTTTGCTGAGCAATTATTATAGTCTAAGAAAAGTAAATCCATATATTGTCAGTTGTTAAAATACCTACGAATACAAGAGTAACGTGTTACGTTATTAATGATTGAAGAGAACTTAGAAACGTGTTGTTTAGAAAACGTAAATACATCTACATTTTAATATGTAGGCCTTTAGAGTGCGTTCAAGTTATGCGTTCCGAATAAATATTAACACAGCAACTTGCCAACTTGAGTTTTAAAATTCCGAATGAGTTGTATATGTGATAAGAGCGATTTTCGAATTTCTTGTCTTGAATAATAATTTATTGTCCCGCTTAGATCGTGTTGCAATATTAATTTCATTAATTAAAATCAAAAAGAATGGTTTTTTTAAAATAGGTATCTACATATATTATTCTTACTAAATTTATTTGTCACCCATTGTTATTTAAAATATATGTATATTGCTATAAATATAAGTGGAATCTCGATAACTCGAATTTCAAGGAAATTGAACAAATTTGAGTTAATGAGTTTTCGACCTAACAAGTATTTCGAGATACAAAGGATTTATTTGACTTAAAACGATACGGTTTCTAACTATATTTTTCGACTTGTAGAGTCAAAGTTAAACAACAATTCGGCTAAAATTTTATGGTACACATTTATTTACTTAATCAAATTACATAGCAGTGTAGTAAAATGCAAGTTTTGTCATCTATATTTTGATTAACTACGCCAATGATTACAGAATCAGTTAGTGTTCCAGTAGTAGCTAGCTAGCCCTTCATCACACGTCACGTAATCTTCAAATTGAACCTCGAAGTTTATTCCAGTCATCCTCTGAACTCATGTCAGGCCCAAGAGGTTCTTCCGAAGCTTTTTCTTGTGCCATTGAAAATCAATATCTTTTTATCTCGTTATTGACACTTGCACTTTTGCCGCAAACTTCCCTAAACATCAGTTCGTGCCGCTTCCTAAAATAAACCAACCAACCATTGCTGGCACGAAAAGAAGCGTGTCCCAGTGATTTAGAAAATTCTTCGGCTTTTTCATGTAATATAGACCTAGATATACTTATGTTTTGTCCCGACACTGTTGGAACCAGGTGAGTAAGCATTCCTCTAAATGAGGAAATTTGGCTAGACGTCGTCTTTTGCTGAACAAATTGCAACTTAATTCGTATCTTTGCAATATTTCGGCTTCATACTTAAGTATTGTAGACAAAGTGCTTGCTGGTAATCCGTATTGAGCTGTCACGTCTTTTTTCTTCATGCCACCTTTTACCGCATTGATAACGTCGTTTTTTTTACGTAGAGCTTAAAGTCTTTAATTTCCTTTTAGTACTTATGTTGTTGCTAGTTCACAACCAAATATGTACTGACCGGCAAGGAAAGATAAGAAGGTACCCAGATGTGTTACTTAGAAATTTAATGGTCATTCGTTGCACGTGTACAATACATAAACAATAGATTAGAAATCTCGAAACTACACCTAACATTCCTTTTGGATTTTATTGCTTTGATTTTGAAGAAGTCCAAGTAAGACGTCATTACATTTTACTAACTTCGACTCACAGAGACTTCTTTTTGAAATTCGAGGTTCAGAGTTAAAATATTTTTATCAATACATCGCAGGGAAATAACATTTTGTTCGAGTTACAAAGTCAAATTAATTCGAGATACCGCGTATTTAGAGATTCAGCGGAAAGGCAGTGGAAGGCAATAGCATTTTAATCGAATTACTCAGGATTTCGACTAAACGAGGTTCGAGTTATTGTATAATAATAAATTTTTCTTACATTTACCTTATACCAGACCACAGAAGAATTATAAATATAATATTTAGTTAGATATATATTTATCACCCAGGCACATTTACTAGAGGGAAACCTCTTACAAGGCCTCGTCTTCATTGGGCCCTCACCTTCTACCGCTAAATACCAGTGTTCACATTGCTCCGGTTCCGGTTCCGGTTCCGGTTTGAAGGGTTAGAGTGGCAATGAAACTGTGGTGACACGCTAGTAATACCTTCGTGATACCATGAGTGTCTATATTCTGCGGCTACGTTTATCATCAAGCGGGCCGTATGCTTGTTTGCTGACTTAATAATATATAAAAAAAATTCAGAACAAAAACAAATTCATAATCAAACATTCATTAAACATTACTGCTATTAGACCCGACAAATTATCACTATATAATCACTATTAGGTATTATAGTACATACGTATCACACGTATCATAAGGATCTCGCGGTGTCAATCTGTTTATCTGAATATTTATTTTGTTCAGATTGGATTGGAGTTTATTTAGATAATCGCGTTTTAATTTTGATATATTCCATCGAAACTAATTTGCTATTTTTCTTGAAAGGTATAAAATAAATCCTCCCGTTTTCTGTTTTGTTCTAGCGCCTTTGTCTGTGTCGGATCCAATGTCATCGTACATTCGATTTTAAATATAGCGACATAGCTTTTATCCCTTTTTGCGTTGTGTACTACACATGTCTCATAATTATTTTAATTGCGTCTGCGCTATAAACAGTTTTCTTGATAATTTCTTAAAGCTCTAGTTAAAGTATGTGTAGCAACTGATCTGCCTATCTCAATGAGCGTTGGTCGCGTATCACAATTGACTTATTCAAAGCTCAGTGAAACTGCCATCGTGTTGTCTCTTTTCATTCCCAACAGTTAAGCTAAGAACAGTGAAAGGAAAAAGACAAACGGCACATTGTGCAATTAATATGAAAACTTGGCTTATTAACCCCGATGTGAATCATTACTGTAGTGAGAATAGACGCAGCAATCTTCTTATGAGAATTGGCACCGGCTGACTGACAAGCGTTAAAATACGACCGCGATGCTGATTATGATATGGTTTTCCAACAATAACTCGCATGGGATTCTGAACAAATAGCATTAATGTGATAAGTACCGACTGGTCATAAATAAATAATTTTGCACCAGTCTTATACATCGACCTTACTACGAGATAAGTCGCTTAAAGCACTTGTGGTACGGACATCAGATAACAGTAAAATCACGAAAAAAAATTATATATAATACTTTCATACTTATTTAACATCCACACACATAACAAATACTAATATTCATTATATAAATATTTGTCTAGTGTGGAGATCAAATCTAGGAACTTAGGCGTACAAAATAGGTTCAGTACCTACCATCTGTGCCATCGGGACAATATATAAACCTACTAAAACCTATTTATTATTTTTGAACACTGTTCGAATATTCATTCAACTCATTCCTTTTTCAGATCAGTCGCTATGCTAGAACAAAACACGCTCTACGGATCAAAATGGCGGCCGTGTGATTTATAATGGCCGCCATGATGGTTACTCCTGCGCCTGACCGTTACCCGCGCAATGGCGAACTCCGACCTCAGCACTCCAGAGACGACTCCAGGGATTCTGGAATATTCCACACAACTAAAGGGCTGTGGAACGCTCCAGGACAAAACAATTGCTTTCTGAACAGCGCCGTACAAGTAAGTTAACCGTAGAGTTGAAAAATATTTGCTATGCGCATGCAAAGTTCTGAGAACTGTGTCCCAAAGAGCTTTTCGTTTATGGTGTTCGCAAATAATTTCGTGTTTGAAGAATTGCGGTGGGCGGTATTGATGTTGGCATATTATTTTCAATACGTGAGTGGCGATGAGATAATCGTGAGATTTTTTACTCATTACTTGTAATGAGCACAGTCGTGCCTTGAGTTTAAAACAAATATTGACCTACGCCTCCGCAAATTCAATTCATTGTTCATGTTTTTTATGAGAAAAGTAAAGAATATATAATGACTATCACACTTTAAAAGAATAATAACTAATGCACTGAATCTTTGTAGGTAAAAATTCATTAAAAGCACTTTACCCCGTAAAATCCAATCAATAATCCGTTCTGAGCTGACGTAAGTTGAAGAAAATATTAGGAGATAATCCTGATGATAAACGGGAAGCATTAGTCGATCGGAGCGACGAGTTGGCGCATTATTCAAATGTCAACGGTAAGCTGGGGGAAGGCCCCCCCCCCCTTCCCCAAGCTTACCGGCATACACCTTTCGGCTTACCCAAAATATTGTAAACGCATTACAATCACGACAATAGATGAATGATTTCACCGGCTCCGTCATTTTTTAGGGGGTTTTAGCTATGATGTTAGTCTTTACAATTAGCATATTAGAGCTTATTAGGATTCGTATTAGCCTTCATTGTTATTTTCCACAATTTAATAGATTTTCGATTATCTTTTTCATTACCCTATAAACCCTTTATTGTAATAAAACTTTAATAGGATATTTATTGGTCATCAAATAGTTATGTTAGCGCGATACCTACATTACAACAACGCACCACGGACTATGGTCAAAGGTAAACACTTAACCTCACAATATGGCTTGGTGACACACGCATCTTTACAACGGTGCAATGGTATCTCATTTACACCGGTTTTTCTTTATAACGGATGCCTAATATGTAAACTTAACTAGTAAGCTTTAGAGTTCATTTCACATCTGTGATTTGTGATGGCTTCTCATGTTATTGCTGTCCACACTGTAGGGGTCGATTGTTAGCCGGGCTTTAGCACCAATAACTCTTAATTGTTTGTTTCATTAAACATCTTGGCTTCTGGATGAGGCATCAATATTCAATTAAATTACATTCCAATATAGTAGCAAACAGGATTCAGTTCAGGATGCTGCGTTATACCGCACTATTCCAGGATTATGATCATTGAATATCCTAGTGAAACTAGTTAGCGCTATAAACATTGAAACGATCTACTCTCGCTACTCGACATGTTTTATCAAGAGAAAACACTTAACAGACTATCTTTTGACAGGTACAACTATTACCTTTCCCGTGCTATTAAGGTACACTTTACGAGGCAGCATTTACTCGTAAAGTATGTGAATAACAATATATATTATAAAACGTTTTGCCGTGAGGTACCGGTAGAGTAGAGTAGTACCTCCCATTGCACAAGGTGTCGTCAGAGGCGACTAAGGTACCAGAACCGACAGATGGCGGTATATCCACCCGAAACAGAGTGGGTCAAATGCACAGGGCGGAGATGGGCAACAGCATCCTTGTTACGAAAGCTGCGCTCTGCGATTGCCAACACGCGTGCCCAGCGCAACAATTATGGCCAAAAAACCTCCTTTCTTGTAGAGGCCTATGTCCAGCAGTGGACTTCCAGTGGTTGGTATGATGATGATGATAATTATAAAATTTAAATCAGGTTACGATTCAATGCACAATGGTTTCATCAACAACACCTTAAATTACCTATCTCGCCGTAAACATTGCAATCAGTTCACACGAAAATTTAAAGAAAGCAAACAGAAAAATTGAGGCACTCGCACATGTAGACACATCAAATTTATTAACACTAACGATGCATAACAATTAAGTGTGTGGCAACACCACGCAACTCGCTCGCATGATTTGAATTCCTCAGCTTGTATGCCGTTGATAAATCTGATCCAATTTACATGAAGGTAATTACGACACGGAAAGAGGAGAGTGGATAAAAAAGCATAGCTATAGCCCACCGGTCCTCATAATAACGTGTGCAATGGGTGCCGCATCAAAGTCCCATCAAAATGCCTGAACGGAGTAGCGTGAGCGCCCGCAGAGCTTCTACGAAAAAAGGCAAATGATGTCATAGTATACGGCTTATGTAATGATGATATTCTAGTACAAATTGAGATGTCACTTAATGCTGGCCAGTTACGTTCAAACTTGGCTCACTGGTTGCATAATTTTACGTACAAGTATACTTTTCAGACTGAATGGAAGTTTCATCGAGTCAGTCTTAATAGGGTTGTTTCCTAGTATTCACTCAATTAAAAGTAGATAAGTACACTGAAAGTTCACAAAACTAGAAACACGATAATCTTTATTTTATTATTTATAACTAACCACATAATTTTTTAATAATTTATGAAATTTAAGTTTATCGCCTATTACGTCACGCCATTTAAAACGGCGAGTGGCGCCGATTAGAGACTGATGACGTCACTTTACATTTGATAGTGACAAGCATTTGACATTGACAGGTACCTAACCTGAAACCTGAGGATACATGAGTTGTTTTGTTTACTTCGTATATAATATATAAGATTGTTAATTTTGTATTTGAGCGATAGACAGTTAATAAAGAATTATGGAGAAAGGATTTCTTTCTTATTAAGTTTTTTGAAACATCAACAAGTGTTTTCCAACGCTGACACAAACATAACCTCAAATCTTTGCCTCAAACTCGTATTAACACAAACTTTACGTTTGACATTGATACTTCATTGCACCGTTTCATTTTACCGCATTCAAAGCTCTGAACATTTAAGATATTTTATTTTTGTGCTCATTAAAAGAAACAAAATCGTGATACTCAAATGTTTCAATATATGTTTTTTGTATCTTTATTATAAAAATACATCAATAAAATTTTAAAATCAATTGGTCAGTATATTGGTGTGCGTTAAAATGTAAAGTAACATAATGTATAGTGACGTCACAGTCACGTGATCGAGCGTTTTTTGGCCATTTTTTAAGAAAAATAGAAAAAAATTAAATACATAAAAAGTAAAGAGATTTATGACGAAAAATGATAGGGAGGGTGATCCTTAAATTATTTAGAAGCTATTTTAATAGTTTTGCGAAAACTGGAAAGAAGCCTATTGGCGTTAAAAATGTAAAAATCACTTTATTGTAAATTATGAAAGGGTTTATAAATCATTAATAAATTATTAAAATATATGTTTTGTTCTAGTGCACAAAGTAAAAATCATTTTATCTAAAATATCAAAATGCTGTAATCGATATTAAACTCTACACAATTTGGGTTTTGTTTCATGAATTTTCTTACTTTTACAATGTTTCTACATGTATTTGTATTATAATTAATGATCTAAATTTAAAGAAAGCAAATAAACCCTTTTTACAATTCAAAATTTGCAGTGTAATCATATAGAAAAGATTTACACAGCTTCTTTGTTTAAAAAAATAAATATAATAATAATCAACTGAGTAGAATAAGTAGGTACACGTGCCATTCGAAGCTCATCTAATAAAAATTTTCACCGTAAAATTTCAATTTCTGCAACGGGGGCATAGCTAAAGGAATAAATAGTGACAGTGGGCACGAGCCTGGAATGTGAGAAATAGGCGACAAGGGACGAGGCGTAGCCTTGACGAGGAAAAGATTGGTCGAGGTGCGGTGATGGATGAGCTGCGAATGTGGTATAAATCGGCCTTTCGACCGAGATTTGCATTTGATTGAGAACGTTTTTGTGTTGAATGGTTTGGTGGGATTTTGATTGCACGAATAAAGGATAATAGGATTCAAGGTTTCACTTACAGCGGACTAGAGGTATTTCAGATTTTGAAAAATTAAGGTTTAGAAATGATACGGTACTTTTTTAGATCATTGAATCATACATTTATCCGATGTGTAAAATTATAAGAAAAAAAAAATGGTCTATCTATACGGTTTGTTCGTTTGCATTGAATAGGCTCCAAAACTACTGGTGCAATTTGACGCTACTTCTACTATTTGAAAGCTACATTATCTCCTGGTTATAAAGACTATATTATTTTTTAAATTAGGGATCCGTGCTAAAACTCCAATAATGCAACCCATGTTTGTTAAAAACTGACCCAAATAATTCCGCAAATCGTTGCATTGAAATAATATCCATATTTTTGAAATATTTGAAAATATTCGTTATAAAAGTACAAAAAATACAAATATAGTTTCTTTACAGTACTAGTTTAGAAATAATGAAATTTGGCTGTTATTAATGACTGTAGTATTAATAACACAGACAACGTGTGAGCTCGACAAACAGTACGATACTCACTCTACACTATTGTGCTTAATGATGACTTGTTCCCATAGACAATAATTTGAGCACGCGATACTCCTATCAATCTTTCTCGGTAACAGATTTATGAAGGAATTAAAAATTACTTCATTGTTGCAACGCGTCTGGTCCGGTTAATTGAATTAAACTTACCCGGCCACTGAACCCTTTCGAACAAATTTAAAAATAATCTTCAAGCGATTAGCCAAAGATAAGCCCTTTAACCAACTTCGTTATCTCAGGAGCATCAGTAACACCATTCTCTATCAATGGTGTTACTGATGCTCAAATCCGTAATTTAAGCCTTTTCACTACTGTAATAGGATCTAAATTATGGTTAGTTATGTGTTTGTTGAAGCGAGGTCTAAAGCTTGTGTTGGCTTATTGCTCATTGTTTACTTGCTAAGCTAAGCTCTTATCTTCCGTGTACAGTAAACGAAAACTGGAGTACTGTAGTAAATTACAGTTGGTACAGATTTGTTAAGACTTTTCGAATAATAGCTTGAATAAACCACTAAAGACAGACAGAATGAATATAATGTAACATGTTATTATTATTTCTCATGATCAATTTACCGTGTCAACACTTATACATTTAAATGTGTTTCTAAATTTCAATTCAACAGCTTTTTACTAAATGTATATAAAAGTATATACGAAACTTACATAAAAAACAATGTTTAAACGGTTGAACTGATCTAAACAGGCCTTTCACTGGAAGTAAATACTATAAGGATTAATTTAGGCTACTATTATTTTATAAGGTAAAACTTAGGCTTCGCAAAAACACTACATATAAAAGTTTGTATAATTGAACGTTTGTAGCGAAAATTACTAAACAGGTACAAAAAATATCTCACAAATGAAAAAGTACAATATCATCAAATAGTTTTTATCTATCTTCGTATTTGAGAACTTCTAGTAAAATAAACTACTAGTCTTGTGTTCGCAAATAGAATATTCGGTTAATATGGGGGCACCCATATTACCCGAATATTATATTTATAACAAAATGAGACGACTAAAAATAGAACTGTCAGCAAACCGAACTTTTTGTTTTACTGTCAAACAAAAGAACGAGTTAAACAATTTTCAACGCGGCGTTGTTATCGCTAACGTGGCATTTCCTTCCAACAATAGTTATTATGCGAGAAAAAGCAGTTTGAAATCGGAAATTTGAGTAATAGCGGCGCCATTGTTAAAAATTTCGTGGCAGCTTGCGAAATCATGTCTAATTATATGCAGTCCACGTGTTGGTTCTCCGAATTGTAATATTTTAAATTGTTATTATTCCGTGATGTCTCATTTAAGATGCATGATGGTATCAGTACTCTTTGGTGTGGGGGG
This sequence comes from Heortia vitessoides, assembly GCA_020976665.1. Lineage (NCBI taxonomy): Eukaryota > Metazoa > Arthropoda > Insecta > Lepidoptera > Crambidae > Heortia > Heortia vitessoides. The sequence goes on along the minus strand of JACJUM010002878.1, from coordinate 5,841,189 downwards.
TTATAGTTGCAGAGAAAACGAAAAGTTATTATGATTTATCTTATTTTATTCATTTTCTTTTCCTTACTTTATTAAAAAATGATCTCAGATTAAAGTACTTAATACAATAGACACTTTTTATTATTTTAAGTATTATAGTAATAATGAGACATATGTAGCGTATGGTTTCTGTTTCCTCAACAGCATGAGTTTGACTTTGGAGTGTAGTTAAGCACTTATTTTTTAATTTCATTTAAATTATACACTATTTAATATAACATTTGATTTCCCTTAAAAATTGAAGTAGCAAATAGACTGCGTGGTTGAGGTCTGATGTAATTTTAAAACTGACTCCTTATGTATTTAGTAAACATTAAACATATTCAGTTTCGAGAAAAAGTTATTTGGAGTATAACTCTGTTCTTAATTGTATAATTGTGAAAGCATACTATTGTAGAACTCTTTTGTTTAATTGCTATTGTTGATATACACAATGTTACAAGTTAAAAGGAACAAAGCGTCACCTGTTTTCAGTTAAAACAAGGGAAAAGAAGAATTACTTAAACTTTTGCATTTTATGGGCGTTTACCTTCCATTTATAGCCATTCCATTCCACAGATCAATCGTTGACATTAAAATTTGTTTTGACTACGCTGCGTACCCTCTTTCAAAAAGCGTATGCACAAAGGTTCGAGTTGGGGCAAACCTTCTGTTATTTGTCCTACCTTAAACTATGCATAAGAGAGGGATAGCTAGAGACGATGTCCAAACGGTTGTTATCCAAACAGGCGTCTTTGAACAGGTGCACGTGTGCTTGCTCAAATTATTTCACTATCTATTCGGCGCACGTTTAGAGGTGTTTGGTTCGGGAACCTTTTTACGCACTTCAAAAGATATTCCAAGTTACGTTAATACCTTTTGTATTAAATGAAGTACTACTTTCACTTTGTGTCGGCAATATGTTTATCGAGCACGTAAACCGTGGATAAGTATAGGTATATCTTTATATAAGAAAATTTCGTGCCTCGGTGTTTGTCCGATATAAAGTATTTATTGAGTTTAAATAAATTTTTGCTTTCTATGCACAATTTGATCCAACTTGAGATAAGATGGTTTCAATTGTGGTATTGCAAAAGTAATTGTAATATTGCAACTACAAATTGATCTCAATTTGTAGTTGCAATATTATTCGTAATAATCACATTAGGATAGATAGGATCTTTTGTTGGGACAGCTAGTTACCTATATGCAGGTTTATTTTACGATTAATTTTTATAGAATTTTTGCAGCCAGTATTTTTGTCAAATTTTATATGAAATTCGTGAATTCAAATGTATTTAAAAGCATTCAAATCTAGCATACAGAAACACGAGAATCTACTGGGGTTCTTTTCAAATGTACCTAATTAATTAAGAAACATTATTCTCGCATAGATAATAAAAAATATATATTGAATACCTTCTAGGTAAGTACCATAGTGGGTAATAATTATTATATTTATAATTGATTTAATATTTCAGAATTCTAGTAGACCATAAAATATCATATTTAGCTTTAACAGTCCCATTCTATAGCAATAATAATAAAAAATAGTCGTTACGTTCGATTAGCTGAGTTGTCTAAAGTTAGCTTCAATGCACAAAGATTTTATATACCAGAACATTTGTTTTAAACAAAAGTAAATTATTATTTGATACACTCGTCTTTTTAAAAGTAGTTAACATATTTATTTTGGGAAAATATTGACGAGTTCCTGTGGCACTTATCTATTGATAGCGTTTTTTATTAAGACGATTCATGCAAACACAAACATACTAACCATTACATGGTTATGCTTTCATCCATATAACCTAGACAATAGAAGAGCTATGTACATTATGTACAGACAGTGTATTGTTATATATTACATATGCAAAATAATAAAAATACATGTCTGGGCTGCCAAAGTAATAATTTGTAGTAGTTCTAAAGTTACGACGGTGTCTAACACTCATGAAATCACATAGAAATATCTCCGATTAATGCTATATGACTAGGCTAATTCTACCTAGCTATAAATATAAATTAAGCTAGCTGTACCCTCGACTTTGTCCGCGTGACAAATTAATAGCATATTTTCCTAGAAAACGTAAATTTTCCGCCTTTTTAATAGATGCTCCGCTTCTATTCTTCGTAGCGTGATGTTATATAGCCTAAATTATACCTTGTTATACCAGCTACCTGCCAGTGAAAGGTTCATCAAAATCTGTCAAGTCGTTTCAGTGGCTAAACTAAAAAAAATATCTGTACAAAAATGTATTCAGTAAAAAACAACAAATACAACAACTAGACACGTACAAATAGACACTCCAGTTTTATTTAGGTGTATTGATGACTAGGCGTATAAGATTTTATGTTGTTAACCTATTCTAGACCTAGTACTGAGCGACTGTTCTTGTTAATTCTCACTTCGCCAAAAGGTTTAAATTACCTTGATCGGCCGACGAATTAGTGTTGCCACATTTTTATTACCCTCGGGTTTTGTTTCAAATAAAAACGATATCCTCTTTATTTTCTAACTAATTAAATAAATAATACATTCTCACAATATCAATGTATGACTTTGATTTAACTCGAGTTAATGATAACGTAATATTATTAATAGTTTTCTTTTCATCGGTACGTAAATAACAGTTTAGATGTTAAAAAGAAATAATGTTCTCTTAATTATGCCTTAATTTAAGTCGCTCATAGCACTTGTGTTACAGTTATTAAACAATAGAGGAATTACAAATATAATACTTATACATATTTAACACTCAAATACCGAACAAACATAAATATTCATCTTAAAAATGTTTGCCCATGTTGGAGATCGTACCCATGGCCCTAGCCGCGTAAGACAGGGTCACTACTGAATGCACTATCATGCCATTGATCATATATTGTTAAATTCTAACCGTTATACTTGTATAAAATGATTTAAAGACAGATGTTCCTATAAGAGGACAGCCTGGTTATTGGGTTGCCTGCGATGCGCGGGCCCAGCAACGAGCCTAGCCTATTAATTACGAGACGTATTGTTTTAACAATACTTTGCCTTCAACGCTTATATATATTGTTATCTTCAAGAATTTTTCTCGTATACATTTTTGACAGGGCTCTATGTAATTTATATAATTTTTGTTGAATTAAATGAAAATTAGCCTCTACTCAATCGTAACTGAATTGTCCGAAAAGTACAGCAACTACGAGTTTTGTTAAAGGGTAAAAGTCTTGTAGTTATAGCACAAAATTTTGAGACTAATAGGCGTTCGTTCCTTCGTTTATAGGCGCCTAACTTTTTATTCTGTAGAAATCCGTAGAAAATATAGACATTCTATTGTTATATATTTAGATCACGTCGAATAGCAATATTATAGGCAGTAAAGTTCGTGGCACAGAACTGACGAGAGGGCGCCAGTTTGAATGAGAAGTAGCTGAAGACGTGTCCACACATAGCAAACGACATCGTGATTAATTTACAAGTACTATTACTATGTGGGAATTTATACGGGTACGGTTCAGCAAAAATCATTTAAATGCAAAATTGTTGGTTTCTTTGTAGGGCTTGGCTTCTAAATATTTAGCACTATGCATTGCCCAGTGTCAACGTAGGTACAATGACATTGCTCTATGGAAATCTTTGCACGCGGTTTTAATTTTTTATAAGAATTAGTTTATATTTTATTATATCCCTAACTCACTGTAATACTAATATTAATGTTGTTGTTTGAGGGATCAAATATAATACAACGATCTTAAGATTAAAAAAAACGCAATATATATTTCAACATTGAGCTAATCGTAAATGTTATACTTTTAGATTGTTCTGCTTTTATAATCGTAGCTATCCGTATTAAATAATAAAAAGTAAATAATTTAATACGCGACAAATTAATAGAGACACACCTGTTAGACCACCTGTCGCACAGAAGACAGTATTTCACCTTCTTGTCCACGGTGTGCGCCGGATGCGCACGCGCCCGTATTAAAATGTGACTAAATGTCAACATTGTAATTAACGTTTTTAATGATGTGCACAGGAAAGGTGTTTAGAGCGAGATGAAAGGGTGGCCAAGGGTATTATTGCGTACCAGTTATTAGTACAAAACATTTTCGCTCTTTTGCGAGTATAACTACACCACACACAAAGAACCACAATTCAAAAATAGACTCTATATTAGATATTCGTTAATGTTCATTTTTTACTTCGGTTACTCTAGAAGAGCGACTTGCAAAAGAGCGATTATTTGTGTCAAGAAAAAGAGTCGTTTATTGTCAACACTGAATACTTAGAAACATGTTTGTTTTTAATGTCTGTCCAGTTGAAATAACTTCACCGACAAGTAGCTGATTTTATAGGGAGTAACGAAGAAAACATCTGCATTAGGATATTGCTCATATGACAATGATCAAAATTATTTGTAGGTATAGGATAAACAAAGGCCTTTCCTTTACGCTTTTGCCTCAAAACTATTAGAAACTAAAGGAAACATCAATGGGACATAATACAGCGTGTATCCGATCTAACACGAGAAACTTGTTGTTCTATGCAAAAATTCCACTTTCTAATCCTCTTCAATGGATTTAACTTTATTATAACTAGTTTTATTTCTAGCATTTAAAAGGAAATCGATCATGCTATTGATTAATTTTAGCAGCAGTTTTAAGCCAATTATTTGAAGTGACCTTCATAATAATAATAATGTGTACTTTCTTTATTGTACACCTGGGTTATAAAAAGGATATAAAAATAGAGCATTGAAACAGTACAATTTGTACCTTATGTTTCGTTTTTTATTCCGAGTGAATTCCACCATGGATTTTTGTCCATAATTGTCGTTGCGTTGGTTGCATTCGCTATGCTGCTACTTATCTCTACCCTGTTTCATTTGAGCTACGCTGATTCGGATGATCACCCCCATCATATCTAATATTTTAGTGTCCTCTTATAGACGATACAAAATAGGAATTGTGATGCTCTGCTAGTAGTACTCCACGGCAGAATATTGTGTTATTAAATCGAATTAGAAATATGGAGATCCGCAAAGAACCAAATTTACTGACATAGCCCGGCGGATTGGGAAGTTCAAGTGGTAGTGGACAGGGCACTTAGCACGTAGAACAGGTGGACGATGAAGTCGTAATGTTCTGGAATAAAAAAGTCTACCTAAGCAGAATCCCGCTGGAGGCAGACCGCATACAAACAGGTCCATCGGAAACCACTTGGAGAAGCCTATTTCTAGCAGTGGACGTCTTGTAGCTGATATGATAATGATGATGATGGCTGTATTATATATTTATATTATAAATCATTTGTTTCGAATGTATGAGACATATCGGATCTTTCAGCAGTTGAACCCAAATCGTGTGCTTTTGAACCGTTATTGTGCCGTGAGACGCTAAGTAGACGATCAAATAAAATTGTTGCAAACAACCTACATTTTTAATTAATTCACATTCATTTTAGCAGACACGTAACGAATATAAATTAGCATTCAATATTTACAGAGCCAACTCATATGTAAGGCCAAAAATTACCACAATCAATGAGTAAGAGAAATATAATGAAACAGAAAAAAACAATGTCTTCACTTTAAAAATCTTTTTAGAGCGCGCGCTTGTTTTTGTGTGGTGGCCATACTGTCGCGCGCCGCAATGTCGACCGCCGAGCATTTCCGCCATTTTTTTTCTGTTCCAACAATGATTAATATGGATGAAGTTGGATTCTCGGTTTAACTGTTGATTGAAAGGATTTATTTATGGAGCCTGATCTTCTGGTTTGATGACAGGAAACAATGGACGGATAATGATTTTAATTACTTTTCAACAAAAGAGTGCGGTATAGTAAATACAGTACAACTTAACTACTTATAATTTATAATTGTTTCATATCATAATATCTTCTCAAACAATATTCAACTGTATAAATAGTACATTACAAAATGACTGTCTTATACGAAATTTTCGTCTGGCATACAATATCTTCTGATCACACGCTCGTAAATTTCAGCTTAAATTCTGCGCTGTTTTATATTCCCGTAATATTAAAGTAGTATATTTGATGTTATCTACTTTTGTAGTATCAACTGAGCTGTTTCACTAATGCACGGTTTTAAGACGCGTCGCGCAGCTCTGTTGAACTTGTATGTTAAAATGGAACAATAACTATGCTAATGCCGAGAGCGGGTCACACCACTTACAGCTACGGATTACTTGATTCGAATTCTTCCACTGAAATAGTGCACGCAAGTATGCCAGTTATACCTGCATTTTTTAATAGTAAAAACGAAAGGAGGGACTCAAGAACAGTTAACTCATGTCGTTCAAAGTCGTTTATGTATACAGCTCACACAATTTGAGAAAATACTCCTTCTTAAAATACTTCTTTTTTATATAAATAAGTTGACGGACAAACTTACGGTTCACATCATAGTATGCGTCACCACGATCGATAGGTGCTCGTAATGTCAACAAGAATATCAGTGATGAATAAATATTAATAAATAAAATATTTTTTTTACAAAAAAAATTCAAACTAGAATACGAACACTGCTTTCTTGGTGTTAGAGGTAGGTAAGATAACAATGTAGGCGACCATTGTATAAGGTCTACCTCTAGCAAAATATTAGTCTCGTTCTCCAAAACTAAAAAAAGTGAAACAACCAGTTAACGTTTTAATTGAAACACATTACTGTTTTAAAACAGTTTTGTTACCAACACAGATTTAGAGTCCCATTACTTAAACAGTGAGTCATAAAAAAAGGAGTACTCTTTAGTGTAGTTTAAAATGTTAAGCAAATTATAAGTGGCCAGTTACTAGTTGGACGGTTATGTCGAAGAAGCGTATCCATTCTCAAGTTATAAATCGTCCAGCGTGATACGTCTAAAGTAGACTTTCAATTGTTAACAGCATGATAACAGTCTTAACACAGACGCCCCAGCTTAACAACTCCAACCAAATCCCCAGTGTCACGTATTGTAGAGCATGAGACAATGAGAGGCGCCAAGACGGTAGCGTCTCGGGCCGCTGCGCCCGGAAGGAACCGCGTGAGAAACCGCGGCCCTACACAGGTGTGGCAATTAGTCTATTAATACACGCCTTAATTCGACGCTATTGCTCTGCAATCAACCTCTTACAGTTAGGTGATAACATCTCTAGTTGATTACCTTAAACTGACAATGTTTTCGAATGGGGATGTTTCAAATGGCCTGTCAGTCGTCGTTATTTAAAGTTGAGTTGTGATTAATTAGGACACGTCAACTTTTCTTTATTAAGGATATAACTAATATGAAATATTCATACAATTTACAGCACATTTGGAAACTAAACTAAAACTAATTAGAGTCTCTATCTACTTTTATTTTTCTATAGTTAACATCAACGAATTCATTGAAATATTCATAATCTATTAAGCATATGTATATGAATACTTTAAAAATGGACTATAAATGGCAGATAATACATTTCCAGAATATATAATAAAATAAATGATTAAAGAGAAACAAAAGAAAAAAATATGTTAAATGTATTTACAAAAAATCACACTTAATATAACACATAATCACAAATGAAACTAGTCTTTCTTATTCTTAGCAATTATAGAAAGCATCCGTATTCTATAACTCACTACGATCCCAACCGCAGAAAACATGGCGGCAAAGAATAATACGTAATTGACCCCTATGTATTCACTAATGACGCCTGCTAAAATCGGTGTTATGATAGATGCTAGAGATCTGACGCTGTCCATAGCCCCTATGACTGACCCTCGCTGTTCGTGATAGACCCTGCTCATCACCATTTCTAGCCCAGATACTCTACCAACAGCTATACTCACAGAGAAAGGTATAACGAACAATAGGTATAGGAAAATATTGGGTGCCATCCCCATGGCAATATACGATATAGTAGCCACTATGAAGATGTGATAATTTATTTGAGTTGAGTCTTTATCATTTTTGTATAGTCTCTTAATATATCCAATGAAATAGGTGCATAGGGAACCTATGCCACCTAGAAATGCTATGATATAGCCTAAGTATTTGGGTGGGACTGCGTGTTTTGTTTTTAAAAATAACGCGTAGTTACTGAAAAACATGCCGATACTCATGCCCATTATCATCTTAGTGAGGAATATATCCCAATAGATTGACCAATTCACTTTCATCAGTTCAGTTATTACTTCTTTAAGATTGCTCTTCATTGTATCAAGCACATTTAAATGGAAAGTATTCTTTGTCGTTCGTTTTTCATTTTTCTTGTCTTCATGCACCTTTTTTACGTCTGGTAGACAATTTGTAAGATCTGGAAGCAAATATATACAATGTATTGGAATTAAAAGTAGTCCTGTAAAATTTCAAAATCATAAATTTGGATCCGCTGGTTTATGATAGCAATGTGATACCAAAATTTTCGAACGAAAACGTTTTCAATTTCAATTAAAATACCGTAATATGTAACAGTATTGATGTTTCAATTAAAACTATTCAAGCTGGACTTACAAGCGTTTACAGCGAATATTCCTCCTACGATAAGAGTGATGATAGTGAAGCCAGTGTCCGGATACGCGTCAACAATGTGCCCACTCAGCATGGGTCCTACGGACATCCCAATCCCGGACAGGGTCGCCAGTCTGCCAATAGTAACATCGTCAGTAAATAAACTGTTATGCGAACAGTAACTGTGTAACATTTTATTTTTACATACCAATCGATGTTTTTTTATTCAAATCACACACCTTTTTATATCAGTAAATTCATAGGTTCATTGTTAACTTCACCGTAGTCCATAGATACACGTGTCTTCATAAAGTTATCACTGGCGTGTCTCTGTGACTGTATTCAAGTATTCACACAACATCTCATACATTGATCTGACTCCGTGGTAAGTCTGTTAAAGTTCTTGCGCTACAGATATCAGACAACAGAGGAATCTTAAATATATATTTTTAACGCCCAGATAAAGGACAAAAGCAAATATCATTTTATAAATATTTGTCCTGGGTGGGGATCGAACCTACGACCCCTGGCGCATAAGATAGGATCTATACTATCTGGGCCATCGGCCCTGTTTTTGTATGAGGTCTGTCTCTAGTATATTTAAATTATTAATCGTATTTTAAATAAACTCATTTTTAAGTAAAACTTAAATTCAGAGACGTCGTAATTCACTAATACGATTTAAACCCAGCAAAACTACGCAGTTAGTGTCGCAGCAGTGGTGCTGAGTGCGGAGGAGAAGTACATTAATTTTTTACATATAAAGTACGGGAAAGACATAAGTTCAGTTACAGTTTAAGTTTACCGAAAAACTTCAGAACCTTCAAGTAATTCTTTGACGTTTATCAGTTAAAGGTATCTTTAAAATATTATCTATTGACAAATCAGTTCTAATTCTAGATATGTCCGAAGGACAACTTTCGACGCAGTACCCAATGGATTTTAAATATTACCCTTACTACCTGCCGAATACCACCGATTGCATCGCCGTGTCGCTGGCGTAGTCCGGGGCGAGTGACTTGATTATTAGCTGGGTCTGTTTGAAGAACCCTTCAACAAACATTATTTTTGATGGTTTATCGTCTATTAAAAAGAAAAACTTTTAATATGTGTAGAGCCTTCGCTTAGTGGACAATTTATATTTAGTTAACAAAAAGGGTAAGAATTGTATGGTGTTTGGGAATTGTGGAATCTTATATCATTCAGCTTTGTATAGACTATTATTGTTTTTTTATAAATTTAAGAGTACGTGCAGTATATATAATATATAGATTGCCTTCTTACGAGGAAGCGACTTTATTTGAAGTCAGAAAACTGTAATAAATCCTTAATTTATCGAACTGATTGCTTATCCGTAATTCCGTATTTACCTGTTCGAATTTCGTTTGGTCGAATGGGGCTAATTGATATTTTAATTGCTATAGTTTGGACCATCGTAATATTATTTGACACCATTATTATTTTACTGTACTCTGTCTGATAGATTTTTGGCGGAGGACTGGAAACTGTATTCATTTGTCACATAAGTTGGTTTGATTAGAGTTGTGACCGCGCGCAGTGGAGCGAGCGAACGAAGCGAGCGGAGATTTATTATTACTTCGGTTAAATAAGCGAATTAAATCTAACAAGCACAAGAAATCTAAATAATAATAAGCGCAAACGTACTGACTGACTTATTAAAAAAAAATTGAATTCCTGATAGGAAACCTTCAATTTAGTCTTTAACTTACCAATGAAAACCCTTAAGGCAAAAAATAGAAATATCGAAGAAGTAAATCCGAGTAACATGTATGCAACTGCACATGTTATTATTATTAGTAATAACATTGGTTTTCTGCCTTTTAAATCGCTAAAGTTTCCCTGTAACAAACACAAAATTATCATAACATCACATATATAAATATTGATGTTTAACAGTATCGTGCAATGTTGTTGATAAAATCAAGTGAGTTAATTTAATATATGCTCGAAAAGTATATTTAATGATCATACGTAAATATAAATATAATCTAATAGGTGCAATTTACTATACAAAATAGTACAAATTGCTTCTTATTTGAGTACTTGTAATATGACTGCAAGTCACGCTTACTGCAGACTATCAACATTAGGAAGCAGAAGAAATACTTCCTTTAATATGATATTGGCGTAGTGTGATTATTCAGAAAGACGAAATACCGGTCGTCTTCTGTTTCTTTATGTGACAGAAATGCAAATGCAAAATATAGCACTTGCTCTAAAATAATATACAGATACTTTTTTCATGAGTTATTATTTTTTTAAAGAGCCGATTAGCTATCTCGTACACCGTCACCGGATGTGCAGAGTGTATATCTACTGAAGCCAATCTCTTCTGAGTGAATTCGAAAGACCTGTGGTACTCGTTTAATTTTACGAAGAAATTGCGAAAACTTCTGTGTATGTATATAATTCTTGCTTAGTACATGAAATTGTTTACCTATTATGTCAAAAATATGTGAGTATTTAAATGGGTACTTGGTCATTTACAAAGTACATAAAACAATAGATCAACCTACGAGAGATTTTTAGTATCGAATAGAAATTTTGACAGATTAAGATAGGCTAGGAAAAATAACCTATACAACATTATCGCTAGTGGCTTCTGAATGTATACGAATGTTCGAAGACGACAATATATATATATATATATATATATTTGTATTTGTTCCATGTCTAGGTGTTATTTATGTTTTATGTACGAATGATTAGGGCAATCGCAGAGCGCAACTTCTAAACGAAGATGCTGCTGCCCACCCCCGCCATGCCATGCAGTATTCAAGCTGCGCCTTTTCAGATTGATACAACGCCATCTGTCGGTTCGCCATCTGAGGGTGGTCTATGAAGTTTGTGTCTCATTTTATAGGTCTACCTTTTATACTTTTATACTTTAGTTATTGTCTGATAGATTTTTGTTGAAAAGCAATAAAACGTTTTGAACCACTTCTCTTCACAGTACTTAATATAGTACTTAAAATATCAATGCGTATGGTTAAGTGCCTTATTGTATTCTACAATGACCGGTAAGAAATACTAATGATCTTTTGTTCAGAAAAAGCATATTTAACATTTATCAATCCAATTTAAAATGATTGAAATGTGCTTTATGTATATCCTAGCTACTAGCTATCTGGCATATGACTTACCTATATAACTATTAAAAAATTATTGCAACTATAAAAAAATGACACAGACATTTAATAAATAGAAGATTACGTACATAAAATTTACTATCTCATTATTTAAATAACGCCTTTATATTGCAAATATAATTCAAATCTAAACGCATAACCACGTACTGTTTTTATGCATTTTATTTATGACAGCAATGGCAACACCGTAACTTAGACTTGAGAATATTCAATAAGAGCATGCGTCAAAGAGATAAGGGATTGATTAAAAGGGAATTAGAGTTAATTTTGGACCAGGGAATAAAAATCTAAAAATACTAACGATTATTGGTCCTGCAATGAGTTGAGAGATCGCATACACTGAACCCATGGTTCCTATGAGAAGGTGACTGCATCCCATCTTTATAGCCTGGTTCTGCAGCTGCGGCATTACGAGACCGACAGCTAGAAGGTCCTGATAATAAAGATAATTGTATTAATTGATTTTGTGAATTCAGCTAGGCTAATAGGCTCTGGTTTTCAGATTTCGTTAATGTGACATGTAAACATCCAGACCCCGACACATCATATGTATCGGTGCAGGAATCGAACCCGCAACCCTTGAGTTTCCATTTGCGCCTTATACCTCGTCAAAGTCGTCCAAGGTGGTTTTGTTAAAACTCGCGATATCAGTTCAGTATTGGTGCTGGAGAAGTTTGAGCATTCATCATGTCTTTGTCCAAAGTTTTCCAATGTTCAAACTTTTATTGTACTTTTATTTTTAAAAGGCATTGCAGAGCATTTAGGGCTGTTTTTAACCGACTCCAAAAAAAGGAGGAAGTTTTCAAGCATTAGATATAAGAAAATACATATTCATACAATACCTCATGCTTGATACTGTAGTAACTCGTTTAGAGCACTTGTGTTACGGGCATCAGGCAACAGAAGAATCACAAATTATTATTTGAGATTCCCAAATATATATTTTTGCACCCAGATACAGAACAAACACAAATATCATCATATATCCTCGGTAGGGATCGTGCCCACGACACTAGGCGCATAAGGTAGACTATCATATCTAGCACTATCATAGAAATTATGATCGATGTACCAATTCGATTTTATTTTTAATAATAATGTAGAGAGAGATAAGAGATGGTGTTATATCATTTTGACGGGATCGATGAAGCAGATTGTTGTGATCCAATCTTGTTCGCTAAAGGTCTTCGATCTCCACTCAGCACAAATATATGATGAATATTTGTATTTGTTTTGCTTCTGGGTGTTTAACATTTGTTATATTTATGATTTCTCAATTGTCTGATGTGCTTGACAAGCTTGCTTGACGTGACAAGTGCTTTAAAAGTTATCTTGGTACATTTATGAGACGTGTAAATATATTATTGTAATGATTGCTTAGGCGATGCTCCTTGCAAATTTAACTGATCCATAACAATGTGATGTGATCCTTTTGTACATGTACATGTACATGTACTGAACTGATACATTGACTGATTTATTTTAGAGTCAGCTCAATGTATAAGATGTAGTGTAAATAAATGTACGATCAAACTTACAAGAAACCCAAGTGTCTGCAGTATTGTCGTCGGCCTCAACATGTTTCTTTCAACTTTCTTCTTTATAATTCACAAAAATAAACACACTCAAAATGCGATTGGCGTTTCTGTCGGCCCGGCGAGCGATAACTGCCTCACCTACCATGATACCGACACAACTGATCAACGTGACTGCTCAATTGCTAGCCAGAAGATAACGTCAGATTGCAGCGCTCGTAATTGGTGTTCTGTGTTGTGTTGTGATTTTATTAGAATGTCGCTTATCACTCATTGATGTTTCGTGGATTGTTTCTCGCAATATGATAAATAAATAAATATTTAGAGAATTAATTGGTTGGCCGATTAAATTATTATATATTATAAAGTTATCAGTATTGTACTGATTTCGGATTTACATAATAATTTCTTTTTCTGTTGATAATTTACTACTTGTAAAAAGAAAACGGGCTAGGAATAAAATGCCATCTGCTTTATCGGGTCCGTTTAATAAAAATAATTTGTGTACATATAAAAATAATTTATTCACAATGCATTTGACATCTATCCTAATATTATAAGGCAGAAGAGTTTTTTGTTTGAACGCGCTAATCTAAAAACCGCGGGCCCATTTTAAAAATTATTTCAGTGTTAGATAGTCAACTTATTGAGGAAGGCTAACTATATACCCTAAAGTGACTATTCTACGCGGGCACTTCTAGTTATAGATCAGAGAACAGTATTTAACATTTATATACTCGTTCAGACACACATACATATATACGTATTTCCCGCCTGTGTCCCAACGGGGTGGGCAGACCCTATGGATCTCCACTTGCCACGATCTTGGCATACCTCGCTCGCTTCCTTTACTGGCATTAGTCCTCTCATACTCGATTACTCTTGGTCCTCGTAAATAAATATGTGCACGCGTTAATGCGTTTACTATGTACCAAACGTACGTAGTATCCGTAAAATCAGTACAGACCTCTTTGGTAATCACTGTGATGAATCTCAAAGACTATAACAAAATAAAGGTGCAAAGTACAGTTGAATGTATACTTAAATACATGCAATCTAATGTAATGTACTCTAATTTGAATTAGCCAAGTAATTTGGCATTCATTTGGGCAGACAAAATAGGGGTCGCATTTTGCATGAGCCATTAGGGATGACTAATTTTACACTACATAATTTTTCAATGGCCAAACAAAGATGTTTTTTTTAGAATCCGATGCTTGCAGACAAAAGTAACACAAACAAATTTAAATAAGCAACCCTTTAGGGGATAACTTGAAATCTTGGTCAAGTTTTTATCTTAACCTATTTGCATAGTAATTAAATACTTGAAAGGGAAAATTAGTTTTATTTCCACCACCATTGGCGGTTGACATTACCTGCTCATGATAAAAAAATATCAGCTCCGTTTTTATAAAGCTACATTGTCAAGTAGCTTATTTAAAATCTTTAATTGCATTGTTTCCCATTGTTAAAGTTCTAGTGTATAAATCAATTTATTTTTAGACCCCAGTGATTCTCTACTTTTGTGGTTTGTAACACGCAACTGTTATTAGTTCAGGTGCCCCCGAACAATAATTTCCAAGTCCCACGGTGGTAATCTTAAGGTTTATTTTGTGGGTCATTTTATTGCATTTCTAATAAGCGGTTGTGGGCACCCATCATGACCTAAGAGTTAATTGCCACTTGTTTCGACAATGTAGTAGTATTACTTTTTTATGAAACCATCTTCGAAGCGTTATCCAAATATGTATATATAAGAGGAGAAGCCGACTGGCCTAAACTATAGGGGTTTTAAACTTGAAATTTTGAACAGAGGTTCCTTTTATATCGTAGGGAAGCACCAAGAAAGGATTTATAAAAATTTACCCCCTAAAGGGTTAAACTGAGGGAGCAAAGTTAGTATAAAACTTTGCTGTTTTTGAAGTTTTTACCAATTAATAATTTCATAATAAAGGTTCTTCATTGAAAGTCGTGAAACACGTGCAAAATCATCGAAAGGGGGAATGCAAAGTTAGTATAAAAGTTTTATAATTTCACGTGACTGAAACCGCAGGGCACTACTAGTAGAACATTAATAGGAAAAAGTGAAATGTGAAAAACTCAAGTAAACTACAAATTATTTGTTCGCATATAAAACAAAATAGTTTAGAAAAACAGTGACAGAGTTCAACTTTAAAGCCATTAATTTTTGTTTTTAATATAAATGACTGGGCCCTATATCATCTATTTTTACCATAATATGTTTTTTTTAATTAACAGTTATATATTCTATAAAATAACATGTTTGCCGAATCTCGTCAAAGACTCAGTCGGTCCTCATCATTTAAAATGTATTCCGTTAACGCAACGGTACATTGGAGTAGGTTACTATAATGTCATCATCGTATTTACTTTTCAATTTCGTCAAAACTATAATTTGAAGGCAATCCAGCTGTCGTCGTGTGTGTCCGGATATTCATTATTTTCTGCCCTAATATAGGATTTCCTTCAATTTGGTCCACTTTCATACGGAAGTGTAACTAAATTCTAATCTCACAATAATTGCAGGATAAAACTGTGCTGACTGTAATCTCTTCATCAAGTTTATAAATGTATTGTGAGAAAGTTTTTTTTCTTCCTCAGACGCATTACGAGTGTCATCAAGAATGAGTTTCATGATAAATAATCTTGAGTCTAACCAGATAATCTTATCATAGCATGGAGTATTGTGTTTCAAATATTGCTTCTCTGAATTAGCCATCTTTTGTGGCGGAATTTAGTATTTTTGAGCGAATGCAACAGAAAGCAAAAGCCAAACTGAATATAAATTAAATATAATCTCCCTCCCCTTGTACCAGGGACCGAATAAGATATCAAAACCGACAGATGGCGGTATATCCATCCCAAATAATGCAGCTTCAATGCACAGGGTGGAGACGGGCAGCAGCACCCACGTCGCGAAAGCTGCTCTCTGCGATTGCCATTATGTGCAAAAAACCTCCTTTCTTGGAGAGGCCTATATCCATCA
Source organism: Heortia vitessoides (assembly GCA_020976665.1). NCBI lineage: Eukaryota > Metazoa > Arthropoda > Insecta > Lepidoptera > Crambidae > Heortia > Heortia vitessoides. The sequence continues at coordinate 5,824,975 of JACJUM010002878.1, read as the reverse complement.
CTGGACTTCCAATGGCTGGTATGATGATGATGACCCCCGTCGCGAAAATTGCAATCCGGACAACACGATTATCCAGCGCGGCAATTATGGGCAACAAACTCCCTTTCTTGGAGCCTATGTCCAGCAGTGGACTTCCAATGGTTGATATGATGATGATGATGATAAATCAGTCGTAAGAGTCATTCGAGCAAAAATATCGTAGAGTTTAGAACTAAGTTTACTGCAGATTAATTTCGTAAGTCTTTAGAAATGAACATGCTTGAAAAACTGCTTGTAATAAAAGCGCATTCAATATATACTAATGTTTACTACCTCAAAACAAAACGATAGAAACTCCTTCAAGTTGCTTTCCTGTAATTCACTATTATTATAGTTTACAGTCGTGAGTTGAGTTTGTCTATTCGAGAGGGTATTCGAGATGACAAATAGTTCTTAATGCAGTAAATTTTCATTAAGTTGGTTATCACTCAATAATGGCAAGGAAAAAGTCAAAAGTCGATTAGATCCGTCGACCCGTGCCGGCCAGTTGGGACATTACTTGGTCTGTTGGCTGCTTCGACACAGTGCCACACAATGCGACACTATGCTCCGATGGAGTTCATTTTTTTACTTTCAGTTTAACCCCGAAGTGATCAGAATTTAACAGTCCGTAGTTAATTGGAAAGGATCGCTTGCATAAAGCGATAACATCATTTGTCGTCATTGTTTTTTTTTTAATAAACATGTATGTTAGACTAATTACTTTAACAATATTTTTTTTATCATTCACTACAGTAGCAGTGTTCAGTGTGTTTGCAAACGTGGCCAGTATTTCCTCATGCGTAAATTGCTGGCCAAGCAAGCGATCAGATTGGTAGTTTTCAAACGCATCAATGTATTTTTGTTTGAGTTACAAGAGTTCAGTCGCATTCTAAAGCGCACTTAGATTGCTAAGCAAGATTCTTTTTAAATGCTGAGTATTCGCTTGTGACTGCGACATTCATAATTTACGTGTTGGCACTTTTATTTTTGCGTTTGTCTAACTTGTAAGCAATATATTGTTTGAAAGACAAAGGTTATTATCATGAAATTTACTCTTTGAGTAAAGGTGAAGGTGTATATCTAAAAGCACTTTCTAATACAAAATATTAAAATAAATTAACATACAGGACGGATTGTTACACGGTCTCTTAATTGTTAATGTTAATTTTAGAATTCATTAACCCGCGTGGGTGTAGTTGGGGTTCATCACGTATTACGAGTGCTAGCGCACGATGACCACCCGATGTGCCAACCTCAAACCGTGAATCGGTTTATTGTGTGCTCTGAACTGTGACCCATGACTCCGTTGAGTCATCCTTCCTCAAGGATCCAAGACTCCTGTGACTAAGGCCACAAAAAAACTCATTGTCCACACTTCGAAGTAACGGCGACGTAACTTTTGAACAATCGGCTTTTGTCGACTTTTACGGCGGCTTTACGAGTGGTTTTAAATATTTTTGGAGAAGATTACTACTGACTTTTACTATCGAATCTGTCTTATTTGACAGGTATTAAAACTTAAATTTTGTAATGTGCGTTCACCGACCCCAGTTCACGGCATGGCGTAATACTACAGTAACATACTAATATTGCGTGTGACTTTATTTTACTTTTTGTACCTTTTTTCTCACAGTGTTAAAACTCAGTTAAAACCAATAGACGAGGTTAAATATCTTGATTAATAGGCCGTGTGAAGTTTTATTATGGCTATAAAAATATATTAATTAATTATTTAAATCTGTATTATATATATATATATATATATATGTATATATATATATATATATATGTAGATATATATATATATATATATGTATATAATATATATGTATATATATTTTATACGCTCAGAAGTATTTGTTTGATTGCTGAAAACTTTTGTAACAATTTCATTTTAAAATATTCATGTTTGATCGTAAATTTACAAATAAACGGAAATACACACACCTTAATATTTATAGACCTAACCAAATAGACCAAACCTACATAAATAAATATGTTTTGTGTTAGTCCGAAAATTCTCACTAGAATCGGAACCACATTCGCCTCCAAATTAGGATCAGAAAAACTAAATTATGTTCATTTATTATTATAGTAATTGCATCGAACCCACATACTATAAATTAAGATCGGAACTGTAGTGGCGTAACTGAAGACAATCTCAAGATCTGGGGAGCCGGCCGAAGACGTGTGGGAACCGGGAGCGCCAGCGGAGCACGACGCGCGGCTAATTACTGCAGGTGGCCGGTCAGAGGTTGTCTGCTTCATCTATATAGATTAAAACTGTAGGAACACCTTATTCTACCGCGGCTTACACTTAAGAACTCGGTGAATAAACAAAGGGCGTTTTTTTAATTGCAGGTTTAGCTACATTCAGAGTCGTTAAACTAAAAATTAATTATTTTAGTCTCAGTTTAAATGGTTAAATTCTGCAATAATCAAAAAGAATTAAATTCTTTTTAATACAAATTGAGAATTAGTAGTGGTTCAGAAAGTAGCAGATTTCTAAATATGCCTTTAACTACACCCTCTTTTCGGCTGCAACGTAAATCTCTTGAACTTTTGTTTAATCGCTCAAAGCAAATTTTAATACGTGATTAAAATTTTGATCGTTGTAAAATTTTATCTTGGAACTAAATTTGAGGTTGGAATTATGATTTTATTCATTCATAGGACCAAAATTTATTGTAAGAAAACAAATAATTTCCATTCTTACAATGTCGAGTAACTTTTACCGTACCATAGTTTGATTCCATATTATCTAAAATACATGTTTAACAAAATGCCCCCTACATATGACACGATAATATTAACTCTCCCGTGAAGGGCTGGCTAAAATTCGCTTGTGGGAAACCCAGCGGAGCAAGACTGGCGTCTGACGTCTCAGTAGTCTAATTACTTAAGGCGCGGTCAAAGGGTGGTATTATTGAATACTAAGGACATCGTAATTTTAACTTGTGATGAGGAAGCGTCATTAAAGGACCCGCGGGAAAATGCGACAATTTTATTGTTACATGCTTATGTTAAGACTTTTGGAGACAATCGCACCAGTATGAATGCTTGAAAGGGCATGCTCGGTATAAATGTACGTGATTAGTTTCGGTTGTTAGGTAGGAACGGTTTTCTTATTAATTAGGTGAGTGGAATAATTATTTTACGTAAAGCTTTTTTTTTATTAAAATCTGATTGTGATTTCAAATTCGGAAATACCTTTCGCAAATTCAAAATAATGTCACATGTCATTCTGATATTGTCAAAGTTTTGTTTATATTATTTAAAAATTAATTGGGGCTGCGCCACCGTCTATGAAAGATACGATAATTTGTAAGGGGGGTGCTCATTTAGTGCCCACATAACTAACTATACTACTACGTTGAAAACTTAAGTAATTTGTGTTTATTGTTAGTAATTATAAAAAAAATGTTAAGTTCTTTTTATTAAATGGAATAAAGTTCGTTTGTTTTTGTAATTTGTAAACAAAACTGTACAGTTAAATTTGTTAACTAAGTGCAACTTGTATATATGATCGTTGCTATTGAAAATCATTTGGAGAGGCCTATGTCTAGCAGTGGACGTCTTGCGGCTGATATGATGATGAAAATTATTCGATTTTAATTAAAGTCGTTCAAAACTATCCTAGGTTATATAAGTGAAGTCGGTATTTGTTGTTTAACTCAAAGCCCACTCTAAATAATCTTAATTCTTCGGTTTGTGACCTTCATAGACTTGGAAATATAATAATAGTCATATATGAGACCAATTAGTTTTAGTCCTACTTTATCACTGAAAGTAATGCACGTTGCTCCTTAAAGCTGTTCCTATAAATTGCCGTGGTACTGTGAACTCACCATTTGTAACCGCAGGGAGCGTACGTATAAGCGGGAAGGCACCTCCGGGCGCACTCCCACACTATACCACGAATTGATATTGCCCATTTCAATAAACTCAATCGCTGTTTCACTTAAAAATTGAGTGCGGTTTCATAGTATTTCGTAAGAATGATGACGTTTTGTTGTTGCGGCGATGTTTTTTGGTTCAGATTGTAACAGTTTTTTTACAGACGACAATTCATTTATTCATCATTGATATTTATAAGCATGTATAGCCATAGACTGTGAGTAGGTATTGGTTAAGTGTACTGGAAAAAATGCGTGATTTCTGCGTTTCAAGCTTGCTCGGAAAGAGATGTTTGGTTTTTTTGTGCGACAAATTTACTAGTTTAAATGTTTTAAATATTACACCAGGTTGACAAACAAGCATACAGTCGCGATAGAAAGCGTAACTGCAGTTAACATACGCTCGTCATCACGAACGCGTTACCAATCTTGTGACTTGAAAATATTATGTCACATTACCCAGTAATTTCACTGCCTCGCACTCTTTTGTGATTACGTTAATTTTCTAAATACTAGTGTTCAAATTTGTACCGGTGACCAACATTTTACCATAACTAATTAAGTACCATAAAAAGTTTAAATTTTTAACTCTAATTTTTCGTTAGCAAAATTTTGATATTCAATAAAACCAAGGAGAAAGTAATTCCTAACGCCTATAGACAATTAACCTGCACTTTATTGAAGTAAATAACGTGTCATTCAAACAGTAGTGTGTGTCATGTCTGTTTTAAATAATGTATTTCTAGTTGATTCTGTATTAGCTTTAGGCACTTCTCCTCGTTAACTTTAACGATGTAAAATTTTGTGTTTATCCGTTTCTCCGGTTCATCCGGTTACTAAGATTTCTTATTGTATATTGAATTTGAAATTGATAGATAAGTTTTAAATAGTCTCAGAGATTAATCTGTATGTACATTGTACTAATATATTATATAATGTAGGATTTTGTTTATACTAAAAAATACATGTCTTCGTTTTTCTGACCGACGACGAACTCAGTTTTCAGCTAGAGCGCTCGCACAATAAGGTCAAAGAATTTACGTCCAGTACTTTCTATATAGAGAACAAATAGGTACTTAAAGTAAATGTTCAATTCTATGAACGACATAAATAAGTCTCAAGGGCCAATACGGCCGTGCTACAGTTACTAGTTTCCAAATACATCATAATTGCCGGCCGTTCACGCGGCGTCTGCGCGAGCGCACCCAAGCGACGCGCGACGCGACGGTGACGGCGACGCGCGATCGCCGTGAGAACGAGCTTGTCGCGGTTCTTGCTTTCAACGTAACGATGTTATTACATAAGTCATATTCTATGTTGGCGTCTCAGACAGTATTCTTTTCAGTGGTGAATGTTGATAATATCCAGGACAAATTGTATTTAAGACACAAGCGGTTATTTAAAATACTACTACACGATACAAGAAAGAAAAATAAAGGCAAACAGAAAAGGTTACCAAAACTGTTATAATACAATTTGAAGTGAATCAAATCTAAGAAGAACAAAATAAGAATGATTTTATTTACCACATATTGATTTAGATTTCATTTATAAATGTATCAATTGTGTGCTAAAATATGTCATTGTTAGTAAATGATTGTTCTATAATAGGTTTGTAGTAGTAAAAAAACATTGAATTGTACTAAAAGTTTACGTAAACTATATAAAAAAAATATTTACAAAAAATCTTTTACTAGTCACAATAATTTTACAGTAGTTTATTCTATAACTTTAGTTGTTATTTTACAAGCGAAGAATTGTTAATAAATTAGGTCTTTGCGAGATGTGCGGGCAAAGATGAATGGTGCTTTCCCCTGTACCATAGAGAAAAGGAGTCTTATGTACCGGAACCGACAGAGAGGCCAACAGAGACAGACGAAAAATTAACAATGTGGAGATGGCCAGCAGCATTCGCGTAGCTATGCGAAAATCAGCGCACCAGTACAGCGTGGCAAATATGGGCAAGTTTTTCATTTTTTTAGGAGGCCTACGTCTGGTGGCCTTCATATCAGTAGTCGTTCTACAACTAATATGAAGATGAGGTCTTGTCTTAGGTTTAAAAATAATTGTCATTTGAACGCATTCGTATCTAAGTCATGGTGACGCCGCGAACATTTTTATATATCTAGTTAGGTATTTTTTAATCTATTAACGTTTAAAAAATCTGTCACACACGTTCCTGATTATCTCCAGTTAGGATCGACACGTTTCACACCAATTTCGAAATCTTTTTGTTTCGTTTTACTATATAGATGTATAACATAGATTGCAACTTTAAAACTAGCCTAGTTTCACTAGAGCTTTTACCGCCATAGAAGACGGAACGATGCAATAATGTGTTTTATTGGAAACTATTCAGCAAACGACGCAACAGATGAGCGAATCTCATAGATTGTCTTACAAATCTATTGAAAGAGATTGTTATAATTCATTTATTAGTCGTGTAAAATTAGTTAGCAAAAATTAAGCTTCATCATCATTAGACGTCTACTGCTGAACATGCAGGACTCTCCAAGTGATTTCTGAAAAGACCGGTTGCAAGCTATTTGTAAATTCATCGATTTACCAATTTTTACCTAGTAGACCTACGCGACACCTATCTTTAAAAATAATGTCTATATGTACTGTAGTGTCATAAAAAATAATTTATTAGTTTGTCGTGTGTAACCGTACCTAACATACATCCATAACTCTCACAAGCATTCATGTTTTTAAATATTAATGGCGATAAGCATTAAGAATAGTGATGACATAATTTCTTCACTAATTTTAGATATGATTCCATATAAACACGTTTTAATATTATTCAGTCACTTGATTCATTCAAAATTAGACCTGACGCAATATGAAAGTGAAAAAACTCATTACTATATGATTGCAAAAACTTAATGTAACTGTCGCCTTGTCTATTGTCGTTATCCGAGATTGTTGACATTTTATTTCAGGTTGTTTATAAAAAAGCGATAAAGAAATAATCGGAACAGTCTTATTACAAACTCGTAGATTTAGTGTTGCCAATACCGCGTAAGAAGACGTTGTAAATAAAGTTGAAAGTTCAATTAGAAATGATGAAATATGGATCATATTTACTAAAGCTACAAAGCCCCAGTTCTAAGTCAGTATCACTCAAAATTTTGTTTATTTGTCCGTTAAATATTTATCATTTCGTTAAATAGTCATAGTAAGTGGCCATCGATAAATTTGCGAGCATATTTTCATGAGTTCTATTCTGTTGTCTTCATATAATTTAAAGCTTCATTAAAACTCATTCAGTTTTCTTTTTTAATAAAAGTACGAAATTCTTAAAAACTTTTAAGTTCATTATATTATTCAGAAATTAAACAGGTATTGAAAAACAAGTATTCAGAAAATATTAAATGTCTAATATTTAGTGCTATATTTAATGAAATGTCAATTTATTTTCTTACGTACCTAAAAATCTTAAATTTTAAATACATTTATATTGCTAATATTCGATGATAAATCACTAATAAGGTAATTCGTTATTGTCTTCAAATGGTCTTACTTAATGGTCTATTCTCTGGATTAGTCCCACGAGGCATTATAATGTCGCCGTTATGATTTGCTATTTATTTATTTATCACATAAAATACCTTGAATAGAACCTAAGTAAAACGTGTCATGTCTTGCATTATTTTTGTATTTCCGATGACCACACAGTATTCTGGAGAGAACATCATAAAGTGGCAACACCGTAGGACAGTCAACGGTAGACTCTGAGGGCATTCCTTCACGCACAATTTGTAATGAGTGTGACGCTTTTTATTCAGTTATTATTGTACTGATTACTTACTTGATGAAATTAGTTTTTGTGGTAAGGGCCGCCTCTGTATCGCAAGAAGCTTGTTTTGTAATTATTTGATGATTTGTAATTATATGACGGTCTGTTATGTAGTTGTAGAAAACATGGCGTAGGCACAATAGGTCCAGGAGGCCATGTTTTGAGAAACTTTTAAAACCATTTCGTTCAATTGAATGTTGTCCCGATTGTACTAAACAATTTTCTGATTAAAATCAACATTAAACTGAAACATACCTTCAGGTGTAACGTTGTATACACTCATTATATATATATATATAAAAGTTACGTGTCACGGTGTTTGTCCGTGATGAACTTCTAAAATACTAAACCGATTTTAATATGTTTTGCTTACTGTATACAGTTTGATTCAACTTGAGAGATCTCATAATTTATACCTCAATTTAAAGACGCTTTCTCTTGATAAAGATAGGTTACATAGTTAAGATAGGTCAACGTCTGTCGGTTCAGCTAGTTAATTTGATTTATTGAATACGTTATGTATATATGCCACCAATTAAAGTATCAATTAGATGAAACAAATAGTGAAAACAATTTATATTCCAAACAGAAAAATGCGTAACAATAGCACAAATTATTTAAAATTATATCGAAACTAACCCCTTATGGCTTTATTTTACCTTTTACAATAATCTTTTGCGTTACTCCATTACTATCTAATAAACTAAAATACCCATATAAAACCTCTCGTTTTAGTTTAGTACTGTATAAAAATTAAATATAAAATGACATACGATCGATATTTCTGTAATTTAAAAATATCATTGTTTAATAATATATAGTCCACATAATAACAATTTTAATTATTAATTAGAAAAAAAAAATTGTCTCTAATCTGATTTAACAGATTAGGAAAGGGCAACATTTATTTTAGAAAAAATCCCAGAGTCCCTTAAATACACAGAAATACTTAATAATAAAACAGTTTTTTTATTAGACTAAGTCGTCTTAGTACTTTTTATTTCAATATTAGGCTAAGCATGCGGTCCGGTGATAGTAAGCGTCACCGCAGCCTATAGACGCTCGTATTATCACAATGATATCAAAAGCGCGTTACCAACCTTCTGATTTTAAAATTTTAAGTCTCGTTACCCAGGAATTTCACTCGAACCGCTCAACCCGGAATACAAGAACGCAAACAATGCTATTTGGCACTAGAAATGAGGGTGAAGTACCAATGCAGTCGACCTTTACCTCTAATAGGTAGGTTCTAATATTGTGTGACTCCATATTAGGAATACAGAACATTGTTTAAAACAAGCCGTCGATGAACTTACTCATGCTTTACTAGCGATTTCACAAAACAAATACAATCACGGCTTATTAAAAAGGTATAAATAGCTACCTGTTTTGCATACAAATAATCTAATAAGCCTATTATACCTTCGAGAACTTCCGAGTATAATAGGCCTATAAAACAATAGATTCGTTTAATAGGGGCCAAATTAAATGAACATTTAAATGTCGTGGGCATCTCAGGTAAATGGCTCTCGACTATATCTGTGGAATAACAATTTTGGGCGTTAACCTGTCCTCGCCACGCTATAAAGACGAGATTGGAAGCCATAACATAAATATCACTGAAGATAGAATATACTTAAGCGGGCTATGGTGTGGTCTTATTATTAAATCGATAGAATTGCTTCCAGGTTGTGAGATAACTTTGTTTTATGATTTTGAGTTTTTCTGATGGTAATATTTCACATTGTTTACTTCTATAAAATCAATTATACGACTGACGACATTCATTTAATAATTGCAATACAATACAACACATGAGGTAAACCTCTCACTGAGGTCATCTGCATTTGTATCTCTATCATAAAATAGGTGTGTTCGCGTTGCTGTAGGGTTCGGATTTTAAGGGTGAGAGAGATATAAAATTACTAGGTATATGTGACATAGTATCTTTAGTTCAAAGGGTTGGCCACACACTAGTGATATCCTTGTGTTGACACGCGCTTCTGTAGACTGAGGTCACATTTACCATCACCGGGACTGTAAGCTTGTTTGCTGATTCCTTAATATTTGGTAATCATTAAGTCATTTCATCAAATTTATTTTAAATAACAAGTGCAGATCTTTCTTATTTTTTGTCATGCTAGGTTTCATGTCTTTGTCGATAGATATCTATCAATACGATATACCAAAAATGAACAAGAGGCTATTACTATAAATTGAAAAATGTGTATGTATAATTAAACATAATGTTATTAATACATATGGCAACACTCAAGAATCATAATCGGAAATGTTCTGCGTCTATAGCAAGCTTCATGCCACTTCGCGGTCCAGTCACTCAATTTAATGGTGTCCAGAAATCATATATCACTATAACGAGCAGTACTAAAACTCTACCGGTTCCCTTATCACTCCCCATCTTTTATATTCCACAAACAGTGCCATATCTATCTGCCTGACAGTTACATTCGGATGTAGGAAAAAGTGCCATAAGGCACCAAACCGGTCACAGATTAGGAGAAACCTTGTTCTCTACGGATGGTCCACTTTGGCCAATCATCGTTTATGTAAATGGGTGGCTTATGGCCGAACCTTCGGAATATTTCTGGCTCGTGCTAACCAATGAGACTGGTTTTGGCATATCTGTGTCCGATCAGGCTAATTTCGTCTGCCATTTTGGAAACACGGTGGACGGTTAATGGAAATTGTGATTTTAATTGTTGAAATTGTTCATTGCCATCTAGTAAATTACCCTTCAATAAGACTCGCTCATTTGAGATAAAGTTTGTGCACATCATACACAAATTTCTACTCTAGGTATAGGACATTGTCTAGGCAGTTTATTACAGAATCGCAGTACCTTTGTGTCCTACTTCACTTTTTCTAAAACGGCATCAACATCGGCATTAAAGTAAAAGCATTGTTTTATTATTAAATTGACAGGCCCGATGACTCACATCGTAGAAATCCTATCTTATGTACCAAGGATCGTGGGTTCGATATTCACCTAGAACAAAAATAAAAAAAAATGTATTTAAGTATTTTTATTAGTAAATTTGTGATTCCTCTGTTGTCTGATATCCATAACACAACTGCTTTAAGGGACTTGCTACGAAGTTAGGTCAATCTATAAGATGTGTAATTATTTACATTTATTACATCAATGTGAAACCTCTCTAAAATTTACGTAGTCTAATAAAATTTGCCCACAATGTTAAACGAATGTGAAAATCAGTAACACAGATCTGTGGTCATGTTATCTTAGGTTTAGTAGATGATCTTGTCAAAGCAGACCCCCAACGGCGGCCTGGGACGACCTCAAAACGTCAAGAAAAGTGTTATCGTAAATTACTGTACGCTTACAAATCGAATCGCTTGAAGATGTCGTTTAGATTTAAAGAATCAAACTTGTTCCTCATTCGTAATACGTTGTGAAATTACCAAATATTTTTTAATAAAACCAACTGTTTATCGATAAGTAAATTCGTCTATAGTTTCTACGTAATTGCCTGGGAATGAAGAACTATATAGAGGCCCCTGCTTTTTTTTATATTTTCTAACAATTGTCGTGTGATACCGGTGGAGTAGAGTAGTACCTCCCCATAATAGTAGGAGGCGACTAAGTAACGGAACAGATGATGGTATATATATCCGTAACAGAGCAGCTTAAATACACAACGCGGTGATAGACAGCAAAATTCCCGTCGCTAAACTATGCTCTGCGTTTGCTAATACGCGATTGCCTAGCGTGACAATTATGGGCAAATATCTCCGTTTCTTAGGGAGGCATCTGTCCAACAGTGGACTTACAATGGCTGATATGATGATGATGGTGATGAATATTTCCGCATTTACTAGTAATAGTAAAATTGTGTTTATAACGGCTTATAACTCTTTATTATTTTTTATTAACTTTTTTGTTTATCTACATAACATTTAATGATGCTAGTAACTTTTGCGAGTAACAATAGTTATGTATATTTTTATACTATGGGTGAGGAAAACAAACATACGATCCGCGTTATATATCACAGTAGCTAAACACATCAATGTTATCGTAAGAATATCACTTGCTCATTGCCTACTTTGCGACTAGAAAATATTATGTTATTATGTTGACTCATTACCTAGTCATCTCAATGTATCTTGCATCTTTCACACCGGACCCAAAAATGCTATCACTAATTTTTGCTGGTAAAGTAGAAGGGAGTGAAGTGCAGATGAAGACGGCGACTATGATGTCTAATGACCACATTACCACACATGGCCCCTTTTTCTATTGTATAAATATCGTGAAAAACCGTACTCTATGCGAAAGCTCAAGTAGGGTTTAAAACCCAATGAGAAGTTTTGGTGCTCATAGCGGTCGGACAAACGCCGGATTTTGGGGTTTTTATTTTCAAATGTATGTTGTGAAACTAATTATTTTTCGATAACGTACATAAGACATTGAGCATAGAGGTTATAACAATAATAAATTGTCAAGCTCTCAGAAAAGGTAAAAAAATGTGAACAAGTATCGTGCATAGGTCTACCACGTTAAAAAGTTATTACGGCCAGTAGTTGATAGACTAATTTGCATATTATTGTTTCGAAATGCAAGTCTATTTCCTCTGTAAGTCATTAAAGCAAAAAGTTACATGCCTGGGAACAATGTGCAAATATCATAATAGATTTCTTACTACCGATCTACAGCCTGATTCCAGAGTTCTAATAACGTAAATACGTGAAAATTGTTCATTCACTGTTTGTGGTTGCGCCGTGGGAACGTCATGTCTCAACTATAACACCCGCATGCTACGCCAACCTACCGAAGCCGCGCCGCGTCTGGAAAGTTTACTAATCTGGGAAATAATTAAATGGAAACAATGGGTGCTACCTACTTTTGCTAAGTTATTGGACCGCTGTTTACACCTGAACGGGTCCGCTGTCAAAACATATCGTATGGGACAATTGATGTTTAATCATGTGGTTGAACAAACAGTTTTATCAACTTGTACTAGCCTCTTCCGCGACTGCGTACGTAGTATATATAGACTTATATATCCTACGTACATACGACATATATAGCGCAGACGCGCTGCAACATAAACACAGGAAATATTACATATATTTCCTGTTAAGATGGTTCATCTCTATTTATTGGTGTACCTAAATGAAAAGCCGTCTAGTAGCATTCGATTTATCACTATATAATGACGTTAATATATTAACTTAAAAACAGACAATTAATAATAATAATTTCCCACGAACTCTCATACATTGACCTGACTCCGTGGTAAGTCCTTTAAGCACCTGTGTTACGGATGTCAGAGAACAGAGGTAACACAGTCCCGGGTGGCGATCAAACCCACGACCCTAGGCGCACAAGATAGGATTACAACCATCTGCGCCATCGGGCCCGTCAAAGTGAAAAACTTATAAATTGAAATTACAAGAAGTCATTATTACTTCAGAATCAACTTAAGACCTTTACCGAGCCGAGATTATTGTGCTGTAAAAAAAATTATATAACTTTATATAACTTTCGACGATTATATGCATCTAGCGAGACTGCAGCTGAAAATGTTTATAGCTCCACCACGGTGATTGAACACATTATACTGACATACAATTGCTTAGTTCTGAGACACACGATTATTTATTACTTAGTTCTGTCATGTATGTTTAGAATGAGCTAGTATAATAAGTAATTTAATGGACCTATTCGTTAGTGTCCCTATCTTATGCGCCAAGGGTTCAATATCAGCCAGGGCAAACATTTATGTAAACATTTGTGTTTGTTCTGTGTCTGAATGTTAAATTAAACGTGTTAATTAAATTTACGTATTATATTTGTTATGACTCTGTAATCTGATATCTCTAACACAAGTGATTTAAGCTATTTACCACATAGTCAATATGTTGCATCAATTTATTTATTAAGATGTGTTTTCCTTCTTACGTTAATAGTCTGAACAAATTTGAAAAACTAAAAATGTATTCTTAATCAACTATACTATATTTGTGCTTAAGTACAGATTTGCAATGATGGATTGCAAAGTGCCTCACAGATTTACAACAGCAATCGTGCGCCGGCGCCGCTTGCCGTGCTGTCGGGTAACTTTTTGTGGGCACCTCGTCGCTCTGTGCACTTTAAACTGATTGTGGAAGAGTACTAAGCTCTCTTGGATAATTAACTTTGTTTTAAAATGTAATTTAAGATTGTGATTGGAATATGTTTTTCTATTGACTTTAGACATAGAAAATATTTTCAATGGGCAGGAATGAGCTGTCAAAGTTGTTTTAGGACGATGATGTTGTTTTTACATTTACGAAGAATTTCACCATTTTTTTATAATTGCAAGTGTGTTGAGCTGTTTGTACCTTTTTATGAATAAACAGATACGGAGCATAACGAAATTTGGCCCGTGACTAGATTGATACCCAAGGAGAGATAATTACTATATTTTTGATCCAGAGCAGTTTTCCGCTTCACGTCATATGAAGTATACGAACGGGAATATATTTTTTATTTATTCTAAAGATTGTATCCCGTTACCGCGAGTTTATTATATTAGTACTACTGGTTACTTACTCCAGTACCTTACACCACCATCTGTTAGAATCTTTTCGCACCCACAGGCAATGTCACTTTGTCATATATTATAGAAATAAATTGCAATGAATATAAATAATGCGACGATAAATCAAAATATACTGACATATATCTCAAGTTTGATTAAACTGTGTCTAAACTAGTAAGAGTCGAGAATGGTTATTGACCGACGATGAAATTTAATATTTGCTTTTTTAAACACTAATTAAACATTTACTCGAATGCAAATATAATCTATCCAGTTTTAACTTTGCAGAACAATTTTTAGTCATGATACCCATAACAAGACGTTTCCTGGTGTTTATATTTCTTTATGTTTCGGTGCTAAGTCCTGCTATATTTGGCTCTCTTTTAACGGTAAACCTCTTTTTAAGTGAAGTTAGCACTTCCTCTTAGCTCGGGAACTCGTTTCGTTTACTACAACTTACTATAGAGTCAATAACACATCGTACTTTCAACGTTTTATCCAATTATCTACTTTACGCCTCTTATCTTAGAAGCTTTAATGCCTTGCAAGTTGAGTGATTCCAAAAAACCTCGACGTGTAAGGGTGATAGATATATCTATAGGAGTGAGTGGAAGACAGAACCGGTTGTAATGATGTTGTGTCTCAGAATCGTAGACGGACTATCCATTAAATTTTGTACAAGTACGTGTGTTACATACACAAGTGCATAAAGTGTTGGTAGATTTAAATTTAGATAAGTCTCTCAATTAACGTATGTTGTATTTACTACACAACTAAATGCACATACGTATAGAAAGCGACATCTTTTATTAATATTATTTAAACAACATCGGAGTAAGCAGAGAATATTTCCATTTGATTCGATTGACACATAATTTCCCTGCTTTATCCACATTTACAAATATCTTTATACACGAGAGTCGGTTGAATTTAACTTCAACCTTTTCTAAGGATCGTTTCAATGTGGTCTATATCTACTAAAGGCTTAATGTAACTATTGAGTGTTAGTGTTTAAGAACAAAAGAGACAAATACGATATGACACCCATTTGGATACTTAGCCCGGCTGACACTAATAATGATATTATTTAATAAATAATATAAAAGTATTTTAATAATAACTCAATTGCAATAAAAAATTAAAGATGTTAGTTCAATTCCCTTCTTCACTCACTTCAATTCACTTCAAGTCCCTTTTTGTTGCCGTTAAGGGTTGGAACGCCAACCGTGAAATTACATTTGTAGGGTTTGAAATGAATTTTGACCTTCTATAGCTCTCATCCGTGTAACAAATTGCTACTTATTTTTGTTCAGCGTGTAAGATCCGACAAGTAACGTATATATATATATGATATTATAGTTTATACAGGTATACACTTTAATAGAAAATAATCAAATCTAGAAGAAATAGATTATTTGACCTATTTACCGCTCAATGTGGTGGCACATCTATTCTCATCGGCTTGCGTCATTAGCTCGCACCCACAGGACTATTGGAAAAGAACCTTGATATTTAATTAGAAATTACTGCTTCTGACCTCAAGGGATTTTGAGCGCTTCATTGATGGATCGCTGTAAAAGGGCATGGGGAGTAATCGGCTCAATGTGAATGGTGAAGTTTAAGTAGCATTTTGCTATTACTTGTGTTCGGTTTTTGGTAAAAGTAAGGCTACACGTGGCTAGTCGATAAAAAACAGAATTTGCATTTCCTCTTTTCTTTTACAATCAACACTTAGAGTAATTCTAAAATTACGAAAAATTAATTTGTTGTTATTTCTCAGAATGTTATTTTAGTCGTTTTACGCATTGAAAAATGTTGAATTTTAATTGAATGACGTGAATCAATCTAAGTATATAAATGTTTTACAATTACGTATGCTCGGGTTATGTTTGAATGATAGTACTTATTTTAATAAGTCTATATGTTGATGATGGATCTTTAAAATTTATATATTTACGGTACATACGGCTACATATCTAACTATTCAAGTGATAGTGAACTCTACAATTGGACATTGAGATTAGTACATGATGATATGCAGTCGTTTGTACCGCTTGAAATTTTTGCAGTAACATCAATAAGAGACAATATAATGTGTGCATTATAAAACTGCTTAATTTTTTCATAAGAGTGGAGATTAATAGTTATAATCTACTATATATTTTATATGGTGGACTAATCAACTCATTAATTTCAAATAGCAGGATCCATGACGCTGTAGTATACTCTATCTTCAATGGAGAATAAAATTGGTATAATAAAACGTGAATAAATTATCGGAGCTCAGAAGATTTGTATGATTAATTACTATACGTGGAAGGGGCTATTAACACATTGTTTTAATTACACACTCGGCCAGTCGGACACTTGCCCAATGCTATTATGTTGGAAGAAAAATATAAATGTTTAGGGTTGCCAGTACTCAACTCAAGGACTCACCACTTACCCAGCATTAATACTACTTATATTATATATATAAAACTTTAGCTAAATGCCGTTACATACAATGTGAAGGTTTATTCTTTAGAGAGAGTTATTTTATATTTTTATATAGGGAAACCTTTTAGGTAGAGCTTTGAAAATAAGTGCCGCTAGTCTATCTCTAATGCTTTTTGACATAAATTTTAAAACTCACGTAAGTAATGTGTTGCGTGCATTTTCGTGCAGTACCGGTATAGTAGTACCTCCCACTACACCAGGATGGCGGTATATCCATCCGAAAAAGTGCAGTTTAAACGCACAGAGTAAAGATGGGCAGCAACCCCGTCACGAAAGCTGCGCTCTGCAATTGCCATCACGCTTACCGAGCGTGGCAACTATGGGCTAAAAAACTCCTATCTTGGAGAGGCCTTTGTTAAGCAGTAGACTCCCAGTGGCTGGTATGATAATAATGATGATGATGCATTAACTATTATTATTACATGCATGTTTCTGCTTTTTTTTGCATGCAATTATGCATATATGAAGATTTATACAACTATGTATCGAAAATTTTGGTTGACTTAAATAGAATAGAAGATTTAATTATTATTGATTTTTAAACTCTATAACAATCATTTAAGTCATTCTTTGAATAAAATCTTAGTCCTTGTACCTCGCATTGCGTACTTGCATTCTTAAAGTGGAATTTGTGTCATAAATAAAAAATCAATTATCGTAATTCAGTAAACTCTGCCAAGCTTGTAGTTGCAGTCACTTCAGACTAATCGACGGGTGACTCATTCGAAAGGTAATCTAACATTGAGATTGTCACGTAGTGCAGATTTACGGTTACTAGAATTAGCAAGAAACTAATCGCAGTGCACATATTATTTATTTTGAAACGTGTGAGCTATACAGTTTCTTTGCAATGTATCCATTTCGGTTCTAGCTGCCTCAAACGTCAAATAAAAACATTGGGGAAAAAAGACGAACGTCATAAATGTAGATACACTTTTTAAAAACTTTGTTTGTATGTGTAATTCTTTCCTATTTTTGCTCCCAAACAGTAGTGCTCGCATTTTTTTTTTATTGAATACAGTTTGATAATGACCGTGGCCGCAGCTAATAGACCCTGGCGTCATCACAAAGATATCACTAGGGTGTCACCTACTTTGTGAACTAAAGATACATTGTCACATGTGCACAGCAATGCGTAACACTGCTATTTGGCGGTAGCAATAGACGGTAAAATTGTATGAGCTCGTGTCCCGGCGTAGTCGTGTTAAAGGATGAGAGGTAGCCATATTATTGAGCAATGTCACATCATGTCCTCACATCACAAGGTAGACAAGGCGCTTGTAATATCTTTATGATGATATGGTCGTTGTAAGCTGTGGTGACGGTTATCATCATCAACAAAGTTTTATTTGATTCTATATCAATGTATGTAACCAACCAACACCACTATATCATAGAATACTCACTCTTCATAACATTATCTGGCTATTTTCTGTACTTTTCGATTTATCGAAGTGATTATTTATCAATCTATCGTCATATAGAGTAATTTTACTGACATGAAACCCCATAATTGCGTTAAGTACCTCCCAGCAAGTATTTTGTTCGTCATCACGTGGCCCTACGATTTCTCACTTAACTAGACAGAGGCATATAATTGGGGCTCCAACATGCAATTACTGTGGAATGAAAATAGGCTGATGCGGACCTGTATGGGGACCCTACAGGTAACTTTAGCTTGATTTATTTTTAATCCAAGATTAGTAGCGTGAAATCAAATTAAGCTTCTGTCGGAAGTAAGATATAAAGACTTCGATTGGAGATTGGAGCTCCAAACTTTTTGCTTGTGACTTTTTGAGTTTTAAGTTGCTCTATCTTACGGTACAAACAGTCACAAGGTTTTGTTACTTCACTTTTTCCTAAAATAAAAAAATATATATCCAAGTAGATGGCTAAGGTCGATTTCCCCTATTTTTAAATAAAAATTCCTCCGGCATTCAGCACGTTTTGCTACTACAATAAAATAAAAACGTCTTGAATGATCAAAGTAATTTACAAAACAGATTGAGACTATTTATAATCTGTTAAAAACAAATTTATCTTTATAAACTTTGTACTGGGTTTTAAAACAGTGGCATTTTTAACCGATTTCATAACAGGAAGAAGTTTTCAATACGACTACTTCAACGATTGGTGCCCGTTTGATATATTAAATATATTTAGTGCTAATAAAGGTCTATTAACCAAATGTAAATTAAGTATAGTATATCTCATAAAACCAAACGATGTGCATTTTAATCAGAACAGCAATATACACTAAGTCGATTGTTTATTTCCCAGAATGCACTGCAATCCGAACGTATTACTAAGCATTCTGCAAATAATTTGTAAGTTTAAAACAGTGGTATGAGAATGAACGTTATACGTTTTCGGGTTCAGATTTCAAGTACATTTTACAAATTCAAAAAGGAGGTGACGTAACTTTTACGGTTTTTGTTCTATTCTACAATAGAATATGTTAAAGGTTTGTATAGTAGCAGCTCGCACGTGCTCGGAGACAAAGGGAACACGATACCTTTGTGTCGTTGGTGAGAGCATAACACCGCGAAGTTACGACATCCATCATCATGTCTCAATTTGAAGCTAGGTTTCAGCCACTGCTAATAATTAATAGTTTTTTTTTTTTAGTACGACAAAATACTTGCTGGGATGCACTTAACGGAGTTATGGGGTATATGTCCATAAACTTACACTGTATGACGATGAATTGATAAATAATAGCTTCGATCAATCTAAAAATACAGAAGATAATCAAAGAATGTTATAAAGAAGGAGTATTCTATGATACAGTTGTGTTGGTTGTTTACATACATTAATATAAAATCAAATATTTTTATTGGGTATGCAAAAACAGCATGCGAGTAGTAAATGCTGGTAAAATGAGAGCACTTCGAAATATGTATGGGGTGAGTTTGAGAGATAGATTAAAGAATAGTGTAATAAGAGATATAAAATGTGGTTTGAAAGATGATGGTGTGATAACAAAAGAGAATATATCTATAGGCTACGGTCACGTTTATCACCAAGCGGTACGTTAGTTTGTTTGATGACTTCATAACATGAAAAAGCATATCCAACACAAATAATGTTTAAGTATATGCGCGGTAAACCTACCTGCGACCCTTGAGTCTCACCCAGCGTTATTTATCTTCTTTGTTGGAATGCGAATAAATGTTTAAATATTTCACACATTAAAAGAACGTGTGACTTATTGAGAATGAATGCTACACGACCATGATGGTCAGATGCGTAATTGCTTAAAGTTCTGCGCCCCGGGTTCTCTTCCCATCCAAAGAAATATACTCATAGATACTGTTTTTCTTAACTTGTTCGAAACTGATTTACGCTTTGAGAAGGAAGAGAAAAAGAGAGCATTTTATTCGCGTTTGATACCTACATCATTTTAAAGGTTTTAAGTTACCTTACTGTTAGACCGAATTGGCTGTTACTCTGTACTCTATACAAGTGCCTATCATTAGTGACTACTTTACCTAATAATTTACAGTGTAGCAATGTTTTTGAAATACTCTGACCCCAAGAGTACATTACAAAACTTTAGCACTAAGTAATAATACACCAGGGTCTCAAGCAAATGACTGTTTAGCTGCTATACTGATCTGGACCTTATCACCATAGATTAAGTCAGTAAGGGTCAGGGTATGAATCTGAAGCCAGATAGGTGCTCGTGACCACGGCCCGTGCACTCTGTGGTTTCTTGGCCGCATGCCAAAGGTGCAAGTTCTTTCGGATAACTATACAGTTGGGAATTTAATTTGAGTCAGTTGTGATCTTAATACTGCTACTGATATAAACACCAGTATTAGTTTATAAGACTTTTGGGATTGGGAATGATTTCATATCTTTAAAATGGTATCCATAGGATGGATTTCATGATTTTGAAATGGAAGGCATAAGTTAATACAGCACAATTTCTCTTTTTATTAAACATTTCAATTCCACGTCAATTAATGTTTTTCGGGTTTATCGTCAAGTGCTAACATCATTATCATATCAACCATTTGAAAGCTACTGCTGGACACAGGCTTCCCCAAAATAGGGAAATTTTGCCCACAATTCCCGCGATGAGCAAACATCTTAGTAATCGCAGAGCGTATCCTTTGCGACGTGTATGCTGCAGTCCATCCTCGCCATGTACATTTGAGCTACAATCTTTCGCCTTCTATCGGTTTCTTAGTCGCCTCTTACGACACCTGGAACAGGGGGAGGTACTATTATACTCTGCCGGTACACGGTAAGAGCTATGCTGTAAGATAAAGATAAGAATGCAAAGAGTTGAATGGGATGGGAATTGAGAGCGTACTTACACAAATACTCTCCAAATACGTGAGTACTAATAAATAAGTAGTCGTTAAAAAAAGGAATCTAATTCTTAAAATCTTGTTCTAGGTATTTAGGTTTTAAATTTAGATTTTCTTATAAATACTTCTAGATAACTTCACAGACAGTGTAAACGATAAGGCGCATTATGTACGATCCTGATGTGCTGAATTTGCATATGAGAGTATCATTAGTTTCATTCGAAAAAAAAAGAAACATAGTGTTAGTGTTAATTAACTTCCACAAAGGCAAACTACAAACCATCACAAAATATAAAGCCTCTTTCTAAACATCTCAAAGCTTTAATCTCAGCCACCATCCCGTCTGGATCCCCTCGCCGGCTTTGTCCAGGTTTTTTTATTACGCGCACCTGCTCGGGGAAGAAAAAAAACTTTTCAACCGGCATCGCATATTATTAATTTGGATGAGTGAATACGGGTTCGTTTAATATTATCACAAATAAATGATCAAAGTGAACAGGTATAAACTATTATTTTTTTGAGTCAGATCTTCCAAGTTCCCTCTAATCTGTATAATCTACTAGTTATGTAGATAAAACCTATGTATTGGTACATAATATCTCATCCTATCCCTGTGTAAATGACTTGGGTAGATTATTAACTATGAATGACTAACTAACAAATTAAACTTTCGATTCAAACAGACCCTGGGAATTTAAAACTTTACTATCGCAAAAACCTACTCAGTCTACCTAAAATTAAGTAGGTTTCAGCATTTTTAGCATTAAGAAACTCAAGCACTCTATACCGACAGAGTCAAGTACCTATCCTGCGAAACCTTTTTGATCAAATTAAATATCTAAAGTTAACTTAGCTACATGCTAAACGTTCCCTGATATCAAATCATCAAGACAAGGAACCTTCCCGCGCCCAGCCAGAAGGTAAACAAAATGGCCGCTAAGGTTTCGAATTCAAATTTAAAATCCGAGCCCTTCGTAGCAGTTTCCTCTCGTAACAGCTAAGGATAGTTCACAATAACACCGCTGTGGGCGGCGTGGCGGCGCTAGCGTCGCGCCCGATGAGCGTATACGCAACACTCACTCCCACGTACTACTCCATTGTAAACACAGGTCGGCTGTGCCGTGCGCGCGCTCTCTGTTTTCCCATGAACATGAAAGAACTATCAAAACAATGATATACTTTGTGAAAGTGCCTGTATATACAGTGATTAAACTTGTGTTTTGAGTGACGTTACGGGATCTAAAAGGACGCAAAATGACGAAAACTAAGGTGACTAGGAATAGTGCACTATACCACAGCGCGAAGGTAAGAAATTAGTAATGTTTACCACATTATATAGGGTATCTATTGGTTAAACTAACGTTATTAAAGTAGAATAAAAGCTCCGTAGAAAGAGTTTGTTTAAAAGAATAGCCGTCATGAGCGAGCAGCGTGTTATTTATGCTAATGGTAAGTGCAAATTCATACATTGTACACAGACTGTTGACTTTCGTTTCACTTTGCCAAATAAGTACCCAAGCTATACTTTCCGTCCTATTTGAACCGTCGTCGTGTACCTACATCTGTTTACCAGATAAATCTGTTTATAAATTTGTGACCATTGCTGTGGGCATGTAAATAACAAGCAGTTAAATCAAGATATGATCACCATTTCTCCAAGTTTCCTCTCAAAATAGCTCGTGGTAACGTAATTCGACCCGAGCCGGTTCCCGACCGTCCATCGTGCATCTTGATCCCTCCTCCCGCGCTCTCCTCCCAAACCTTCTTCGTTTTAATTTAAAATAAACGACAGAAGTAGTACACCTATAACGTCCACATACATTTTTGATTTATTTTATAATCTCTTATCAAAGATTAATTACCGAACATGATCTATAAAAGAACATGACAGAAGATAAGCTATTTCTCTAGTTAGAAATAAAGCTTTAAGTATTTCTCATAAGACTTTTAAGTATACTACGATCCCAAGCCGGGAGCAAAAGACATCAACGCGCACGTGCGAGAGAGAAAGCAACAGTCCGTAGTATTTTTCCTGTTTGCGGAAGTGAGACGGACGATGTCGCGTATAGTATTTTGTTTATAGCTATGTCCGTAATTACGGACTCGGATTTTGTGTACCTGCACAGGTAGTGGACTGCACGGATGGTCGATCTCCCTTCTAAAGGGATGGACGATTCTTCGGTTATAAAGTGCGCATACAAAAATAAAGGTGCATTTAAACTTTAGGGTCGTTTCGGGTAGTGGGTAGTAATGATGCATGAATGGAACGGCTTTTGTTGGTCAAAGATTGGAGTGTTTCAATCATGATTGCGCTA
This sequence comes from Heortia vitessoides, assembly GCA_020976665.1. Taxonomy (NCBI): domain Eukaryota; kingdom Metazoa; phylum Arthropoda; class Insecta; order Lepidoptera; family Crambidae; genus Heortia; species Heortia vitessoides. The sequence continues at coordinate 5,801,557 of JACJUM010002878.1, read as the reverse complement.
TGGTCATTACAAGTTTTCGGGAAGCGATCACTGGATTGTTGTTATTAAAAAAGACTTAAAGCTTCATCCTAAAAGATTTGAAAAGTACTAGGTGATAATGATACACAAGGATCACCACTTGAGGTGTTCCTGGAAATCTTATACTATATACCGCAGGGTGGATAACTACAATTTAAAGGTATATTAAGTTGAAAGTCCATATTACAGAAGTATGTTATTCTTATTGTAAATTTTGTATTAGTACAATAACTCCACAGTGGTCTCAGAATAAGAGTTTCAATAATACATTTCTAATTTATATAAAAACCTAAACAATTTGAATATAATACGTGCAGGTGTGAGTATGGTAATTATGTTCACATAATTATCACTTCCAATGAAAACTGAGAACAATGATGCATTTACAAAACATAATTGTTATGAGATAATTATTAACATAATTATTATGCATGTAAAAAAGGTTTTTTTTAAAAAATTAATAGTATTCTTTTTTTAATGTTTAGATGTTGGTGACTCTTCCATGTCACATCGTCTTATGGGATCTTGATAAAATTTGGTGCAGAGATTTATTATAGTCTGGAATAGCATATATGCAAAACCAAAACTTCCTGAGGGAATCAATATAAAGTTAAAATCCCGCGGGCAGTGCGGCAGTGTAAAATGCCGTGTACAGTAAGCTAATTAATATTAGCTTTCTATGACATCACACATTATTTCTAGTGTTTAACTTTGAATTAAGAATAATGATGATTAAAATGATATCTTGTTCGCGAGTGATATCTTGTTTGCGCCTCGCAAGGCTTTGTTCATTTTGTGCTACAGGCGGTAATTTATTTTTAATGAGAATAGACTCTGATTATATTAGACCGCAAAAAAATTAAATTGGCGAGTTATTCAGAGTTCCGAGAATGAAGCGGGCGCCCGACCGGTTCTCAACTCGGTCGTTACCTCTGACAAATCCAAATTAACAGAACTCTATCCATGGAGGTTTTTTAAAACGGCACTTTGATATTTCCTATTCCATCGGATGACCAATCTATTCATGTATTCACGCACAGTTAAGTTTCAACGTTAGGGCTGGATGTGATAGTAAATTATATACATTTAATGCACCGTGAACCATGTTTAAAGGACGTTAGTGTGTGTCGCAAATAGTAAAAAGCAAGCGTGCCTTATCACGTCGTGATACACAACAATTCTTAAAACACGTGGTAAAATATGAGAAATGCGATTGAAGTGGCGTCTCTGTATACTTTTATATATGAGAAATATATAATACCTACTATTATGTGCTACGATGCATCGTGTCTCATTTTGTTGACTCAAACATTATATTTTCCATAAAGACATAATATATACACTTTACGATACTGGCACAGTAAATTCTGACTGATTCCTGATTCCACTGACTGATTGCCCTATCCGTAACACAACAGTGTAGATCAAATGCATCAGACTGGGTATGGGCAGCAGCATTTACGTCGTGATATCGTCTATATAGCAGGGGTCGCTCGATGATGGAAATGAAAGTCATAATCAAGTACTCATTGCCTCACATACATTCATAAACAATCAAAACAGTTACAATATGTTTTGTACACACTTATAAATAGCTTGAATCCTGTGAAAGGATGTAAACAGGCTACTTTTAATCCCGCGACGAAAGATCCTAGGAACTATTTTCCACGATATAAAATGATAACCTCGAGGACGAGGTTAGGAAAACTAGTCTTGTTTACGTGACTAGTTGAGCCACCAGACACATTTATGTCTTTGTTATGATCATAGAATTTCAATCGGAAGAATTAATTAAAAAAATACAATTCCGACTGATACATCTGTCCCAATCTTAAAATTAAACTTTATTTGCTACGTGCATCTCACAAACGCGCCAACAGTAAAAGAACTGTTATTTATGTCAATCGTCATAAGGTACCTTTAAAAAAGATGATACGGCCATAAATACAAAATTTTAATATTGTAATTTACCGCGTAACTTTCGTATTTTTTCTTTCATAATAACATTACGCTTGCTAACTTAAGAAATAAATAAATTAGTCAATTTTCATATGTACACTGTACAGATGATATATAACAATACAAAATTAACACCAAAAAAAAATAAGGACGCCAATATTATCACTACAGAAATGAATTGCGCTTTACATCACTCACTTGCTAATCAGTTTGTTGTATGAAACACGATTCAGTTTTTCGGATACTCGGTTTAAACATTACGGTGCATTGTACCCGTTCGCGAACTTTGCATAAACAGCGTTTGTTATGGAGGCTTATACAATAACACCTACGTACAAATTTATACTGAATATATGAAACCTTAAATATCTTGGGCGTCTTTGTTAGAAGTAAAGACTGGGATGAATAAAGCTGTACTATATACAAGGATTCCACATGCAAATCTGTCCGCTTTACCTCCAATTCCAGTTAAATTGCGACTACATTTATTGAAGTATTTTTATTATACCTTTCCATTTGTAAATTACAAACGTAGCTAGTAGGCTGATTCACTGGTTATGCTGTGTGACAAGACATTAACACAAATTTAGGCACATATGTATCCGCAAATTTAACAGAGATGTAGAATTCCTTCTGAAAGATTTCAACATGAGTATGCGGATATGGACAATAATGTGGTTATTTACGATAATTTTGAAAGGTCTACACATAAAATACAGTTTGAATTGTTGCACTTTTCATCTATACCGATTAATCTCTATAAACATGTTCTAAAGTTCTAGAGTTGACTATCAATACAGATTTATATCTGTGTGCCACCGTACACATATTTTAAGCTTTTTGTGTTGAAAATACAATTGTGAAAATTCGCATAACGATGATGATACTTGATGTTTGTTACCCAATCACTTAGTAATCGGCGAACGAATCTATGTGTAATTTTCTGCAGACACATCTGGTTCTTAAGTTGTGTCAAATCCCTTCAAATAATACGAATATTCTATCTAGTGCTTTTTCACACTAATTGACTGGAGATACCTAAATTATCTAAATTAATTTTAAATAAGTTTGAACCTCAAAGAATAATTATAGGCTTCTTATGATACCGGGAAAGATTTTACCTTTTTTCTCAGACCAACCTAATGTTGGACTACTCAGACGTCAATTCATTAATGAGCAACCCAATGCCCGAATATTCCAGCGTACCCCGCATGATTCGAGGAATCGAAGCGGGAAAACCAAAGAAGTTCAAGAAGGCTATACAAAGAAGTTCACGGGAATAAACTAGCGAGCGGAGAGCTAGTTTCATCATCATTATATCAACCTCATGTCGTCCTTAGGTTGGTCTCTCCATCTTATTTCCAACAGGACCAATCACGTGATATCTGCAAACAGCGCGTTTTTGCAGATAGTTGTATTCAGAACGTCTGTAGTAAACCTAGAATTCTGTCTAAACCTAGTTCGTTAAACGTTGGTTAATGACATAGGACATGTATTATTAGTGGTATAAAATGTTTAAATGTAGTTTAAACAAAACGAAGAACACGTAAGTATCCCTTAAGCGGTCATAAATACATGTTGTTCGAACATGTCACAAGCCGGCCGTTAAATGCCAAATTACACCAGAAACCTCGCAAATAACGGATTTTAAGTGTTTATTAAACTTTTTTATTTTACTTGCTTTGATATATGGTCTGATACATTCAGCATGTTCGAAAGTACTGCAAGTTTTTAATGCTAGATGAAACTGGATTTGTTAATTAGTTAAAAGGCATTTAATATTCGTTAATAAATGTGGTTAATTACCTTTAATGTTCATTTACTGATATTAGATTTGAATATATCATAATTAATATAATCTCTCTCGTTTACAATATTATGAGTGGATGTATAGATGTTTGTTACTCTTTCACACCCAAAACTATATAATGCATTTTAATGAATCCATATAATAAATTTACATACATTATCTTATCAGCCGATTTTCTGATTTCTTATAATATCAACTGCCACGTAAACTTACCAATCCTCCGAGAAATAATATCTCCCCTGTACCAGGTGTCGTAAGAAGCGGCTAAGGTACCGGTACTAACAGATGGCGGAACATCTATTCGAAGTAGAGGACTCAAATTTACAGACCAGGGATGGGCGACAGCATTCACGTTGCGTAGCTACGCTTGCCACCATGCCTGCCCAGCGCGACATTTACAGGCAAATTTTTTTTTCTTCCGAATGCTTATTTCCTGCATTGGACGTCGTAACATAACTTTGTATCCCTTATGGATCTTCTTAGCCCTGATTTGATCGCTCAAAAACTCTCCAAGTAAGCTCATAAGGCCACTTTGAGGAGGCTTATAATGCCCTTAGTAAGAGGCCGCGTTTCGGTGCCGTATGTCATCGACAATAAGACACAAGAGACAACTCACCTGAGCAAACGTCATCTTTGGCCGCTTGTGTCTGTGTCTCATGAGTAGGTTACCTAAGACCTTTAGAATAAAGTATGGAGATATTTGATTATTTGTAGTATTAATATTTCTCCTAATTGCTTACTCATATAATTTTGTTAGCAATAAGCATAAATGTTGTACTCGGTTGTGATTGTTGCAGCAAAATCAAAGGTGCGTAACAATGTAACGTGGGTAGCAATCTGTTGTAACAAACGTGTTGTTATTCCAGGCGATGAGCAAAGGAGATGGACTGACATTGTCGACCACAAGTCCATAACTCACCGCAGTCGAGCTATATTTATGTGACAGTTTTGGATAATAGCCAAGTTTCGTTCGGAAACGAAAATTATTATGTATAGGCACTATTATTGTTTTGCCATGACATAACATAAATAAAAAAACTCGTGTTATTTCTCAATGGAATGAGAAGACACTCGATTTTTATTTAATTTAATCCAGACATTTAATAATACGTAGACTTTAAAAAGTAAACATTTTCCTACGGTCAGCATAAATCCTCCGTAGTAAACCGCTATCGAAGTTCGTGGATGTTAAGTTAATGTAGTTTAATAACTTTATATAAAACATTCTACAATTTCGCACATAGTTCGAACGAGTACCTATTGTATGTACCTATAAGCAAAAGATAATTTACAAATCCACTCCATCTCAAATTAAAATCAATAGATTGAAAGTAAATAGACTAAATTCAACTAAGTGTAACATTAAAATAATTACTACATCTTTGACGAAACCAACCAAAAAAAAACAAAACTACTATTCTATCGGTTCTATTGATTAAAAGTACAACCGATGACGTCACCAAATTAAAAATACTGCCATGTGCATCGACAAAATCATCAACGGAATTGGGTGTTATTAAGCAAACTTGGCCGAGCGGAGGGGAAGTGCACCTATATCACGATTCAAATTTGCTTCCTGTCGCGGCCGTGCGTGAGGGCTAGGCCATCCACCTGTGGTGGTGGAGTAATTGCAAGGATACATTAAAACACAATTGATGTCAGTAATTATTTATGTGTTTAATTTTAGGGATTAGGTTGCTTTGGTTGTTATTGCCATATGTCAGTCAACATTAATATATGGTGCATTTAAAAAAACATAATTAAGTAAGATACCTGATAATATATATATATATATATATATATATATATATATATATCAATATAACTACTTTAGTTAGGTATAAAGATTCAATTTTCAAGATTGAAAGTTCAAACGATATTTTAAAGCACATTTGGTTGTTTAAAATAAGAATAAGTAAATATATGCTGTGTATAACAATAAATTGCAAAAAATATTTAAACTGAGCTATTTATACAAGCAATTAATTACGCTTAATCTTTATTCATACTCTGTAATTCCCTGCCTGATTCAATAATAAAATGCAAAGCGCCCATGTAATGCAGCGAAATTTGAAGGCATGCCGATAGCGCATTAGCGTTGCATAAGTATTTTCTAAACACCAAAAAAAATACGTAAACAGATTACTACGATTAAGGCAACAATAAATCGTGCGAGCTGGCTGCTTCCCACGTTGCTCACTTGGCGTCAAATCGTGGTTTTTATCCATAATAAATTCAATATGTTGGACGCACCAGTGCGCTCCCCACGCGGGATATCGCCACAAGAACTCTTGTATACTGACCCTTGTCTGTTACTTTGAGAAGTGTTAAATAGATTGAGCAATATCTCATGATTGCTTAGGTGTTTATTGCGCGTAAAAAGTCTTTGTTTTTTGTCGTGAGAGTTAGTTGGTGCTAGTGAGTTTACGTTTTGCATGATTTGCCATGATAATTATTGTAAACACAATTACAGATTTTTATAAAGTTAATATACACCATCATTAAATCAATCGTTATATGCCTACTGTTAGAAATGGATATCCCTAAGGGACAATAGGGGCTTTAGAAAAGGGTTGCCACGCTGGGCAGGCGTGCTTATATAATGAAGTTATTGATGTACAGCCCTATTCCTTGTCCCATTTCAGCTAAGCCTTTTCGGATGGATATGTTATATATGGTTATATCTGAATGTATAGATTATATTAAGATTATAGAGAGATGTTTTTATACCAGCATACATTAAGCGTTATTGCAGCTTATAGACGCTCGTAATATCGCAAGGATTTCACTAGCACGTTGCAAACCTTGTGAATTGAAGTTACGTTACATTACGCAGAAATTTCAATACCTCACCCTTGAAACCAGAACGCAGCAATGCAAGCATTGCTGTTTGGAGGTAGAAATAGGCAAGGGCGAGTTACCAATACAAACGATCTTTGTTTAAGATCTACCCCATGTAAACTAGGTACTATTATCCTCTACTGGAACCTCGTAGCAGTACTAAAGATGCATATGCGAATAATATACCGAAACGTGTTTGCATCTATTCTAACAAAAAAATATGACCTCAGAACTATGCATTACTAACAGATAGTAATTTCCCACAATATCGAAATCACACACCCATTCAAAATTAAGCGATGGAATAGACGTTCGAACCGACCAGCAATACTTTCGTTAAAATACCGAAACGAATAGTTAGACGTTTTGAATGGCGTTGATTCGCGTTACTTAAAAAAACACACACACATTCACACTACACACGTACACATGCAGACGGACACAACAGCAAAGAGGTTGTAAGCTTGAGCATAGATAGATGTTTATATTTCTACACGTAGTAGGTATACCTTTGAACTTGTACGTCCCGTTATCTGGTGGCCGGGAGCCGCAGTAACTATTGAGCTTGTAATATAGTATCAAGCGATGTTGTTTCGATATAACATACGATACAATTTAAAAAAATACAATAAAAAACGTTACGTATCGTGTCTATGGTAAACACATATTTAACTGTATACATATGCCTATATTTAATACAAAATTAGTAGGTATATGTTAGATACTTAGATAACTCAATATACCAATAACAGGTTTGTATAGGTTGATTTATATGTATGTATATAAATATATGGCATCATTATTATCATATCAGAAAATCAACTGTCGGACATAGGCCTAAAGGTAGTGGGGTGTTTGCCTATAATTGCCACGCTGGGCAGACGTATTGGCAATCGCAGTGCGCAGCTTCGTGATGAGGGTGCTGCTGCCTATCCCAACAATGTAGTACTAAAGCTGGGCTGTTTTGGATGTATATGCTGTCCTCTGTCAGTTCCGGTACCTTAGTTGACTCTTACGACACGATGACTTTGTTGCCGGGTAAATAAGGAATACTATTCTACTCTTTTTTTTACCTGGCTACAAGAGCCATATATACAAAAACAAAAAAGTAAACAGAATCTAATAGTTCAGGGATGTACTAACTAAAACCATAGTACTCTGCAATCCCATTGTAAAATAGAAACTATTTGTAAACAAGGTTTTGTCTTTTACCTATCATGTTTTCTAGCTAGATATTAAGACTATTTTATTGAAAATTTATTTTAGTTTCTCATGACAAGACGATCAATTATTCGCTATCTCCATTTGCAAACACATTTCGATGCTTGTTAATACGTTATTATATTAATTCAGTACTCCTTTTACTTACACTTTTGAATGTATTTGTCTTTGTATTTATAAGAAACTAGAACTTTTGTAATATTTGTTCGCCTAAACTAAAATTAATGTGTAAATTTAACTACCCGGAATCAGTTTGAACCTATCGATACGGAACAAATCCGTGTTGCGTACAACGTTTACCGTTATGTCTTGCCAGTGGACGGCTGCCCCCAACGCCGTGCTGGGTAAATAGGTAGCAAACGTAGTTCGACTCGCACGTGCGGCAACGCGGTATTAACAAAAAACAAACTGTAATTATATTTAATACTCGTGCTGGTATAGAGGCACAATATGTTTTTTTCAATTTAATAGTCTACAGGTTTTCTTTCAGGTCTTATTGATGTTAATGTGCAAACAATAATAAGATTTACGTAGTTTTGATGTAAAATATATCAAAACTGTATGACTGATGTAATATATATATTTATATATATATATAAGAAAATATATTTATATAATTTTTAGTTATTATGTTTATATATTTTTATATTTCATATAGAAACAGAAAATACTTTCGCAAATATATGATTAATATCATTATGCCGCGCGTGAACTTTCGCGTTTTATCCTCCTATATTTTTTAACTTTTATAAAATTTTTTAGTAATGTGTGGCTCAACATACATCTCCTATAACAAAATGTCTATATCTGCTTGTTTACTAAAGTAATAAAAGCACCTGCGTATCGCATACAGATAACTTATCACTAGTATCCATAGAACGTTGTTCTCAAAACTGACTATTGCCCAATCTTTATCTCTCGGCGCGACATCTCGGCCCCTATTCCATTAGCATGAAATATATTATTGTCACGAGCCCAACAAAACGTGCTGTGTACAAACCGCCTTACAACAGGCCAAAGCGTCCCGAAATTTAAACAGTGTGAACACGGCCTTATAGAACCTTTCTTCTGACCCTTCTCCTTTATTTGTATATTTGAGTTGCTATTACGGGGTACAACGAATACCTCACGTGTTTTGAAAGTATAAATTTGTTATCCAAACACAAGGTTTTTTCGTGGTTAGCTTTCTTTGTAAAAGGGAAAATGTTACCGAATAGATCTGATAAGAAGTTCTGTTTATTTGTATGCACGATTTTGACCTACCAAGATGTCTTTCGAATGTTCTTCTAGCTTTGGGTTTGGAGTAGAGTAGACTGTTTGCTTGGTTATAAAAAAAAACGCAGCACAGCAATTATATTCAAAATTCCCCTTTTCTTGGTCTATGTCCAGCAGTGGAGTTCCAATAACTGATATGATGATGATAAAGACCGAAATATGTTTTTATGCAACTCACTACATGGATATTGTAAATCGAAGTCAATCGCAGTTTCTAGTCAGTTTCTGTCTCATTAACCTTTCCGTCTATTTCACCAATAGACGGAATGGTTCAGCAGGAATGGATAAAATCCTCTTGGGCTTAAAAGAGTCGCCGGTTCTATCCCAAACCAAGACAAACTTTCATATGATGAATATTATTTGCTCTCAAATAAACGTATTTAAGTATTATATTTATATTTCCTATTGGCTGATAAAACCAGTGATGTATGCTACTTATTTCTGAGTCAGGTCAAGAAGTTCATTTTTTAGAAGTAAAAATTAATTAGTAAGAACATTGTTGAAAAATATCATGCTAACTTGATCCGAAGCAAACTGAGAATAAATTCTAACACTTTTTAAATCTTAAACTTTGCCATACAAGTCTACAATACGGTCAGTATACATAGTTCCAGGTAAATGGCTGCATACAGAGCATCTAACAGTACCCATGTTACGTGACCGGGCTGAAATCGTTTATCTGCTACTGGGTTACAAACGAGTAGACAAGTCGACGCAACTCACTACCTAATAACAACTCCTTTCTGACCATTTACGTTACAAGATACCGTCATGTAAAGGTACATCGCGATTAAGCCATTTTAGACTCTATCCGAATGGTTTGAAGGCCTAAGGATGTAAAGAAGGATAAGACTTAATTGTTCGATGAACAAGAACTCCTGCGAACATCTGCCGTCCTTCCGTTCTCTCCGCGATTTTTTGTGGAGTTACAGATGAGATTGATTTATCCGTTCAAGCCTTAGCTTACTACCTAGCTTTACTAAGAAATTTGTTTTAAATTAAAAATTATTATGTAAAATAGTGTATATATATATTGTTATTTGTGTAAATGAGTACATGACAGATTTTATCCTCGACCAGTGTTTATAAAACATCATTGAATACCTTTTCGATCCCTTAAGCATCATTCTAAAGATAAACTGTTATAATAAACATGCTGCCAACCTCAGGTCGGTACTAACACAGATTACCAAAATTAAATACAGATGAGGCCAGGGTAATAAGTACTTAATTGCCGTGGGTGTTAATTTGTACTTGTATCGCAAAATTTATTAAACTAGTTCTTAGTCAACCTTATAATTCTTAAAAGTATGCTATCAGCAAGCCAAAGTCGGTGTCTAGGAGCCATCAGATGTCTGATAAATATATAGCGATATATTTTTTTATATTTTTTTTTTAACTTTTAACGACTCCCATATTTTAAACAACAGCTAATTGGTACATACCGTAATCAGATAAAACCATAAAACCAAATGTAGTTATTGTTAATTGGATATTATTTCGAGGTTAAGCCTTAAAACTTGGCTCCTGTAGTACAAAAAGGAGATTTAAAAGCTTCATTGTGTAAAACATCTGCTGGGCGCCTTGCACCTGCCCTCCGAAAACAATCGCGAAAAACTTGTCTGCGGCTATTAGGCAGGTGGGACCTTAAGATATGAAACTGACCGCGAACGTGAGTTAGATGTTTATATGGATGCTTAAATTTACATCATTGAGCAGTAGGATGTCGTAAAGATGTAAATAGACCTAAAGAATTTATATATGGATATCCTTTTTTGTTAAACTCAATTTGAATTTCAGGCAAAAAGTTCGTTTAACAAATTTGAATTTCTAATCGAGCAGTATTAATAGGTCTACTTGGGTAAATAAAAAATGTTAATGCAACTGGTGAACTTCAATGGTTTGATCTGAAGTGAACATATATAATATAGTTTTATTGCTTCTCATCTCCAAGAGTCAGGACAGATTTTTAAAATTAGAATGCCTATGGAATCATCACTTTTAGAGTAAGTTAGATTTTCAATTTGTCTTTTAAATCCTGCATAACCAAAACTACATTAACATGCATAATTGACAAAACTAAAGAGGCATGAACTCAGCATGATATCAGCTTTTTGCTAACACTCCGCAGTTCTTCCGTCAATGTCAGACCAAACTTTAGACCGGTTCATACTGGTTATTCAAGACTTGCATTCACTGCAATGTTAGCATATATTTTGACAACCAATTGGATGCTGTAATAAAAGTTGTTTACTTGTAACGGATAAAGATTTCCTCTCGTATGATCAGATGATAATTTACAGCACGGTAGGTGATATCCCTGTACCAAAGATCTGATATAAATTAAATTGATTAAAGACGCGATTAATCCTTGAAGGAAGCAATATATATTCCACGCGTGTTCCTACTGCATATGGACATATAAATGATTTATTGTGGTTATTTATATTATTACTTCCCAGTGAATTACATTAAATTTGAATCATCACTTGAGGTAAGAAGTCCATTGCTGGACACTGGCCTCAACAAGAGATTCATTTTAAGGATTTATGCCTTTTATCGCGCATGACAGTCATTATTAGTTTTATTATTTGTTAGAACCTACAGAAAATAGAGATTCGAATGCAGAAAAAATTATACCAAAATGAAATTTTTTCCAATGTTTTTTTTAACAAAATCTTTATCATATTATCATAAACGGTATTCGGAAATAGTTTTAGTTAAAGTTGTAATGTAACTGATGTAACTAGAGACACGAACCAGTCTGTAATGAAATTGATATTATAGACGTGGGTTTCTCTCAAAGTATAAATCATTCGCATTTTCCAATGTCAACGCGTTGAAAACGATTAAATATATAATGACATGTAGGTGGCGCCACAGGAAATGTGTTGGCGTCTACGATCTTTATGTGTAACCGATACGATTGTCTTTGTGTACGTTCATCTACGGACTGTCAACAGTATTGCTCCATTGTCTGCGGGATTTTATAATAATGCTATTCTTTGTCCAGTTAGTTGAATAAACTCTTCATGCGACATTTGATATGAAGCGATTGACATGATCAATACATGTGTAATATAATATGATCAAAGATAGAAGGCGTAAACATTATATTTTTAATGCTATGAAACTCGATTGCACGCATTGTGTATTTTCTTTGCATGGCGCTATCAATAATAGCGCGATGCACGATAATGTTTGATTGTAATAATAATACGAGCAGAAAAACTGCAAGTATACTGAGAAAACAACAGCATTTTTGACGAGCCCGATGAAGCCACTGGTCGTGGTGTCGATCCTCACCCAGGAGAAACCTTTATGAGATAAACATTTAATAAACATACAGTACAGTACAGTATATATATATATATATATGCCCTATATAGGCCCTTGGCGCACAAAACACAATTCAAATACATTCAGTAGGTTTTGTGTAAAACAGTACCTTAAAAACAAACAGTATAAGTTTGTATATGGTTTCTATAAACTTATGCTTAGTCATCTTAAAAGTCATCAAAAATATGTTACAATCGACAACTTTCTAAACTACATCAAAACATTGGCAAAAAAATCTTAACAGACATGTCACCTAAAATGTATACGACCCACGTGCGATCACAGCGTTAGCACGCCACACCCGCCACATGTCGCGGCGATGTTCCACGCGACACCGCGTCAGGTGGACTGACATGTGACGTTGCAAAAAACACCCGCAACACACCCCATGCCGGTCGACCGGGGTGTCGATGTGAACCGTCTGCAATTATTTAATGTTAATCGACTTATGGACAATTATGCATGCTGTTCGAATAGTTCTATGACACAAACAATTTAAATTCAAAATTGTTTATGACTTCATACTTAAGATGATATTTACTAGATAAAATCAGTTTGTCTCAGGTGCCAGGCGGGACTTGAACCTGCATTTTCCATTCAAACTTGTAAAAGTTTGACATTTGAGAGTTTTAAGGTTTTAATTACTTACTAAATTGAAGAAATAGCGTTGACATCTTAGCACAAAAAAAGAACACTAGGAAAAACCGACGTCGCTTAAGGTTTCAGTAACATATCGGTAGTTCAGGCCCCCGGTATGGTAAAGATGCAGGTTCAAGCCCCGCCTGACTCCCGAGACAAGTCGATTTTTTTGTAGTAAATATCATTTTAAATATTATACAACATTTTTATGCAAAAATATAAATTAAATTTCTCATTTATATTGATATTCATGACATGAGGTACCGGTAGAATAGTACCTCCCTCTGTACCAGGTGTCGTAAAAGGTACCAGAACCAACAAATGGCGGTATATTCATCCGAGACAGTGTAGCTTAAATAGGGTGGGGATGGGCAGCAGCGTCCTCGTCACAAAAACTGCGCTCTGCGATTACCGATAATTATGAGCAAAATTTTCCCTTTCTTGGGGAGGCCTATGTCCAGCAGTGGACTTTGTATGGCTGTAATTATGATGGTGATGATTAATTTTTATTAAGTAATTACGTATATGTTAAAGAATTTTTTAAATATATTAATGTAATAACAATATTTATTCGTGAATTAAATTTAATATTTATGCAGGATTTTTGGATGCTTGTTTTAAATTTTGGATAAACATGTTGCCGACTCATTGATCAGTTGATTGTATGCTGTATATTTTAGTCTGGTCTCGTAAGAGATAAACTAGCATCGGTGCAGCACCTGCCAGAAGTAACTATAGGCAGGTTTCATGTTCCATGTACCAAGAGCTAAAAACAAATTTATTTTTTTTGCATTCGCACCTGAGCTGTCGATATTAAATATGGCTGAATTCATAAATTATTATTTGCACCGACATGTGCTCGCTATCAAAAGTTTCTATTTTTAATACTCAAGCGTGTGTCTAGAATTGGTAGTAATGAAATATTCACTTATAAAAATTAACACGCAGGCTGCGTTCTGTTCAAAATTTTTATTCCTTAATATAAATAAATTTGTACTTTCACAAAATGCTCACGTCATTCGGCTGACTTTCATTTGGCTCGGAACGAATATCGTATAGTTTTTCATTTTCAATGCACTGTGAGTGTAGAAATTAATTAATTTTAATATTTTTGACTGGTATGATGGCGTATATGGTAGTGATTCTATCCCGTACCCCAAAGATCGCGGGTTCGATCCCCACCAGGACAAATATTTTGATGTTGATATGTGTGTTAGTACAGTGTCTGGGTGTTAATTGTATGTATTTAAGCATTATATTTGTGATTTTTCTGTTATCTGGCATCCGTAACGCAAGTGCAATTATACTTTAAGCAGTTTATCACAGGTCAGCTAAATGTGTGAGAAGTTGCGTGAAGTTATAAAAAAAATGGTACATCTACACTATTACTAATATTAGTAATTTACTGTCGAGAAATATGTGGTGTTGTCTGGAAATAAATTATTTGAAATTTAAACATGAACATTTAAATTCATCTTGTAAAGAAGAAATGTTTGATTGTAATGGATAAAATAAAATAAATACTAAAACGATTTTAAAATATTACAAACGATTAACAAAAACTATTTTGTATTATATTTGTATATGAAAACGTGCATATTTTATGTCTCTTATACTTTCAAGATTATAAGGCTGAAAGGTTCTTAAGTATAGTAGGTATATATGGCAAATAGTTAGCTTAAGGCCTATGTAAGTCACAGATTACTTTTCAACCCTGAGAACGTTCCGGCAGGGCACATTATGAGAATAAGAGTATTATATCTAGTAATTATTTATTATAATTATTTGTGCCAACTAAAAAACTCCACAGATGAATTATAAAGAAAGGGTCGTCTCTATAAAAAGAATGAATTGAATTACTTCCTTTTTGGAAATATTATTCTATGTTCTGTTATAATATAATGTTTATTGACGATTGGATAGTGCTTGGGTCTTCTTAAATAACGTATATTTAAATTTAAATTTCAAACTTGTTCCACGTTCTATGTACAGGCAACATGTACTTTACGCCAAAACTAGTGTAAACCTACAGGTGTCCATTGATTAGTTCAGGATTACTATGAAACTGTATGTGGGTTAATCGTTTCGTTTGCTTGCAGGTGCTGTGGCATCTGGACATATTCCGGCGCAGCTTCCGCGAGCTCACCGGCCATGCTTGTCTCGGTGCTACGTGCATTTTTTGCGCACTCAAGGTGAGTTTTACGTCTATTTTAAGACGCAGCTGTCGATCACTATTCACCGTCATCACCAATAAGGTGCTCCTGATAATTGCAGTTATGCTATGATAATGCTCTGACTAGGACGTAAGAATGCTGAGATGATGTTTTGCTGAAGTGGAAGCCTTTGAACATTATCCTATTATAGATTCTAGGTTGATTGAAAACTTATATCATTATGCTGGACCAATTTAAATGATATTTGACTGTCAAATTGCTGATGTTATAAGGAGTAACTCAGATTATTTCTCATGGTTTATTATTCTCACGGGCACGGAAACTACGGGGTTAAAATTGCTATTTTCAAATATTTTTTAAATTACTTTATAACTAACAAAGTTATTAAGCTTTAAAGCTGCTGGTCAGACAGAGATGCGTTATAGTTATTACGTCAAACAAGTTCTGGTCTCCTGGTAGCAAATTTAGGGCAGCTCATCACCGATATTTTCCATTCTTTCTTCTGAAAATGCATGTGCGAAATACAAACCTCTTACAGATTTTGTTAAAGTGTTCAACATATTTTATCGTACAGAAATTTTATAAATCGTGTGTGTAAAAATATGATGAATGTAGAGTCTATAAAATACTGTACGTTTTTAAGCATCACTTTCACATGCTCTTACTCTCCACGCTCTATTAAGATCCTAACTTACACAATTCTAACATGTATGTATAAAAATATATTATTCCATGAATTATAAAATTTATGAACTGCATGTTTGCAATAGTTGAAATTTAATGCTGTGGTTGAGATAGTGTTTGCATGTTAATGGTAGAGGTATTCTGCATTTCAATCGGAGACTTTTAATCGGGTTATTAAAGTTATACAATATTTTAACATGTTCAATGTCAAGTTTTGAATAACAATAATACAATAATAGCGTAATGTATATGTGTTTGTCAGTCATCCAACAACACGCCTTATATTATTTTTAAAACTCATTTTATTTACAGCAACCTAATTAACTTCTTTAACAAATTTTCAAAACGTTGTTTCTTAAAAAGCGTCCCGCGCCTTTGTTTAGTTTTTCATTAGGCCAATATATGTCATGCTTAATCTGTTGGCAAGAGACATAAATCTTTAAATTCCCTTGATTTAGCAACAATATTAATTCATCAAGTTGTGATATAAGCAAGCGAGTTTTTGCTGTAAAAAGTATAAAAAAAATGACCGAAACAATCACCAGGAATCTGAGCAGTCGATATGCCGTGGAGGCTCCGTGACCTCGCAAGCCTCGCCTGAACGTGACCTTTCAAACAATGGCCGCCGCATTCAAATCAGGGCCCTGAGCTTTCGACACAACATGACGGAGCTTTTTATTTTTTTTACTAACCGCGTAGGGCAGAAATCATGACGGGGTTTTGGGGATGAACATTTTTAAATAGAACGAGGTCATCATTAAAAATATATTCACTATAGAATGAAAAGTGAAAAAAAAACTAACCACCACTAAAACTTAGTATTAGGTATTTTAAGAAGTACTCACGAACGCAAAAATAGGAACGCTCTTAGTTGCATCAGTAATATTTGGCAATAATATAATAATATTTGACAATAATATAATATCTGACATTTAGATAACCAAAGCTTTTAGAAAATTCGGCTTAGAAAAAGAAATGAATGCTGATGCATAATAAATGTTCATGTAAAGAACGAAATGATAACGTCAGTTACGTTATTTTTGATTTCATATTAAAATTGAACAGTTGCATCGCGTTATGGAGATTTGAAATACCCGGTGCGAACAACTGCGTAAACGCGCGCGCAAATATGGTGATTTCTGCGTAATCACACGAGCAATCTTTAAGATGTAGGAAACATAGTCGACTTTTTCACAGAAGCAATTACTGGGCCGCGTTGACGCTCGAAATAGCCGCTCGATTACGCGGCCCAGGTTCAATCCCCGCCGACTGGTTCTGTAGAATAGGACAAGTTCTACCCAGATCGTGATTTAGCTATCTAGTCGTGGCGCCTGCTAAGAACCCCTCGCCCTTTGTCTCTATCTTACGATATCTATTGCACTCGTGATCTTTACTTCCGCTGATGCGTCACGTCCGTAACATTTTATTACTTATTCAAAATGCGTAACGTTTCTTCAATGGTTCGGATTCTGATTTGTGATATTCAAGGCAATTTTACAAGTTTTGTCTTAGTTGAGATGTACATCAAAAGTAATAAATTTTCACCTGCTGTACAGATCTTATAATAACTAACTACCAATTAAATTTCATAAACTCTTTAATTTACTTCAACCAAAATAACCCAATTAATTGAATAGATACACACCAATTAAAAGTGGGTAGAAATAAATAGGCGAGTTTTATGACTATAAATCCAATTACGATTCTCAAATCTATACTCCGAAATCAAAAACCCCGATCTGTCATTGCCGTACACAACTTTCTATTCGACTCATTAAACTCACACAAACAGGCGCACGTGTCCGCCGCGCCGGCGCCGAACTGGTTTGAAGTTGGCGCGTATTTTGACCAATCGGGCGCGTGCGCAAGTTCGTGGAACTCTTGTCCTCGAACGTGGTTGGCCAAGAACTTTTTACTACTTACTACTCGCTTGATGCCGCTTGGTAGTAAGTACTTGTGCTTGCTCCTTTGTTAGTTTGTGACCTAACTTGCAACGGACTTTTCATTTCAAACTTCAGCATGGGTTGGCAAAAAGGAAGACATATTTTGAAGCTTTAGATAGCTGACTTGAATGTGTATCTTTGAAATGATCTACAAATATTTATATAAATTCCGTTAAAATGTAACAGAAAACTCGTATAATTTAAATTCTGAGACCATTAGCAACCGTTTTGCAACCCGACATCCGCTCGCCCACTGCTGTTTTTTTTATTACTGGAGAACGTGGGTGAAAATTTAACTAATCTGGTATATTTAACAAATTATAAGACGATTATATGATTATATAACGAAGTTTTAGTGCAGACTTTATAACAGTTTTTATATCTACCAATACATACAAATGTTATATGTTTAATCAATTCAGCTGTACAATTTAATTAAGTTGAACTCAAAACTAAGGTGAGCAGTACTGGCGTTTATAATTCCAATTTGTTTTGCAAAGGCAGAAAGGCGCAACGAAGTACGATAGCTTTAAGACCAAGCTAATAAAGAGCTCTAACTGAGTCAGAATCCGTTTTGATGAGAGGCCATGCGAACTTGGACACTATTTTGGTTTTTGTTCCAGGAGACCGATGCACAAATTAAGACAAATAATTGAAGATGCCAGGGCACCGTTTAAATTGAGATTTTATTGAAAGAAATTGAGCATGTTTTTTAAAATTAGTTTCAGCAATTTTAAATAAAACTGTTTCTTAAATTTATATATAATTTTATTAGTACCTACATTGTTAAAAATTTTTAGGCTAATGTTGTTAGGACAAATTACTTTTATATCTGATGAAGTCAGTGTGTAGGTGAAGTCGGGGGACGAAGAAAATTAGTTATTATACGTAGACTACTCACAACTAAGTCATGATCAGTGTGCATTTACAAGAATATGAACCATAGACAATGAACGCTCGGTTTGTTCTTTGATATAAAGTGCTAATTAAAACTTTTACTTTGCTCTACTTTCTGCCGGCAATTGTGTAAAACCAGCGTCTCTGACTGAACACAGGGTTTACATACACCGGATCACTATTTGAAAGTTCTTGGTGCTTGTCAGACGTACTATAACAAAATAAATAAAACGCGTATTTGTCTGCAGTAGTATATTGTTTGAAACTCAATAGTCTACGACGACGATTGGATATTTGTTATTCCTTCACACCAAAACTATGGAATTGATTTTTACAAGGCTATATATATTAAGATATTATTTTTCATTATCAACAATTACAAGGATATAAGGCATAAACAAAACAAATCGGTTAAGATTTCAGATCTCACCTTAACCCAATATCCTCCATTTAGAGTTTAATATTGCTATCAAAATTTTGACAGTTTTGCTATTGCTTGGTCTGTCGCCCAGTAGACGCAGACTAAGTCGCGGATGGATGCTATGCTAAAAAAGCAGTCAGATTAGTAAGTAAAACGTTTCAGGTACAATTTAAAAATTTACCAACTAAATAAGTCAACGACTACAAAATTGAAATATTTCGACCCAATAACTTGTATTCCATTATTTTAGCAAGCCGCAACAATGTCTACCAAAGGAGGGCTGTATCTCAAAACCACACAATAGGTCATTCGTCTTTGTTAAAACTATTTTCATAGGTCTAGTAGCTGAACATGAGTTAACGTCCTTCGCACAGATTGTAACTGCAACTTGCCTTGAAAGCACGTACGATTGAGCCGAACGTGCTGCCCGCTGCAGGCACAGGCAAACTGGGCCGGAAGTAACCAATGCCAATGTTAAATTAATCTCTCTTCATTTTAAAATTGGCTTTGCTGTTATACTACTTGCTGTTATAGTGTTAGTTTCCATACTCCTCGGAAAGGGCTTGACCAATTCTTATGAAATTATATGCATATTCTGTAGGTCTGAGAATCGGCTACTATCTATTTTTCATACCCTTAAGTGATAAATAATCCAACCCTAACATTTCTATTTTAATAATTTTTGGATGTTTTTATAATGTGACATTAAAAAATACATACAACCCGAAATTTTTACCTTTCTATCAATTTTATATCAATTTTATTGCGAACCACGTTTGCCGGAACAACTAGTAATACTCTAATAAATCGGCACAATTGGAAATCAACTGAAGAACCAAAAATGGACGCTGGCTGTTATGATAATGATACTTTAATAATTTCCTCAGGCTTACCTATTACCAAAAAAAAAGTATATATCAGAAACTTGTATAATTATAACAGAGAAAATCCGTTCGAACTCCTGTGTTTTATACAGATTTGATATATAATCGTGTAATAAAAAAATAATTCACACTAACATTATCAATGCAAAAGCAACTGTTTGTCAACAGACTACACATGCTAAGCTAGTGAAGCAAAAATTGGCATGACAACATCGATATTATGAACGGGGCGGGGGTTCTTCTGATACTGGGATAAATTATGGTCCACTTAGTAATGGACGGAATTTTAGAATTATAATAATAAATATTAAATTACCTCGTCATATTTGTGGAGTATACACCATTTAATTGTGCAACCGTCATCAAGCATGATTTTAATGATTGTGTTATTCGTTAACCATTATAAAAATGTTAATAGTCTGCAATGAATGAGCGATATTGTTCATTTGTTTTCTGAAATTAATACGAAAAAGTAGTAACTAATTAATACGAAGTGAACCCCGTAGGAAATTATAGTCTAGAACCTCCTCTGCACGAGTCTGTAATTTACTCTATTGTTTCGTTCTCCTTTCATTTTGCTGAACACTATATTTAGCTAAAAAATGTTATAAAGCACACATTAAACTTTGTATTTTTGTACCTTTGTACTTAATACGTTCGACCGGCCAATAAATGTATATCTTGGTGTAGTAAAGTTACAATATTGAGTCTTTTAGACTTATTATCTAAAGTTACTTCAACGAAATATATATTCAGAAAATCGCAGTTAATATAAAAAAGTCCATGTTATCTCACTCTTCCTCAGCATAAAGATATATCTCTGTAGGTTTTATATAATTTATAACCGACTAATTCTATTAATTATTTTAAAATTAGTTTCTTTTTTATATTATTAGCAATAATAAAAATTAATTCAAACAACATCTCATACATTGACCTGACTCCAAGGTAAGTCGCCAAAGGACTTGTGTTACGGAGATGAGACAACTGAGGAATTACAAATATAATTCTTGATATATATTTAACACCGAGTCTCAAAACAAACTCAAATATTGGGTGGGGGTTGAACCCACGATCCTTAGCGTACAAATTAGGATCACTATCATCTATGCCATCCGGCCTGCCATAGGTTATAATCGGCTTCTTGTTATTCTTTTTTAATTATATTAATTATTAATAGTCCCTATATTATTAATTACTGTTTTCCTGTTCTGCTAAAAAAAAATTAATGACAAAAACTAAGTCTGCATATCCGGTTTAGGTATAGCATTAAAAAAAATATTGTGCTTATAGTAAAGTAATTGGAAAAATATCGCAGTCAAAGACATCAACGACGATATCACAAGACTGACCATAGATTGCCTACTTCCGTCCGATTGTTTTATTTCCTCAAGCGATCCTTAGCCGCTGTTAGAATCAATTTGACGGTCCGTATATAATGGAATGAAACGAGCAATGGACTCACGTCACGCGAATCGTGCCTCAGCCTCAGCCCATCTCTTCCACTCAAGATTGTATCAGAGTACAGGGGATTAGAAAAGTGGTGTTAATAATAACAATTAATTTTATAAATAATAATAGAATTGCTATAATATGGAACATATTATTGATTAGTAAGATATTTTTTCCCGGCATGTTATTACATTGATAGTACTTTAAAGTATATATAATGTATGGTAAATATATTTCAAATAACTAAATAGAACCGGTGACTTCATTTTATTTATTTAATATAATTTTACTTAATAATTCTTATATATAGGTATATAGAAAAAACAGTACAAACACAGATCTTTCTTGACTTTTGTAAAACCCCAATTTCATACATCTAGTGACCAGACCTTCTTTTTGTGTATAACTCAATGAATCTCGCGCGTCTCATCTGCTTTTGTCAGCGACTGTACTCGGTTTACATGCGCACGCGCAGCTGCAGGACCGGTTCTGTACAATATTCTGTCGTGTCACTACGATAGAACGCGGCCTTACAAATATAAACTACTAATTTTAACACCTACTTATAAGGCCTTAGATGGAAATTGTGGGCAACTGAACTCTTATTGATAAACATCATCGGTGAGGTGGGCTTAGACTATAATAATATAAACAAAATTCTGGTAAAGGAATTAGGTGGCTAATGTTGTATTTAGAAATTAATATTATTTAACTTGGCCGGGAGGTACCCGCGTACCCGCGTGTAAATAAAAGAAGCTGATTGACATATCAACGCGGGGCCTAAACTATATGGGTTAAACACTAGCCATTTTTTCACAGGCGGATGAATCATGCCCTATAAAGGTAGAACATGGGTGAAAAGTTAGTAGGAAACTGCTGTTTTGAAGTTATTTGAACGTAATTCAATATAAAGGTTTTTCATTGAATGTTAAAAAATACGAGTAAAATATTTTTTTTGAAAACCTCTTTTCGTAAAAGGGGGTTGCAAAGTTGGTATGAATGTGCAATTTAACGCGGATGAAACCGAGGGGCATTGCTAGTATTTTCTGTGGCGCCAACGCTTTAGCTTTCTTATGTGCGATGTTTGTTTGTACACTATAAATATATTTTATTGCAGTGCGTGAAGATTTTGGAGTACATTTGTGCTATTCAAAACCTTATTCACCGATAAAGTATTTGCAATAAACTTTGGCATTAAATATAATACAAGAAGAAACACTCGTAGATTTTAAACAATAAGAATAGAACATTTTAATTTTCTAGATAGCTGCAAGAGATCCGGTGGTCTATACCATAGAGACTATAGAGAATACCTTTACCTAATTTAAGTATGTTTTCATTCAAACAGTAGTGTATGTTATATTAAAATTTATAATTATTGCTTTCTATATAAAAAAAGTTTAGCCCACAACGAGTACAAATTTTTCGCTACACAGGTTAATGTTTAGTTAATTAAAATCATATAAAAGATCACACAATGGTTCTGCAGTGATATTCATGAAGAGCTTAATTTGAATTGGTAAAAAAATGGACGCCATGTAGGGATGAGGAAAATCAAGCTAAGCGTTTTGTGAAATGCAACACGCAAAAAAAGGTACCTGGAATATAATAGCACATCCTTAACTTTGTAAATCGGAACGAGAATAGATGGTGTCAGTTTATACTCGTATTCATTCACCGCCGAATTCTATCTACGTCGTTTTACAATTTAGCGAGGGGGCTTACATTTTGCATAATATCGATTATGCTTATGACGCTTGGTTTACACACTAGGCATAATCATCGTACACCATAATATTGACGAATTTTAACTATAATAACAGTCAAAAAGCATAAAACTATAGAACATATAAATAACAATACTTTAAATATAAAAAAATTACTTTAATTCTTTCGATCATTATTTAGCCGGTTTCAATTAATCATCTTTTGGATTAATTAATTCAATATGCAAGTTAATCGTTAAGCCTATTTTTTAATTCGTTTTAAGCAAAGGAGAAAACAAATCCCGCAGCATTAATCAGCGCGGAAGTGATATTCTAGGGCCCAAAATGTCTTTCTCGAGAACTTTATTGGATATCAAACTTAATGTTGATCCTATAGTCCCACTCCCACGTGGAGCAAACAAGCGTCGCCCACCACCACAATTAGTCCGCCAGCATCCAGATCAGATTATTGGTTTAGCTACCTAATATGTGGGAGGCGAAGGGCGTTTTTATTATAGCCCACGGTTCAGCTCGAGCTTTATGAGTCAAACACTTAGATCAGATATACGTCTGGCAATTGCACCGTGTGGCCTAACTTGTTTAATTTAACTTTATAGGGCGCTTTACGGCCGCAACTCGGTCTTCTTGGACTTCATCTTATACTGCATCCTGCGGTCACTTATCCCATAGCGACAGTCCATTATCCCTTTAATTCAATAGCACTATACATAAGTTCCGTGTCAGCGCGCGCTACGTGAAGTCCATTGCGAGTCTGACTTTAAAAGTATTATGAAAAAAAAGAAAAAGAGTCACAATCGATTACAAAATATTATAACTTACACATACGATTTTGAAAACTCTCGTCCTCCACTATTCACTTATTACAATGGTAGTAATTAAAGTGATTTTTCTATTGTTACTTATACGAATTAAGCCAAAAGTTATCAATTGCTTACAAAAGTCCAAGACCTTACGGCCGGTGCCTTTCACCCCGGTGTAAAACGAATGGTTGTAAACTCATAAATACTTACAAATTACATCATCTCGCAGTGGTCAGCCATTTCACTTGATTTACAGTGTAATTAATAATTCCCACCAGCCAAGTGCAGTGTCAAGCTTCAAGTGTGGGAGAGGCGTAGGCTGTTGTACTTTGTTACAGGTTATTATTTTCGTTCTGTCACTAAGTAGATTGAACTGCGCTTGTTTTTTGTGTTTTTTCTTTGTATTACTCAGTTGGCAAACAAGCATACTTTCCGTTATGGTAAGCGGTCACTGAAGCCTATAGACGCTTGAGTTACCGTAAAATACAGCGCATCACCAAACACCACTATCTCTCACACTCTTCAAACCTAATATATATTAATTACACTAACCTAAAATTATTATAAAACTCTGATAGCTAGTTGACGTCAGCACCGAATCTTCTATAGGGTATTACTGATAGATGCGTCATGAACCTGCATTAAAACTTATCTTTGATCTATTTGGTAACAGCAGCTTTTTACATTTAAAGTAGTCTTGCCCTATTTGTTTAATGACACTGTTTGCCCAACATGGCTTTGAGGTTTGTGACATTATGAAACTACTACCGCAGAACTAGCAGCACCCCGCGGTGTCACCCGCGTTAATTTATGGAACAAACCAAGTATCACTTATGCTCCGCTGTTATTGGTCCTAGCGTGATGTTATATAGCCTTTCTTGATAGGTTAAGGTATGTATGTATATAAATATAAATAATAACTATTTATATATATATAGCTATTACTCATTTAAATTTGCTTTTCATCAACCGCGAACACAAAAGGAATATGTTCATATAAATATTCTATATGTTCATATAAATATTTGCATTTCATATGAGTACGTGACGGCATTTGTCAACCGCAAACGTCAATTTCCAACGCACGCGAGCGTGCGCGCGCGCATTGCACGGACGTTGCCGCCATCTGATGCATATTGCGGTTCCTCATGTCGCGACATTTATTGACATACGTCATCGACAAATACCTGTTGCTTAATAATTTGCGTCAAGTCGACAGTGGGGAAAGAAATATGTATTTGTTGTAGCGTTCTTCTTTGATAATAAGATTAATTGTATGAGTGTAGTTATACTTTAATAGCAAACAAACGTATGCAAATAATTGATGTCTATAGAACCAATTAGTCACAAACAGTGTTGTATCCTTGTACTTTAACGTAAGGTATCGGCAGAGAATAGTACCTGCCCTTGTGCCAGGTGTCGTTATAGGCGACTGAAGTACCAGAGGCGAAAGATGGCGGTATATTTAGCGAAAGAGCGTACGAGCGTAGGTGGAGACGGCCAGCAGCATCCAAGTTTTAACTACTCTCTACGATAGCTTTGCAACATGGATGCGAACACGCTTGCCCATAAAGGTGAAATTCTCCCTTCTTTGGGGAGGCAGTTGACGTCCAATGGCTGATATGATGATAAAGAATCTTTTATAAAGAATATTGTAAGAAAATTGAGTTATAAAGACATAGACAAATCAGACCAACATTAATACTTATATTTTAAAAAGCTACGCAAAAATCTTCCATACCCAGTTTAAAGAAAGTTTTCCATGGTTACGCGCGCCCAGCTGGTGACCGGTTATGAAACTGAGCTAAAATAGGTTGTTTGTTTCTTGTTAGAGCTAAACAAATCGATTGTCAGTTGCGTGTGAAACAATAAAAGTGTTGCAAAACAGCACCTTCAACCTTCACCTGCAGTGAGGGGCCCAAGCCTGGAATGGCATATGCCATATGCAGATATCAAACAGGTAGAGATGTTTCAAGCGGTCTGACGATCGATTTAATAAGCTTTTATACTATACTAGCTGTGCCCGCGACTTCGTCCGTGGTATAGTTTTTTTTGGGTACCATACCTCTTTACCTTAACTTATATAAACTTTGAATGTCATGTTTATTTACATCGAATCAATGGCTTGAAACATAAGTTTTAAGTTTCTAGCTCCAAAAATAGTGGTACTTCCATACAACTTTTCATCCCCCCTTTCAACCCCTCACAACCCTTTTTTCGAAGATTGTCTGTACCAAATTTAATCAAAATCGGTTTAGAGGTATAAGCGGGAAAGCGTAACAGACAGAGTTTATTTAGATTTTATAATATTAGTAGGGATATCTATCTACGTTTCGCTTTTAGAAAGCCATTTTAAAAATATTCTAGCCTGATAAGAAAATTTATATAAGTATACTAGAGACCCGCTCCGGGTGCACCGAGGATAAAAAATGGTTATTGTGTTTGAAGATTTTTATTCTCATACGAATCTACATTCATTTACAATGAGATATTACAGTTATAACAAATAATATAAATATTTGCCGGTACTCGACTCCAAATACAATTTCAGCCTATTCCGAAACATATTTATACTCTCACACTCCTTTATGTAGTTAGGCAGCTCATTGAATAGCTGTGCTCTATCAAACAGTACTGTCTACTTTCCATACAGAGTTCTAGGTGCTGATAGCATAGTTGCACTTAATTATTAGTTCGGAGATTGTGGGGATTGTTTTTTATAAACAGTCTTATATTACTTTGAAAGAATTTGTAACTAATTTTTACTAACTTGCATGTATTAAACTTGTATAATTGAGATAGATTAAATATTTTAGTTTTATCATATATGTGAATAGTTGGTGTAGGGAAGGGATATTGAAAGTTTTCAGATTTCTGTAATGGATTAAGGTTTGTGGGTGCAGCTGAGTCCCAAATCTCGATAAGATAAGTGTGATTTCACCAAGGCATTATACAGAGTTATTTTACTTTTGGGGTATACAGTGTGCTATTTTACGAAAAGCTCCTGCCAAAGATGTAATTTTTCCCCTCACATGGTTAATGTGCGCCGTCTATGTTAATTTATCACCAATGTATAGTCCCAAGTATTTCTGGGACTATACATTAATGGAAATATCCTATGATCCGATGATATTGAGGGACATATCCCTAAGAGATGGACATATACTTCCGCGGACTTTTTTGTGGACGTTTTTATGTTGTACAATACTGTAGTACTTTATTTTGGTCTATCTCGTCGGATGCAGCCAACGTTTGAAATGTAATCGCAAAATAATGATGTTTATGTACCATCACATTTAAAACTTCTACATTTATCAGTGTTTTTCTACTATATAAGGCATGTATTGTACATATAAACCTTCTTTTTGAATCACTTTATTTATTGAAGATTCCGCATCAAAATCCGTTGCGTTGTTTGCGTAATGCAGTATATATAGGTAGGTTATTTTTCGTCATATATGACGAGGCAAAATAGACCTATTAATTATTATTTAGAACGCAAGTTGAATGCAGTAATTATCAATTTTACACTATTTGAA
Source organism: Heortia vitessoides (assembly GCA_020976665.1). Taxonomy (NCBI): domain Eukaryota; kingdom Metazoa; phylum Arthropoda; class Insecta; order Lepidoptera; family Crambidae; genus Heortia; species Heortia vitessoides. Next base: position 5,773,934 of record JACJUM010002878.1, on the reverse strand, counting down.
TATACATAAATAGACACACCGTCCCATGCCAGACCGACTGAAAGCTGATAAATTAATGTGACCGGGCAATCTGTACCTATAAAATTTGCGTCATTAGGTATTATTCCAAGTAATTACTGCGATTGGTCGCGGCACCGCATTTTGCCGTGGGCGTTAGATTTGATGAATTTAAGTATTTATGCAAAGGAATGCTGGATATTTTGATAGGAAGGTCGAATAACAGATTGTCGTTCTCGTGGCATACTAGATCGAATGACCTCCTTAAATTGGCTACTTTACAACGGGAAAGTCCATATGTACGGCTTAATTTATAATGTTTTGAGTAAATAAAAACATAACAAACAAAAATTACATAATAAGAATAAGATAGATTTCACTGTTTACGGTAAAGTAAACATTCAATAGTTTAAAATAATAATACGATAATCTTATAACGGGCCCGATGGCGCATTCGATAGTGACCCTTACTTGTCCGCCAGGGGTCGTGAGTTCGATCTTCAACCAGAACAATAATTTGTAAAAAAAATGCATGTAATTGAGTATTATGATACCAGTAACACAAGCGCTTTAAGCGACTTATTGAAGATTATAATGTGTGAGTTGTTGTGTATACCTATTCCTTATGCGAAGGGTCATATCCAAATGTCTTTATAATGCCAAGCAAATAATGAATAAATGAACATTTCAAGCAAATTCACCAGACAAGCATTAAAGTCAAATATGTATAAAATAAAGCAAAAACAGAGTGCCCCAGAATTGCCACATATAATTCGGATCGCGCTAATTACCAATCAAGTTGTCATTTAATCACTTCATGAATATTCTGGTTTAGCCGGTGTTTGGGCGTTTGCCTCTTAAACAGGTTGAAGAGAAATGGACAGGCCAAGTGGAACGCGGCACACATTCGATGATCGCACCCAAAGACCGGGTACGCAGTGAGAGTGTCCGTTTTGTGTGCCGAAGTCAATCGGCTGGGATGACCCGCTCCATACATAATGTTATGCGCGCTCACGAATGCATAAATAGTGGTGTGTGAACTATAATAACTAATAAATAGAAGGAGAAGTGACTGCGCTATCAACGCAGGCCATAAACTATAAGGGTTAAAAACTTGAAATTTTGCAATTCAGTATAAAGGTTCTTAATTGAAAGTCATGAAATACATATAAAATACTTTTTTTTGTATTTTCATATATCCTTTCCTAGTAACCCCTGTGCCGGGTACCCCTGTGCAAAAATTATAGTTTCCAACCCTTATAGTTTAGGATCTGCGTTGATACGTCAGTCAGCTTCTCCTTTTATATATAAAGATAACTTAATTTTCAATGTTAATTACTTCGCTTGCAATCTCGTTCTTCTAGCAACTTCGTCAAATCACTCCGGTCAACTAGTACATTACGAGTATGAATCAATTATGACTATTGCCAGTTTGAGATCAATAACAGTTCATATAGCGATGGTACAAGAGCTAAATTCGCTTTAACCTTCTTTAACACCTAAGCGTCTATTCCCGTTTAGAATGAATTCATAACATGAGCTCTGTGCCGAGTCGTTATTCTGATGCCGATTGAATGGTGTGTTTATACTAAACAAGTAATTCTAGCGCTAATATGTAACTAAGCTGCAAGCAGTCATTATTTATCGATAGGAACGGTACATCTAGCCGCTGCACTTAGTCCCCGCTTTATATCCGTGTGAACTGAATAGCAGGTGGCTCCTTTGTCACATTTACTGCTATCATTGAAAAGGCTGCCCACACAAAAGTTTCGCTCAATTTTTTAATAAGTGCTCAGTCGTATTTCACCGCACGTTTGTTTGGTTTTGTATTAGACGCCATTAGTTCCACCCTAGATTCTCTTGTTCAGTTTCGTTAGATGCAATTGCATGCAATTCTAAGTTAGTTTTTTATATAGTGCTATCGTCAAAATGCTATTATAATGCAGGTGCTATTGTGCTTTTGGAAACGCAAGCTTGAGAATTTACTGCTTTTGCTTTAAATGAATAGAAAACGTTGGACTTTCTCACATAGTGTATCGTGGTTAAATTTTTAACTGGAAATAGTATTTTTGGTTTACATTCACAGTAGACATATCGTTAAAGAATTTTTATATGCTGTGTAACAACAAAATATTGGTATCCATATAATCTTTTTTAAAGAAGTTTGCATATATTCTTATGTCAATAGATGTTAGAGAATTTTGGCCCATAACATCTATGCCCTATACTTAAGCCCTGCCCTATTGAGTTTACGCTGCCAGTATCACAATCACCTATTCGAAGATCCAATATAGAGAAATGTACTATTCTATTCGGCCAGCACCGTACGTTACCTTGACATGTTCATCTACCTAAATGTTTTTATAATTTTCCTGAAATATTCAAGTAATAATTATATTTTAAAAGCTGCACTTAAAATTCTTCTAAACGCACGCCTGTGTATCTGCAAAGCATTGGCTATTAACCACAGCATCTACATTTACGTAAGTGCAATTACAATTATTACATGGTTGCGCGAGTGGCTGATTGCGATGAAGTATGCAACCAAACCCCTGACATTTCAATACTTGATCGATTCCATCTAACGAACGGCTTGTGTGCGCAACCTCGGTCCAGTACTGTATATATCAACGTGTTATCCATGGATATTGTTAGTTTTAAACATATGAAGGGCATGCCATTTTTAAGAGACTGTTAAATAAAGCCTATTTCTTTACAACAGCATTTGAAGGTTAATTTGATGTCTGCTTGACAGTAATTTGCATGCGAAAGTTGATTTCTATTTTTTGTTAAAGATAAATACATTTTACGTGTCAAATGGTTATCGCTATTAGCTTTTAACATTTTAGCATCCAAAGGTTCCCTGTAAGAAATAAGCCCGCCTCTTGTCCTATTCCATGTGTTCGTTTTGATTTGATTGGTGCAAAATATGGAGAACATTTAAATTATTATTTTTTAAATGATATAGGCCAGGTAGTTGCAAAGCTTGATACTCGATACCTATGCAGTCGGAGTAGAGACAGAGATAATGTTTACCGTACAGTTCTCGTTTGCTTATTATTATTTACTTCAAGGCTGATGTCGTCATTCGTACGATATGGCAACCGCACCGTAGTTCCAAGAAAAAAACTGGTATATCACGCTGTTAAGCGTGGTGTAATATTTTCATATAGGATTAATATGATTTAAGAACTTTTATTTTAGTGACGGTTAGCATAAACAGTAACCAAATATCCTTTCATATAAAAATATTGCTATTATTATGCTTATAAAATACAACAGTTGCTGCATATTACCTAATGTATAATACAACATCAAAAACTTACTGTTACTAACCCCAAATGACACATTTATACCTTAAATGCTATTTCTTTGCCTGCTGTTTCTTAGTCTAAATTTACACAAACCTAGTTTTACTTTACTTTGAATAAAATAAAAACTTATTCTCTAATATTTAAACCTTATTTAATAGGTATTATGACAAAGTAGACTAGGTAATTAATTTAATGTGAGCATTTAGGATGAAACCGGCATTACAGTTAACGAATTACAAATATTACTAGATTTATGTTCGACATAAGTAAATGTTTAGTTTTAAAATATCGCTTATTTACAACACAACTCTATAGGGCCCAATGTACACATAAGAACACTATAATAAAGATTCTATTTTTGGAATAAGCTTTTTTTTATTATTCAAACAAGTGATATATAGATGCCAATGGTGCAGTGCCAAATCGCTGGTGGAGTATCCAAATAACGGGTTTCGTTAACGTAAGAAAGGCAGATATAAGGTGACATTGTTTTTTGTTTTGTTTGGAGTTTGCTATTAATAAGTTAAATGGAGATGTGTGAACTCAGCGGCGCGGCTTCCGCGGCAACTAGTTATTATCCTACGTCCCGTTATGGTCGGAAGAAGTGCGTCCCACGATGCCTCGTCTCCAGTTACCGGCTCCACTTTATACCGGGAACAGGAATCAAACCAGCAAATGTAGTCAGAATAAAAGTATTTATCTAGAAACGAACATTGCTAGATCTTCCTTAATGTGCGTCTATAAATGAGTAACGCACCTCCTCCTATAACAGGTGTCGTAAGAGATGTCTGATACCGATAGATGGTGATTTATCTATCCGAAACAGTGTAGCTGAATGGCGGAGATGGGCAGTATTCCCGTTGTGTCGATGTGCTTTGCGATTGCCACCACGCCTGTCTAACAATTATTTGCAAAATTCTCCTTTCTTAACAGTGGATGTTCTGCGACTTTGACACACGATGTTGATGGATGTTTAATTCTCAATATTGTAATATTAGTGTGCGGGGGTTAGTTTGCCTAATTGAAGAAAATAATAATGTAGTGATTAGATTTTATTTATTATCCGTTGCCGACATTCAAACACGAACTAGTTGACCCCCAGCTGTTATTGTATTAAACATAAAAACCATGCCATAAATTTTGTTTATGTATATAACTTTTTTTTTTTTACATAAAGCCTTTATAAACGCCTTTGCTAATAATGCCAGGACCTTTTTTCATAAATTACTTACCAGAATATACATTTTACTAATCATATGGATCTAATCTTACCTAAGTCTAATCAGAGTTAAAAAGTATATAAAATTGTTTAAATTTTTTCTCTATCTAAGCAGCCTTGTTTATTTTAGAAAGACCCGTACAGCTAATCTAGACAACATCACAGATTTGAGGTAGGAAATGCCATTAAAAAACATAAAACTACTTTGCCTTAATGTGACTCTACTGAGCTCACTTAATTACCAAAATGACAATACGTAAAAGTAACACAAAGGATCTTTTGTTCAGTCCCAAAGTAATGGTGCTTTGACCTCACTCACCGTTCTCTCAGTACAATAGTTGCAGTCTGACCGATATAGCCTGACCGTCGGTCGATGATCTAGACTAAGGCTAGATCAGCCGGCGTTCGACTATGCCATAACTTGTCTATACACCATGCGCTTAATTGCTAATAGCACTACATAAATAGCTCGTACAAGATTCTTTAAGTCTATACAAATTCCATACAAAGAATACGGGAATAAGAGTAGCATATGCTCACTTATCAGGCATGTAAAGAGACGACGAAATCCATCGTAAAATCAACTCTAAAACATATTGCACATGCAATTTGTATTGATAAAACGTTTGCTTTTAATTAAGTGTTCCTCGATTGAAAGTAGAACGTTTAGTGGCAATATTTCAAAATCTCGCCTCTAACAAGATCATTATTGATTTATTTCTGCTCATTGACAAACTGCGAATTGTATGTATATTGGGTAAGTAAAGCTCTAAGAAAGCTTTGTAAGTAGACGCAACCGGACCCCCTTATAAGCCTCCTACGTGCTCTGTCTCGCTCGCACGCGCACGCGTAGGCGTTCGGCGCCAAAGCCTCGTTTCTTATCTTTGTCGCGCATGCGCTTGCGCAGCCTGTCACTACCAACGTTGCGTACACAGCGCTCCTCTATCGACGCGGGTAGACGCGCGTAGCCATCTGTCATATTTCCATATCTAAGCGAAAAAAAATAAACATACAAGTTTTCACTTGCGTGTGTTACCTCTTGGAATGAAGTGCGTCTAAAGTTCTTAATAAGTGAAGTGTAACAGTGACATTTGAAATTAATTCATTATCAAGTGAGTGGTATTGTATCGGAATCATTGGAAGTGACTTCGTGCAGTGAAGTGGTTTGTTGTTAGCCTTGTATATGACGGCTGTATGGCTGCTTACTAAAATACATGTGCTAATATATTCTAATGGCTGCGACTATTGCAATAAGTAAATTCGATATTCAGGGTCAAATATCAATCGACAGAGTTAAATAATAAGGGTGTTTTGCAATAGTTATTATAGATCGCTTGATCGAAATACTCGATCTGAGTTAAGTATATTGGATGGTTAGGTTCTTTCGCCATAAAATTATAAATGTGGTACTGCAATCTGGTCTAGCCGTGTCTAATCTATTTCTCGCTGCGATAGCTTGGCGACGTTATGCACTCGACGTCCTGATATGTGACGATCAGTTGTCGTAATATCGTAAATAATATTCATTCTATACATTCGTTGCCTTTTTTGCTATATTTTCTTAATTTTTCATATCGTAATACTGCATAAATTTTAAAAATTAAAAATTTATTACCAAAAATCGAATCTTGCAAAAATTGACATTGTAATGCGTTAAGATTTGTTTTTTTTAACAACTTACTATTAATTTGAGCAATTCTCAAAATGACTGCCATTGTTTCACCCACGGACTGTACTTGCACTCCACTTGTTATGGAGTTCGCCAAACAATCGGCCCACGCTGTTTGTCTTTTATCATACACGCTCTCATTGTCCTCGGATACTTGCGAATTACTCCCACCTACCTGAGACAATTACAGAGAATTAAGCGCTGTTTAAACTTCAAATACACACACACACATACTATTACAATAACACTAAAATAAGCCCTAGCTTTGAACACGCTCAACTGTCAGTGAAGTGAGAATTAAAAGTAAAATAACAGAAGCCTATGCTAATAGTGGAACAATTTAGGAGAAGGAAAGTAAAAAGTAATCAAATTAATTAAAGATGATTCATCCTAAAACGGTTTGATATTTTACAAAATTACTATAGTTATCAATCCTCCACAATAGTTAGATGTGATTGAATTCGTCGCTCTGCTTGCACATAACAATTACCAATTCGATATCGAATAATCGAGTTGCGAAAGTTCATCACACTTCGATACGCGATAACGATATCTATCGGTATAAACCTTTGCTGCCATTAGCCGTTCACGTAATAGGACCCTGTGTTACTCATTGCTTAGTTACTTAACTAGCTTACGGAGTTGAAAATCTTGGTAGACTGCAATAGAAAGTGTCTATTAGTACTAATACTTTCTTCGATATATATGTTGATGTGTGTAAGACACTTGATTACCTCTCCTTTTGCAAAATATGTAGTAGCAGACACACATTGATACCGAGAAATATCTAAATCTGGAAAACATGTTTGTTTTATATCTTCTAGAATAAGTTACTCACGACTCGGATTATAAGATTGTAATTTACATAACTTTATCATTTATTTTTCCACATAACGCTGCGATAGTCACGAATATCGGCTCGTGTAATTGTTATTCGATGTTTGATGAGGTAACCTACATGCGTTTGCGTTACCTTGAATTTTCTTCTTAGGTGTTGATGGGCACAATAGCCAATTTTATGCCTTGTTGGATTCTAAAGAATTAAGGGCATAATGTATTGTTTGAAGCAGTTTAGGAAATTGATAATGACCGCAATTCGGATTTTACTCACGATGATTTAGAGATGCAGCAATTTACCTCTAAACCTTGAAATTCAAAGGTGAAACTTTTAAATAAATGAGACGTAAAATGTAAACTCTCATTGCCAAAAACCGTGAGAAAGCCTGCTAAACGCTGCACCCTTTGGATTCCGAGTAAAGGATTGCGTTCCAAGGTCTCTGTCATAAGGTATGACTAACCATGGATGGAAGATAGTAGATCAGTCAGCGCCGCCTCTTGAATGGCGGTTTCGAAAAACCATGGCGAAACTCAGCGCCAAATAAGAGGAAATCGCGTAGCAATAACCACTTTCTGATTTTTAAAACAATAAATGAGATCATAGACAAAGAGGTTTAATTAGACATTATCCATTAAAGTTGAATAATGATTGACGCGCAACAACTTGAGCAAATCAATTGCGATAGCGGTAGACAAAAAATGCTGCGGAAAGTTGTTAAGGCTAGTTGAAAGGTTATTCATAGTAAACTTCGGAGATATGAGAAAAATTATTGCACAGTTTTTGTCTTGTTGATCGCTTAGTGCGCGAGCAAGACGGGAAGTAGATCTAATAAAGTAGTATATTTCTCACAGTGTGAAGCTTGGCGTAACTGGATCGTGGGCTCTGATGTGAGAATCTCTCACGCTCCGCGCACCCGACTCACTTCTCACTAAATTGATAACTCGTGTTACAAACCTCTATTTACTATATTTCTATACAATATCACGTTGATCGTTAATGTCACCATCCATGTCACTGTAACATGTGACAAAATTCGGACCTATCTAAAATATATAACTATCATTTTACTACAGACTTGCATCTTTGTCTCACGTCTACACATGAAGATAACGAAAATACTAGACTAAGAAAAATCTATCATCAATAAACGCAATGTATATTACGTAGATATGTTATATCGCATAAAATAAATAGCTCTACTTTATATGCAGAATGCAGAAATATCTGAACGACATTCTTGTTTGACATTTACCTGTGCGTAGGCACAATTTTTATTCAGTTTTCCTTATAAAGCCTTAACGGTGACTTAATCGTAGGTCAGATAAGTTCCGAGAACACAGCTTACATATATAGTATCTGTTATGTTAGGAACTCGTAATATGGATGAATCACTAAATTTTCAAGTCGGCCACTATGTTAGAGTGCGACTAATTTAAAGGCTATTAGTACTTCCGTCTTTGTCATGATAAAGTTTAAAACAGAAAAGGGGCTATTAGTGTTTTTAACGCAGCAAAGTGTAGAAAGACGTCATTTGTCACACTCAAATGTTTTAAGTGTGTGAACTACAACTGAAATATACACATATGACGTGTCCCGAAAAATATCCGCTTCGAAGAGGAAACTGACCACATACTTTATAAGTTCGACATACTTACCGACTGAGTCACTTTGAGAAAGTTCAATCATAATAAAATAAAACGTTACGAGAATCAAACTGAATATAATGCATTCAGTTTGATTTTCGATTTCTTTGATTGTATTTAATTTTTTGTTTAACTTGACGTGTGGGGTGTTATATTTTGTTTACGCTTCGATACATCCCTAGACATTCTTCATATGTGACTCACTAGGGTAACAAAGATTGAAAATAATAAAGTTTTATGGACAAAGTAAACCGAACTTCTTTAGTTTACTCATCGTAAAACTGTCTCCTCATATTGCGGTTTATTAGCAGCGATTGACAACACTACAAATTAAATAGTATTAGCTATTAAGTGTTGCTATGTTATTTAAGAAAATTAAAAAAAAGTTGAGCCGTAAATGAACAATACTACTTCTAATGTAAATAAATAAATTGACACATCTGTTTAACACATTTTACGCACGTGTTCAATACAAACAACTGAGTTTTATAACTTTACCAGATCTCTAGTTTTACTTATCGCTATTGTAACATAAACAAAGCACTATATAAAGAGTGGGAAGAGCGTATAGATGATGGCATACGTTAGAAAGAGATGGGGGATAACCCACGTGAGTTCAGTTAACAATGGATTACAAAAACGTTGGTACCTGGAAGGTAGAGGTAGCTCACTCGGGTTTCCCGCCCCCGCACGCCGGTCTCTAGCCAGTCTGCTCGAAAGCTTCCCGGCAGTCGATCGTATTTAAAACACGGCATTATTTTGAAATAACTATATTTAATTACTTTAACATCCTTCATATTATTAGTGGTGTAAAATCAGCGGTATACGGACTAAAAAAGTAACGTGTAGTAGTAGTTGCGTATAATAACTTTTAGTAAAACCACCTGTTGAATACCTGCCATCCATTCAACTGACGTTTTCGCGCCGAAACAGTTTTTGAGTGTATTCTTTTTTTTAAAAAGCCATACATGAGTATTGAGGTGCTATTGGTGTTCGAATGAAAAGTTTCTTTACGTGTTCGGTTTACTTATTGCTATATAAGTTCGCGGTCGCATAACGTATGTATATTTAGTGTGCAGCCATTGTCTTGGTATGGAGATTGAATCCGAATGAGGGATAGATACCGAGCTATGTGTCGGACTAGTCGGTGAGATGATAAAGTTTCGGTACAAGCGTAAGGAGGCGAGCGATGGGGGGAAGGGGACTGCGATCCAGAAGCAGAAGATCGAGGCCCTTCGGGATAGGGAGTTGCTTCCTCCCAAAGACATGATGATAGTGGGTTCCTTGGCTGGCGTGAGGCACAATACCCTGCCGAGGTCCAGGCCCACTTCTACTGCGAGAAAAGATCCGGAACAACAACCTTTACTCAGCCCGACCACGCTGTCTTTGTTTAGAGTAAGTTTTGGTAATTTTTTAACGATTAAAGTATTTATTACGTCCGTGAATATTTTTTGTTATGTGAAATAATGTACTTATTAATAAATACACGTTTATTCAAATTTGTACTGTCATTTCAACTTTAACATTTGTACGTTAAGACACTACATTAATAATGGCATAAGTTATGAACTCTAATTACTTAAACGAATAATGTCACTGGTGACCGACTCTAGATAAATGCGATATTGAGTTAAAGCTTACGTTAATGAGTGGATCTTAGTCTATTTATATATTTTCTATATTGATCCTCTTAAAAAGATCTACTAATACATACTGATAGTTATTGATGACTTTGACAGCAATACCATCCACAGAGTGAAAATCTTGGATTTTATTTTAAATTAACTTTGACTTCTTTATAATAGAGATTCAATGGCTAAATTAATTAATATTATAAATGCGTGAGTAATACATGAAAATCGCCATATAATATTTAAATTATTAACAGTAAAAAGCTATTTATCCGAACCGGTAAATTAATTTAAAATTATAACGAGTAATCGGTAATGATCGGTGATCACTCCTAGATCGTATTAGCGCGAATCATGTCGGCTGTAACTTTAGTAATGGCGTCACGTGTCGAAGTAAAAGACATCAACGACATAAACTTAATATAATTATATTCAATCTCAATAAATGTATTTATACTCTATTATTTTTATATGTAGAACTTATACTTGGAATTTCTGTCTTCAAGGTCTATTATTTTCCAATTAGTCTTTATATTATCTATTATTATCTTATATTTCTGATTAATTTACTGGAATAGACAAACTGTTGGAGCACTAACGTGATCTGTGTTATTAAAATAAATGTTCCTGTATTTGTTTGACAGATGTCGCTGTATAACTGCGACACCTGTCGGAGGTACTAAAGATAACTTTAATTTAAGTATAAAATAATATTTAATCAAAACCAATCATTACCTAGGAATCAGGAAATGCAAGGAAATAGTCACGATGAATGCTAATTCTAATGGATAATGCTTTAGTTAATTAAGCAAAGTGTATTTATTCAATGCCTGCTGAGAATACTTTGTATTTAATTACCACATATTATTGCCTTTACAGGTATTTGAGTTGCAAATCGAATGACATTTGCACTGTGATGGATTTTAAACTCTAATGAACTGTAATAGCGTTTATAATCTAGTCAAATCAATATATTGTTCCAGGAAACTTTAAATTTGAAATATGCCAAACCATAACTGAGAGGTCTCTTTGCAAACATAACGAACTTTTTTATTACTCCCGTAGCCTTATTTGTATTAAGTAAACCTATTGTCTCTACGTCAACAATAAAAATTGTTATTCCTATAATGTTCTGTAAAGTTATACCATAAAATAATGTCAATATAATGCTGCATTGTATTAACGCTGCAAGTTACTTTGCTCATTTATATTTGGCTTTTACGACGTTTTTTACGTATACCTCAATACCTAAGGCGTAAATGCATAATAAATTTGTATTTTAGTATTAATGGAGAAGTTTGTGGTGCAGTAGTTATCGCGCCAGTAAGTTAAGCAATCTTTTTGTTTCTCCTTACTATATGTGTCCTTTACACGTTAAGTTATTTGCCCTCGAGTTTCAGTCTTAATAACTCTCTAATTCGCATTGAGTTTACCCGGTCAGGGCTCGTAGTCTTCAATCACACATAAGAAAGACAAATGCCCGGGCTTATATGCTAGCTAGCTTATATGGATGTCAGGGGTAATTTTAGTAACATTATTTTACCAAAATAAAACCCCGTTCTTATATATCAAAGAAAAAAAATGTTCCATTCCAGCTTTAAAACAATTCGTACTGTGTGGTTGCATGGAAAACATTTCTTTATATATGGAATAACTATGGCGAGTGAATAGCAACCAAAAATGTTTACATTAATATTGACAAGCCTGTTCAGTTTAATTTCAATTTACGTATTGTTTATAGCAGGAATAATTGTATCGGTTTCATTCTGATCAAAGCCACGGACATTAGCTAGTTGGAATTGACACCATCACCGGTATACAGTTGTCAAGTATTTACGATGCGCGGCCCGTCTTTGACCTCCGTTGAAGCCTTAAAGGCAATTGTGGAGAATACTTAACATGATGTTTTAGTATTCATGTGAAACAGCGGCCATCCTTCGCCGGTCGAATCCCCCATTGTTTCCAAAGGAAATTTCGTGACGAATTGACCATAAAATATTTAATATGTGATACGAATAATTTAATCATGCTCGGAGATTGACAGCGGATTTGTTAGGATATTATGAGATATGATGATAAGATTTTCTACTAGTGTTTTCCATTTTAAATTTAAGTTATTAACGTAACTAGTTATAATGTTTTTACTTTATAACAAAGATTATCTTCTGTGCCTTTGAGTAGGAAACAAAATATCTGAGAAGCATTGTACGATAAGCAACAGATTAACCTACTCATATTTGTCAAGTTTTTATTAAATTATGACTTCAATAGCTTGCTTTCATAAATAAATATCGATTGCGAAGTTTTTACAGGTTTAGGTATGTTGATCTGTTGCTGTGAGTACTTGTCCCAGGTTAATCAATAAATGTTTTTATTTAAGAATCTGGAAAATCAAAAGTAACGATATACCTAGGAGATATTATTTAAGGGTGTATTAAATTTACCTTGTTTTAATATTATAAATAAATTGTATTATGGTAATAAAAATAAAAAGATTTGGGTTAGTCCATTAATCGCTGCCATATCTAAATCAATACTGATTATTAAGATAGAAGTTTCAGCAGGCAGTTTCTGGTACAACACTTATGTATATGACATCTTCGAAAATTCACTGCATACGGCAGTGAATTTGAAGTAAATAAACGATGGTACAAAATAATTAACCCTTTATTTCTTAGGAGTAGGAGACTGCGGTTAAGCAATTTGAAAACAAGTAGTTGCTTTTGTAGGTCAAGATAATAAGCATACATATGCATAAGTATACAAACCTGAAAATTATATTCCGTATATGACGCGTTTGAGTCAAAGGTCTTATTGTTCCGTTGCGGTTAGTTATGGGTAGGCATGTTGCTTTCCTTTCCATTGTAAGCATATGTCGCTATGAGACGTACTTTGAAGCGTTTTTTTTTTACTATTGATATATATTAAAAAATATTTATTACCTGTAATCGCATGAAAATATTTAACGCCATAAAGCGTTTAAGCAACGAAATCTATGTTTCGTATTGCCTCTTTACAAACGGGCCTTAGATGAATTTTTATTGAAAGATTAATAAAAAAAGAAACAAATCATAAAACCAGATTACCACACAAAATGTTTAAAAACTTAAAAATAAACGTGGATGTCGAAAAACTATAATATTTTTATTTTAACCTTTGCCGTAATGCAACAAATTGAGCAAAGCTAGCCCCAAGTACCAGGCACGCAGAGATCGCAAGAAGTAGGGTCCGACGCCCGCGGCGGCGCCGTGAGCCGTTCACACGCGCGGCCAACAATAGCAAACAAGTTCTCACACCACCCTCGCTGTGCCACAAATGTCATCTTATGTTTGATGCATTAGTTCCGCGTTTCCTATCTAAGAAAATCCTTTATATTATTGTTAGGTAATGAACACTGAATCAGTGACCAATCTTTTCAAAATCACATGTTATTAATTTATTTAGAAACATAATGATTTCAGTTTACAACCAATCTATAAAAGAAATTGATAATTTAATAAGATCGATTAAATAGAAAAATAAAACAAATACATTTGTTCGTGTTTTAATCAAGCTATAAATTAAATCGTTGTCTCTGCTAGAGATTGTGAGAGTTGATTCCACATAACGGCGCCAATTAAGTAGGGGTAATTGAACGGAGATGCGCGGGCGCCGGTAACACGGCGCCATTGTTGGTTTCGCTTCTTTTCACTCAGCGACATTATTTGTGGTAGCGGGTGACAGCGAAAATAAATGATTGATCATTGAAAATGTAGCAACGCAATCGCAAAAAATGGTAATCGGAACGAAGTTTCATTTTGTCGACGGAAACCGCATTGCCTTTTGTAAACATAGTATATCAGTCTGTACTGTACACTATCGCCCCAACTCCGTCTGGGTACGTAGTAAAATTTTGTCCTATGCATTTTTTGCCATACATACTATTTCAAATTTGTCTGATCGTTTTGCAGATTACCCGGGTTTTTTAGAATAAATAGCTTTCGCTAAAAATGACTAAGTTACACATAAACTTGCAATGACTATTTTTACATTTAATAGGGTACTTTCTAAATATAAAAAATGATGCTTAATTAATTACAGTTCAATGCGAGTTTGGAGTCGATAGTTTTAATAACGTAAGATTTTCAATAGAAACTTCCACAACCTATTGTATCCCTTTATGAGAAATGTTTAGAAATATAATCAATTATATTTTTCTAAAAGGAACCCGTGTACAAAATTCGAGACTCCTAGCATTTGTAGACTAAGATTTCGTGATAAGTGAGTGACCTTTCGATTTAATATATTAATATTTATAGAACGATAGTTATCTATCAACTCAGATACATTTAAATGTAGCTAACGCATCAAAAATATATGAGTCAAGTCACATACTTTCACTTAGCTCTTTAAGTAGTAAATTATTCAACCCAATGATATTTAATAGCGAAAAAACATGCTACAAGCTCAAAAAAATCTAAAAGTACAGGTGCAAATAACACGCAAGGGCAACACCGTCTATTTATGAAATGATTACGAAACATAAAAAGGCAAACGTCTGTAGTGGTTTGGATCATCTCGCCGGGTCACAACACGCCGTGACCTATCAGTGGCATACTGGTATCGGTTCAGGTTTTCAACCAAACCGCGACCTTATGGGTCACGAATCGAAATTTAAAATCGCTTGGCGGACCTCGCGGTCAAAACTTTCTTCGTGTACAGCCTGTTATTGCTCGCGCCTTTTTCCACTCGTAAAACCTTTTAGCAGAATCAATGTTTATGTCTCTTGTCCTAAATAAAGGTTACTTCGGAGACATTTTGTGTTTTGCTTTCAGAAGAGCGCTTTTTAGTATAATGTATTTATCTAATAGATAATAGTAGATTGAATTTGAAGAATTATTTACATATAAACCTTTGACCGTATTTTTTTTGTCTGGGTTTTGAAATAATCGGTAAAATACACAACTTAAAAAAAATGTTCATATTATTGCAAAGCATAATTGGTAAATGCTTTCTGATTTTGAGGTTAAAATTAAGCAATCCTTTTGTACGAAGATCAAGCAGAACACCAGAACTAATTGATGGCGTAAAGTAAAACAATGCTACTACTACATCACACAAGTTTTCGTTTTAGACAAATAAGTCTGTCTCACTTACGGAGCTAAGCATTATGTCGTGTCAATTTTCTATAGTAGCAGCTACCACACTGAGAATCTTATGATACTATGAAATTTCTGACGAGTCCTTATTTGTCTTCAGGAGTTGTTCACGCAGCTGCAATGGTCAGCAGAAAGAGCGCCTGCCGCAGACAGCCTTCGGCGAGCTCTTGGCGGCGTAGGCGCTCGCTTCCAGCTCGGTTGCATGGCAGATGCGAGCGAATGCTTCGAGCATCTTCTCTTGAGGGTACACGCTCACGTCGCCTCTGCTGGCGATCGCCGAGACGATGACGCCTGCCGCGCGCCACACTGCGTGCCTCATAGGAAGTTCGCTATGATGCTTGTGGAGCAATCCGTCTGTGGAGCTTGCCAGGCTACTTCGGAACCCCTGCCTTATACTCAGGTACGGTATCTCTTTTTTTATGATTAATTACTTACTTCTCATTTATTCCCAGAACATAAATATATATATAAATATAAACGATAAATTTTAAGGACCAGTGGTTTTTCTTTTACAGATGGTCCATTATGTGTCAGCCACGGCTTTAACGACTCAAGCTGCTTTGGGCGAACATGGCGATAGCTTCGGACTTTTGTTGAAAAAAGCCGGTGGCATGGGTGACATCAGAGATTGTCCGGTAAGTTGTCATCATTGACTAATCATCCAAATAGAAGTCAAAATATGTTAATATATCGTATAGTATGTAATTAAAGTATTACTTGATACAATCGTTTATGTATGCATTACTACACATAAAACTGAACTAGTTGTATATAAAGCTAAATAAATAATATTTCATTTGATTGTTAAAAAAAAATTAATGAATACCTTTTGGCTTTCAGAACGCATGTGGAGCTAAAATTCAAATATGCCGGACACTGATGAATCGACCAGAAGTTATCTCCATCGGCATGGTGTGGGACTCAGAACGACCGGCCGCCGAAGATGTTGCAGCAGTATACGCTGCACTAGGCACGGAATTGCACCCCACTGACGCCTTTCACGAGTGTGTAGACCGCGCGTGGGCTTCGCGAGCTACTCATCGTCTCGTAGGGCTCGTTACCTACTACGGTAAACACTACTCTACCTTCTTCTACCATAGCAAACTACACCTATGGATATATTTCGATGACGCCGATGTCAAAGAGATCGGTCCTGAATGGAGTCACGTCGTGGAAAAATGTCGCAGGGGACGGTTCCAACCGCTCCTCCTTTTGTATGCGGCTATAGATGGGACACCTTGCGATACTCGTTACGCTCCAAAGGACATAGTCCCGTTCCCAGCGCCTGAGCCTCGACGTGCCATCACACCGGCTCCCGAACGGCCCAATAACGGTTTCGCACGGCGCGCCGTCACTCCTGGACCTGATAACGAAAACGACTATGTAAGCAGAAAAGCTGTAGAAAATATGTTAGAAGTAAATAGACGAGCGCAGTTAGGCCGCAGTCTCAGTACGGGATCCGCTTCCGATTCACAGGATAGGCCTCGAGTAAGGCGGGATTCTGGTAACTGGAGTGGAGATCGAAACAGTGCCTCTTCGGCCTCCTCTTCCACCTTTGAAAGCCCGTACATGTACACCAAAGGCAGAGGGCCTGGCAGTGTACCGGGTAGTCCTACTCGGAAAGGTGAGCTGTCCAGTGGAGGATCTTGCGATGCAGGATATGATTCTTATTCATTATCTTCAACCGACAGTATACCATTCCAACAAGCTCTGAGACATAACCCTCCGATGATGCAGATACCGGAGTTGAAAACGGTAGATACTTGTAAAGCTTTATGTGCAGAGGCCGATAGACTTCTAGATAAATCACGACAAGCTGAAAGTGTTTCAGATTTTGAAAAAGCCCTGATATTATGCGATGCAGCAGCTGCAAAAGCTAGTGCTGCGATGGAGGCATCCTATAATAACGCTCATACGATGACTTTCGCACGGATGAAGCACAATACCTGTATAATGCGGGCACGTAGTTTACAAAGACGCATGGCTGGTGCTACGAGATTATCAGAGTCGCAGCAAACTGCGCCTGTTAGGAACACGAAGGGAGGCCTTGAAACACCCACTACTATTGAGATTTACGCAACTTTGCCGAAAAAGAAAGGACAATTTAAAAAATCGCCTAAATGTGTCGAAGATGATATCGACAGTCCGCCGCGCGAGCGTCCGCCTCGAAATAAATCTAGGGAGGAGGAAAAAGTTAGAGAAAAAAGGTCACGAAGTGAAGATCGCGGTAGGGCGCGAAAAGAAACGTCAGTAACTGAAAAGAAGGAGGAAGTTACCGAAGATAAGAAAACAAATAAAAAACAACACAAAATACGTAGGAAGCTATTGATGGGTGGCTTAATACGACGAAAAAATAGATCAATGCCAGATTTGACAGAGGGTGCTGATGGAAACAACGAGACCATACATGTAGAAAAAAAAGTATCCTCCATAGATGACGGTGATGTGGGCAGAAGAAAGGTCGATGACAAATCAAATTTAAGTGGGTATTTGTCAGAAGGTCATTTAGAATACTCCGCGGCTAGTGGCACCAACCCTAATCTTGAGCGAAGTAAATTAATGAGGAAAAGCTTCCACGGGAGTGCTGTTAAAATCCGAAAAGTACCTCCACCTCTACCGCAACGAACCACTTCCCAACTTAGCGGGTCTAAGTTCGAATCTGAAGTGATTGACCACGATATCCAGTCGCGCCCACAGCAGCCTTTGCCCAGTGGAACGCACGGAGATTATTCGTATGCTCAGGATGTTGAAGAAGACGGTGGTTTTTCGGAACAATTTGGTGAAGAACCTCAATCCTTACCGTTTTTGCCTTCATATGACGGAAAGCCAGTAAATCAATACGGTAGATTAGATGATTCCCCTTCACAAAACTTCCATACAGTTGTTACTAAAGCAATGATACATCAAGAGCAAAGTCCTGTCAAAAAAGAAGTTATGCCGCAAATTCAACCATCTCATAACAATATCCAGAATCTGAACAATATGTTCGACGTAGGAGTTGATGTCGTCGATTGTGCCATGCCGATGAGGAGATCTCCTCAGATGTTCGAGCTACCCCCGTATCCTAGTCCCATGAACTCTGTCAACCACTCCAGACAACCGAGTGAAGAATTTCCTCCCCCACCACCACCTCTTGACTTAACACCACTTCAAGAAGAACTTAACCATATCCACAATTTAAGAGATGTTGATTTAGCCAATAATAATAATATTGATGTGCCAAAAGGATCGTTATTAGCTCAATTACAAGAAAAACGTAATCAGATACTAAGAAATGAAGAGTGCGTTCAGAAAATGCAGCAGATGGAAACAATTGGAACATCAGGGGACACTTGGCTAAAAGAATTGCAGGCAAAACAAGCTGCCCTAAAGCTGAAGAGGTCTGGCTCTATTGAAGGACATCTATCAACTAACAATGAAAATACAAGCAGTGTCAGAAATCTAGCTTCTAGATTCGAATACAACGCTCAGAATATATCGTCAGAAGGGGATAGATCACATATTGGTTTTGTAGGAATGCCAGGCAATAGAGACGTAATCAACTGCTCAAATCAATCGAATACGGGCCTCTATAATCGCAGAGCGTTGTCTTCCTCGATCGACCCAAAACAAATAGAGGAGGATTACAATGACCAAAAAATTAATAGCAACTGCTACAATGAGCGAATAAAACCTAAAAAGAAATCTGTCTCATTTTGCGATCAAGTCATTTTAGTGTCAACTGCCGACAACGAAGATGACAGCTACATTCCAAACCCCATCTTAGAAAGAGTGTTAAAGTCAGCTATGAATAAGCCGGAACTAACGACAATGCCACTTCAGTCCGAGAAACCTTCACTTCAGCGACAAGACTCTTTCGATAGTCAATCGTCACGATCGACGATATCATCACTATCCCAAAATTCGTTTGTTCCGACTGACAATAGCCATGCAGATTATGTGCGTGTACAGAGTTCTTTTCCCACGTATCAGACTACGCAAACCCGTCCACAGCAACAATATAACGCACAGAAAAGTACCGGCGTATATGGTACGAGTGGGTCTATTCAAACAAGTCAAAACAATGCCAACAATAATCAAATATATACGCATATACCTGCTAACACGCAACAAAATACAACGAATCCTATACCATATAATCAGCCCCCAGTAGTCTACCAAAACCACAGTACCAGCCCACCGAACTTTAGTCAGAATCCTGCGAACAGGTTAACTCCGACAACGCATAATCATTCATATATGCCAAAACACAACAATCTACAACGACCGGTTCCTAACACTTTCCCACACCCACCGAGCCAGCTTCATCAAATGAATCAGGCACAAAACACTGCTTTCAGGGATTCCAACAATCACAGGTTACCTCAACATCCAACAAATAACCCTCTTCCTAACAACAACTTCAATACGAATCGACAGTACAATCCCAACTTACAAAACAACTCGTCGCCGTACCAAAGTGTGCCCACCAATTCGCCGGCTTACCAGAGCTACCACAACCCACCGACAACCTACCCTAGCTCAGAGTACTCTAGTCGTTACCCGGTGAATAATCCGAACCACTACAGTGCTGCTCCTTCGCCCTATCAAAGGGTGCCGCCGCCACACGGGGAGCTGCCTGTCGAAAACTACAACGGCAACTACCAAAAGGTTCCCACTAACTATGCCCCCGATATGCGGCACTATGCGAACTCGCAGCAGCAACGTGCACAACACGTTTACAACCAAAGCTCGGGTGTGGAAGCCAGCTCGAGTGGGGACGCGGTAGGCCAATACCAGTACAATCAGAGCGGCTATAATCCTTACCAACACATGCCACCTCCAAAGCAGATACAGAAGAAATCGGTTTCCTTCGAGCCCGGGACGAAAGGGGGCACTGAGTCCCCGATACCACCGCAAATGAACGCTAACACCTATCCAAGTGGAGATGTTCAAAACAATGTCGGTCTGGTCGCACAGAAGAAGCCATGCAATCTGTGCGGTAAGAAACAAGTCAACTCCCCAACATTGTACTGCCCCGACTGTGACTTTTATATGTCAAGGTTCAAACCTCACTCGTGGCAGTAGTGAACTGCGCTCACATTTTGTACAAATGTGTATCAATTAACTGTAAATTGTATCCACTATCTTAGGTGACATGATGAAAGATATAAATTTTAGGTGAATGTTATTGAGAATTATTGTTAAGCAGCTAAAGATTGATCTCATTTGAGGATTGAATAAAAATGTAAATTTTGCCTATTTTAATTTACTTATGATTGCATCCACGCGTGGGTGCTTTTGTGAACCCTTTAGGATATATTAAGAACTGTATGATTTAATATAAGAAAGATATAAGATTAAACCTTTTTTTTATCAATTTTGTGTTTATGTTCAATTTATTGTGTGTGTTATTTGTTATGTGTTTAACAAAAAATACTAATAACAAGAAAACAGTAGAAGACATTGATATCTAATGCAGGATTCACTATGATTACACCTACGCTGTGTTGAAAACATGTTGTTCGTAGTGTTTAAAGCGGTAGCAGTATTAACAAAGCCGGTGTTTTTTATTTATATGAAGTTATTTGTTAGAGCAATAGATCGCACCACAAAACTGCAATTTTAAGTAGACCTTTCTAAGTGAACGTTAGTACATGTTAGCGGTTGTCTGTAGTTGTTGAATGAATTTTGGCATTTTATAAGAGTATAAATAGTAATGTTTCTTGAAATATAGGAAATGTTTAATTTCATTTCATACAATTATCTTAAAGTGCGATATATATATATGCCTATATGATTATTTCAATATGTAAAATTTTTACTTAAAGTTGGTTGCATACATGAGTAGTGACATCTATAAATACTTTTTAAAATTAACTGCTTCAACATTACGTGGTGTGTGTATTTGATAGGAATGCTTTTAAAACTTTGTATATAGTTCTAAATTTAACTACTAGATGGCATTGAAGATTTGTTTAATGTTGCTATACGGAAACTCAACATAACTATTTATCAGTGGTAGATTTTAATTTTGTGCATAGGTATATCAAGTTAAGATGAGAATCAAACTTATTACCTGCACACGAGGGTAAATAACTTATATAGTAATTTAAAATATCATTACATTTTTATTTAAATTAATTATATTGCTATTGCTTGTATGCTTATTTATATATAAGAATACTAAAGAACTGAAATCATTAATTCGCGTTAAGGACATAATTAAGTCGGCAAAATATTTTCTTGTCAATCTGACTCAAATATAAATAAATTATAATACATCGTATGATCAAATGTAAAGCTTATCTTGTATAAAATACAAAATAAAATGATAACAAAATCTGTTTTTAATGATTTTATATTTACATATTACACACTCACTTAGAATAATATACCCATCGGCCATTAAAATTTAATTTCAAATAAAATAAGTTATTCCTCTTATAATATTTACACCGTATATTGTAATTCAAATAAGTTCAGTACAAACTTACTACCAAAATAGTAGTTACACTAAATTTAAATGGTATCCCAGAATGGACCTTCAAGTTGGCAGTTATTTAATGGCTACCACTAGTGACGGGTTGTTTGTATAAAGTTGTCATTATTTATAAAATTATTAATTGTAGTGTAAGGACTGTGTTTACGTAAACATGACGGGGATTTTGCCCACTTACCAGCGTTTTGTGAATGGAGTACCTGTACCGTCCATATCTCGGCGATCATTCCGCCTAAGAGAGAAATATTTGATTGTTTCTGTACTTTTGACATTCGGAATCGTGTGGTTAGGAGCACTGTTTTACTTGCCAGAGTTCAAAAGTTCCACTAGTGTGAACGACAGTGTTTATAATGTGTACAAACGTATCCAAAAAGCAGGGCCTGAATTGTTAATGCCGCCTCCCTTGGCCCAAAATGATGTGGGAGATTTCCCAGTTGTTGGAATAGTACGTCATGGTGAAGAAGGAGACGATCCTCACATTGTGGAAGACAGAAATCGGTTACGAGCAAAGATAGAAGAAGATATGGGTATGAAAGTGCTGGAAAGACCGCAGTTTGACGCCGCACCTTCAGTTTCATCATCCAAAGGCCCCAGCAAACCTCCCGTGGACGCCATAGAAGAGCCTGCGTTGGGAAACAATTTGCTTGTCAAAAACGTTTCTCCTCAAGAGCTTAAAGTAGATGCATCAAACAAGTATGTTGCTGTGGCATTAGGACCAAATGCAGATCCTGATGTAAAGCAAAAACTAGAAACTGTCAAAGAGGTGAGTCACTCAACTCGTATTATGTAGTATATGAAGTCGTTTTTTTAAAATATTTAAAGAATGGTTGAATGGATCCAATTGTACACCAATTCATGTGGGTATGTTAGAACATTGACTACTTATCTGGCACAAAACTGTATAATTATTTAAATTTAAGGCTATAAAGTGATATTATTTTCGTTTTTATGCTATTATTGTTATGAAAAAATTACCCTTACCTCATATGCAAATATATTTAAAGTTTTCATATAAACACAATGAACAATTACAATTTTAACTGGACTGGTACTAGTTTTGCAGAGTATAATATTCTTGTCTTTTGTACCATAAAAAGTGTGAAATAAACAAAATTATACATCCTTGGAATGGCCCACGAGGCAGCAGGACATACGAAGAAAACTTAATGATAGACCTCAAAAAATTTCTCCCTTTGAGTAAGGTTGTAAGGCTTAACATATCATAGCAAGTTAGTTGAAGGAAATTTTAATATTTAAGGGAATTTTAATATTTAATTTTACACTTTATTAATGTAATCACAGAATGCTAATGCTATGCTTTTTTCAATCTGCACCAATGTCTAGAAATAGAGCGGTTTTTTTTATCAGCACTTCAACTAGATTTATTTGTTAAATCAAAATATTCACCAGCTGAAAAAAATTAAGGTGTAAAAAATTTAGTTAAAATAAATATACTAGTCCAATATACCAATCTTGCTTGTAGTAAACTAGTAGCAAACACTCCTTGCAATTGTTTTATTATACAGGAGTTGAAAATGCACAAAGCTTCTATAAAATGGTGAAAATTTACTTATAAAGTAATCATAATAAATATTGTAGATATCTATCAAGATACAAGATCTATCAACATTAATATAGATTTGATTTGATTAATGTTTTATATTTTGTTATAAATATGGTTCTAGTGGTGAAGTCAGTAATGTCCCTATCTTAAGTGCAAAAGATTGATGGTTTGATGCCTCCCAGTAAAAACACCATGTGGGTAACTATTATATTTTTAATTCCTCTTTTGTTTAAATATTTCAGCTACTTATCTCGAAGTTATGACAAAGTTTGCAATGTGACAATTGATTTATAAATGAAATAATAAATTTAATGTGTTTTAATAGGGTAATATCTGAAACAGTTATGCTTATTTGTACCTTTCACATGGAAATATTTATGCTTTGTGTTCAGGCCGAGTCAGTGTAATGAATGCTGCAATTCACATATTTATATTTGCATGACCAGCACCTTTGATTCCTAGTATTTTGCATGTTTCATGTAATGTTTTCTATATTCTTTCCTAGGCAAGGCCACAGTGAGACTAATTGCAGTCCATAATTATAGACCACCGACATAAACAGAGTCTGTTGATTTACTATTGTTGCATGATTACTTGATAATGTTATTTTTGATCCATTTATGTTACTTAAATTGAATATTATATACATAATAGAAATAATTATAAACATAATAACCAAAAATAATAATGTTATTTGATTTTTGTTGTTGGTCATAGTTTTTATTCACTACTTCTGAATGTTATAGTGTATGAAGGAACAATACTTTACATATTAATAATACCTATAACAGTAAATTTCCTAAAGTATTTAAATTTAAAACATTGGATTGACTTGTGAATTACTTCACGGTCATCATTTTTAAAGTTAATATTAAAAATCGTTATAACAGTTGTGCAATAAGTAGAAGAGAAGTAGACATTAATAAATTGATTATAATCATGCCAATGTCCTGTCTCAGAATAATATCTCTATGCACACATATCCAAGTTCCAGGATTTACAGAAGTACTTAAACATACCTAGGACTTGTAGTTGCTTACTTTCGGATATTGATTAAGGCAGTAACTATTCCTGTACGCGATTTTATGAAATAGTGCCTTAGGATCTTTATTATTACCTATCCTTGTTCCCTGTATGATCGACTGCGCGTATAGTTTACTTTCACGGAAAAATTTCTATGGCTACCTACGTAATCCCTAATTTGTTTAAAAGAGCTATTCAAGCAAATAGTATCTTGACGTTTCAAAAGGAAACGAGTAACCCGACTCCGGGCTAATGAAGTCAAAATTTGTTGTGCATAAAATGTTGATATAATTTATCTAAGTAGATAAATTATATCAACATTTTGTCTATATATAAGTCACGAGACACTAAATGAAGAAAAATTAAACAAGTAAATATTTTGAGCGACTCATTGACGTATGCAAAATGATTGTATAGGATTGTGTTTTAAAATTCTTTATTTTGTCAAGCTGTGCAAATATGCAATCAGGTTAGTATTATTTCGACACAGTGATGTTGTAATGTTTTTGCGTGTGTTTGATATTAACAAAGCGCGACGCGCGATAAATAAGTACTTACAATGGGATATTGCATTACAATCCATTCTAGGCTCTACCATCTATGTCGCAAACCTGGAACGATGAAAATACCTAAGTCCAAACTCATATGGGCATTATTTCTGTGTGTAAATACGAGTAAATAGATATTAGTAATATCTTAAGAGAACACCAGGTGTGTTAGAAAAGTGTTGGCGAAATTCTCGTTTTTTTTTTCTCTTATTATACAGATATATTTTTGGATTTATAATAATTCTCTTATTATAAATCCAAAAATATATCTGTTAATTTCGTATGTTTAACCTTAGGGAAGGACATAGACTAGTTTTAATCTCTGGAAAATTTCCGAGTGGCAATATAAAATTAAGTATAAGCTGATGAAGTCGTGTGTAGGATAAAGCCTAGGTAAAAATACTACAGCTGTCATGCAAAATCCTACTGATGTTATAAATTCGAATGTTTCTAAGAATGTTCAAGAGTTCCTTAGGGATGAGATATATAAAGGCTAAAGATCCTGCGGACAAAGTCATTTGCGGATGTTTAGTGCAATAATAAAGGGGATGTATGACGCTACAACTTTTGATGTTGTTTGCCGTGAATAATGCCATGGCATTACATTATTACGATTCTCTTAAAAAATTACAAAAAATACTATAAATCTCTTATATGTGGTAGGTACTGATACTCTGAAATGTTATATTAGATGCGAATGTTCCCACGCGAGAGGGTGCTATAAAGAAACTATTATAATACGACTTTAAACTATACAAATCATTCTAATTATGCAAAAAGTATAAATTAATAAATGCTTAATTAATGGTGGATTTATAATAATCTTAAGTGTAAATTCGTTGTCAGCTAGCTGATAGCTTATCTAGCTCATTGACGTGGTAATCGTTCAAGATATGAGAGTCGCCAGTTACCTAGTGCTACCAGTAGTTTATAAGTTAATAATGAACAATTGAACTAGGTCGATATAAGTGTAAAAAACGAACTAACTCTTAGACAGTTTATTTTAAAAAAATAACAGATGGCGGTATATCCACCCGAAACAGCGTAGCTCAAATGCAACAGGGCGGGAATGGGTAGTAGCTTTCCTATCGCTAGGCTCGCTCTCCGATTACCACTACGCTCAATAATTACAGGCGAAACTCTCCCTTTCTTGGGGAGTCCTCTTGCAATTGACGTTCTACAGCTGCTATGATGATTGATGATGATGAAACGTATTTTGACAAACAGTATATCAAGGTGTCTTAAATATCATTAGTTTAGTCTATCGGTTTATTTATACCATAGGTTTTCTGGTACAGTCAGTGTTCACCAAATTGACTCTCAAGAGTATCCTTTTGTTTCTTACGAGCCTAAGCCTCTCTGGCTCTCTCCTCAATTGCAGCTTTACTAGGGGGAAGAAGCCGGGCCGCTCTTTAATAAGCCGCCCTATGCCTGCTTACTTCCAGCACCGCCCGTTTGCGTGATCAGAACGAAACGGACGGCGATCACTCACCGACGTCTTTAAGGTACAGACTTTGGTTTCAATGACCGTTGTTTGAAAGTAAACAGCGAGATGTCTTAATTTTATTGGAAGTGACATCTATTTATAAAATAACAAATGAAATGATAAGAGGCTTAAAGTATATCTGTATAGCCAGTGAACGTGAAAGTCGAGTGTCTGATTATAATTTAACGTTGGGTGGCAGGGGATTATATTAGTGTAACCTATCACGCTATTCTCGAGGTCTGCGGATCGTAAATCATAAAATAAGGCCGTTTTTTGCAAATTTAATGTTTTAATGTGTTTATAGAACGAATACTTTATTAGAACAAGCCTGTTTTAAATGACGGGACATATATACATACATCACGCCTGTACGATGGGTAGGTAGACACTATCGATCTCTACTTGCTGCGATCTTGACGTACCTCACTCGTTTCTTTTCTCGCATTAGTCCTTTAATACACATATTTTATTCTTGGTACTTCAAAGAACTAAGACTAAGATACAGTTACCTACGAATTACTAATTGATTACTTATCTAGCTATTACTGAAGAACTATTGTTACTTTGGAATCAAGTTAAAGTCGCTCATTGATTGCTGAACTGTGCTAAAAAATGTGCTTATTTCTTATAGAAAAGGAATAAGCCAGATCTCTTTGTCAAATTTTAGATTTATCCATCCGTTACGACGTGAAAGTGTAACAAACATCCATACTTTTATAACATTAGTCTTCAAAGTCCTCTGCTGGAATTTGGCCTCCTCAAAAGGAATTTTGCCCATAATTGCCGCGCCAGAAAATCGTGTTGGCAACCACAGACCGTAGCTTTCTCGACTGGTATGCTGCTGCCCATCCCCGCCATGTACACTTTTTTTTGTACGGATTCCTATACCGCCATCTGTCGGTTCTGGTACCTTACTCGCCTCTTACAACACTTGGTGCATATACTTTTATTCTCTTTAAACTGTTATCAATCTTATGTTAATTATATCTTACACTAGCGGCCCGTCTAGTTATAACTTTAACTAATTTATTTATATTGGAATGTCCGATTTCAATAATTGAAAAAGTAATCATCAGGTATTAAGACAGCCTTGAATATTAAAATAATTATTTGGATAAAAATTTATAAATGGTATGAATAACACGGTCTGATTTTGAACGGCATTTCTATCAATTTGTTAAATGTTAAAAAGTAGTGATAGTGACGTAAATACAATAGTTAGACATATTGTCTCGCGAAGTTTTTGGTAGATATTGATATATTCTATAATATTGTTGAACATTTTTTGTCCTATTACACTATGCAACACCAAAAAAATCACTCATGTCCCGAATGGTAATTCGTATTAGGTATGCCTAGTAAACAACAAAAAAATATATATATATCGATATCACGTCCCCGAAGGTAGATGGATAACATAAATCTTACTTTGTTTACTTCTCGCAACGTTAATTTGAGGGTAGTCATAATATTATATCTTTGCTGTACACAAAAGTTGTCAAAACGTTTAGATAACTCATAAATTCACAATATGTCGCGTGTTTGTGTTAATTCTCATAACTTATTTTGCTATTTGTGTGGTAAATTTACTCCCTAAAAGTGACAAAAAGCCTATTTCGGCTTTGTTAAAGAAGTGTTATGAAGCTTATTTTAAGACTTCAATTAATCAAGACAAAACATGGATGCCGAAAGTGTGTTGTTTAAAATGCTATAAATATTTGACGGGTTGTCATAGAGGTACTATAAGACATGACTTTTGGTGTACCTATGCAATGGCGTGAACCCAAAAACCACATAGACGACTGTTACTTCTGTTTGAAAACTGGGAAGGGTTTTTCAAAAAAATCTAAACATTCGGTGAAATATGTCAATGTGTCATCAGCGTCAATACCTCTACAACATTCTCCAGACATTCCGGTACCGGAAAATGTTGCCATACATTTCAGTTCGTCGAGTTTGTCAAGTTTAATGGTAGAAGACGACGAGGCAGGTCCTTCTTGTGGAGAGGTATTTAGAGATGAAACAATGACTGAACCACATTTGATTAGTCAATCAGATTTAAACGACCTTGTTAGGGATTTACATTTGACCAAAGAAAAATCAGAAATATTAGGCTTGCGTCTAAAACAATGGAATCCTTTGCAATCTGACGTTATGATTTCAAGTTATCGAAAGCGACACATTTCGTTGACTAACTTTTATTCAAAAGAAGATGGATTAGTGTTCTGTAACAATATTGACGGACTCATGTCAGCATTAGGTCACAGGCATATGACGCATGAGTGGAGACTATTTATTAATGGATCAAAACCAAGTTTCAAGGTAGTTTTACTCCATACTTCCATCTTTGCATGTAGCATACGGCGCTTACTTCAAAGAAACATACGATAATTTAAAACCAATTCTAGAAAAGATCGAGTATGTAAAATCCAATTGGCTAGAATGTGCAGATTTAAAGGTAGTGGCTTTAATTTTGGGATTGCAAACAGGCTATACCAAATATTGTTGTTTCCTCTATGAATGGGACAGCAGAGCACGCCCCGATCACTACATATGTATGGATGCTTATCATAAACTTGGATGCAGCATGTCTCTGAAAATTCATTTCCTCCACTCTCATTTAAGTTTTTTCCTGATAACATGGGTTCAGTAAGTAACGAAAACGGAGAACGTTTTCATCAAGAAATTGCAGAGTTTGAAAAGCGTTACCAGGGTAGATGGGATCCAGCCATGCTTGCCAGACTACTGTTAGGGTCTCCAAAGGCATACTGCATCGACTAACTACAAGAGGAAACCCAAACGTTCCAAAAATATATTGTTTTCTAAAGTAAAATAAAAAATATATGTCACTCCTTCATACAAATTAAAAAAAAATCAATAAATGTTTTCACAACGAAATGTGATGTGATGTAATAATTTTATTTATACACCTCATTTGGTTTTAGGGTGACGAATCATAATTTCATACTGTAAATCCAGTGAATAAAAAAAGTTTTTATTTTGTTGCATAGTGTTATAAATACTCTTCGAAGCGTATGCGATAAAAGACTTTTATGGCTTATTTTTTTACTCCTGCGGTTGGTTTTAAGAGGAATTACTATAGTAACCTAATACTAAATATAGCCTATGTTACTCAATGATAATGTAGCTTTCTAATGAAATGAAAAAAAAAGAAAAAATTAAAAATAATATATTTATAAAATCGGTCCAGTACTTTTTGAGTTTATTCGTTACATACAAAAATTCAAATCTTTCCTCTTTATAATACTAGTGTAGATTTAGTTATTCCACAACTTCACACATGAATACTTCGGAGAGCTATTCGGACGAAGTGTTTGTGAGACTAAATGTCCGATTTAATTGTATTTTTTGTTGATATGTTTATATATACTTTGTTGTTATTGTTACATTATTATTTGATAACTGGCGAATATGAATAAACCAATAAATAAATATGCTGTTGTCACTGTCTTTAAATTATACTTGTTATTTGCCAGACGAACCGAGCTATTCGACAGAGTGCAAGTATTAAAAAACAAACAAGTTTTCAGCGTATCTCTATTATATAATCTTAAATTCGATTAGCTAAGACCTTGTAATAACTATAAAGATACAATTTCCGTTCGAGCAATTCAAACATAGTTGTAGTGAGAATCTACAAGAAACATTTAGTTTCAGTCAGTTTATATATTCATCATTATCATCGTATCAGCCGTAGGATGTCCACTGCTGGACATAGACCTCCCCAAGTAATCTCCAATAAGATCAGTTGTATATATAGAGGTTGTATAAAGTATACAAACGATACATAATAAACATAGATGTATAAGATTTACATTTGCTTCGAACCTGACTTACTTTTCTTGCATCCTAAACATTAATTTATCTTTTTATACGCGAGCGCTGGATAATAATAGATCGCGCCAGACCTATTCTAAAAACATTTTCAATTTAGTCAGCATATGTTATACCAACCGCTACGTTAGGCTTAAAGCCATACACTATTCTGGTTACTGAGCAACAAAATGGTTATATTGATACAATAAGCTAGTTATTAATTTTTGATACGATTTTTTGACGAGCTCGATAGCGGATTCGGTAGTGTCCCTATCTTGTGCGCCGAAGGACGTGGGTTCGATCCCTACTTAGGACAATTTCTTATATTTGTATTTTTTCTGTCTGGATGTTAAATATATGTATTTAAGTTTTATATTAATGATTCTTCTATTGTTTGATGTCCGTAACACGTGTGATTTAAGCAACTTATTAAGGAGTCAGGTCAATGTATTAGATGTTGTGTAAATTTATTATTTATTCATAATTTATGTTACTTTAGTACTTTAAATATAGTTAATGATATGATGATAAGAATATATTATGTTATTAATATATAAAATGGATTTCGATAAATCGTTCACCATTAGAATGCTACATTGACATAAGCTATATTTTTTACTATACAAAACTAGAGATCCCTGCTGAAATTCCAATAATGTATTCCAAGGTATGAGAAAGAATGCCATAAAATACATTCGCTGCAGATCGATTTGCAGACTATGATCAGTTTTAGACAACCTTATATGTTTAAACAATTGTCCATTCGTGCGAAGCCGGGAGTGGTTGCTAGTGTTATTTAAATAACTCGTGCGACGCTATTACATTGACATCTGTTATTTTAATTAATCTATATTCAAAGGAGTATGGGCTTTATTAAAGTAATCTTTTTTAGTTATATATACCTATATAATTTTAAAAAATGTAGCGTAGAAAGTAGCCCCATGTTATTTTTTATTTATTAGTATTAGATGCGCTGACACATTACAGTTAATACAAAAAAAAACAATAGCATGTAAGGCGATCTCAATAGAAATCAGATAAAAATCTATATTTAGCGTACACAGAATACAAGTTAATTATGTATACCTAAAAATTCATTTATACTTCCACAGAAGCGGTGTTTAGGTTATATTTGTCTCAAATCATTATTTTATTAAAATAATTTCATTATAGGAACGAGAAATTCTTGCGATAAGGAATTTTATTATTAAGTGCGGATCATTTTATATTTGGAAAATAAAGAAAAGTCATTATACAAAAACACTGGTAATTCTATTTTATCCTGCCGCTATAGAAGAGGGACTAACATCCTCTTGTATAGGGAATATTTCTGACTCTAATAATTATCTCAATTAAATCGTCTAAACAATTTCATTACTAGGTACTACAAATAGTAGCTGTTAAGGTTTTTGTATTTAATTTTTTTGATGCAGTGAACAAGATTCCAACAACAGAGGAATCACAAATGTAGCACATAAATACATATACACCTTGCACCTTGGTGTTGAACACCTAGATGCAACACTATTGTAATTCTACTTCCTTCCGTCCTTCCGCTATACCTACAAGAGGATGTTAGGGCTCCGTGTTAGTTCCTAACCAGTTCACGATGAAACTATCACTTTGCTTAATGGATTGCAATAGAGATCAAATGTCGTCAAAGTATACTCGATCGAGCGAGAACGCGCTCAGATAGCGTAGACTTTTGTCATGTCTACAGTTGCATTAGTGTCACACCATTCACAAACGGCATGAATGGTATTAAATGGGCCGCTTAGGCAGTGGTCACAGCGGGCCCGGGCCGCATGCGTGGTTTTGTCAGCTTGGTAATTTGACAGGTTTAGTTCTAAAATATTTTAAATATTTAATTCTGCAAAATAAAAAATACTGATTACAAACTATGTTAATTCTACTTGGAAACGCCATTTTTCTTATAAATTACTATGTTGGAAAATAAACAAACAGCCCGCGTGATGGTAACCGTCGCTGTAGTCTTTAAACGCTCGTAAACGCACAAGGATCACTGCCATAAAACAACATTTTAACGACTTTAAAACGCATTTTATAAGATTAAATTAGAGAACTTGTATGATTTTTTTATTCAACGTTCCTTCAGAATCGTTCTCATGACTGATAAGAGATTGTGTTGTGTAAGTTTAGTTTTATTATGAGTAGTGAATATGTCTATTAATATTTTCTTACATTTACAAATTATTAATAGATATATCACTAGCGCGTCTTCAACATTACATGGTTGTGGAGATATTATATCATACTAGCTTTCCAGGTATACAAGTGTCTGTCCGTTACTTAATATCTCTTCCCTGATGATAACTTGTTATTCCGGGAAGAAGTCTATATTGTTCCCTGACCGCAAAACTTGGTAACTAGTCTTCCAAAGAGAAACAAAAAACAAAGATTTAGTTCTAAAACTCATAAGCAAGTTCCTGTTGCAACAACATGTTTATAAATTATTGGAATGTAATAAAGGATCCTATGTACAGACTATCGATATTCTCTATGCCAAAATTTCACCATATCTGTTCAGCCTTTCCGTCGTGAAAAAACAACAAACATACATCCATATATCCACACATTCATTTACCTATACTTAAAAACTTTCACTTTTATAACATTATTAAGAATAAGGATTATCCAGTAATTTGACTCCCTCTTTCACCCTTCAAACCGGAGCAACAATACGAACACTGTTGTTTGACGGTAGAAATATGTGAGAGTGATATACGAAGTTAGACGACCTTTGTATGAGGCCTACCTCTAATTATTTGTGCGGATGTATAGAGTTAAAATATTTCAATCGACTAATAGTAGAAACACGAAAAATCCCTTATCCCTAAAGAAAGTGAAATCCACGCGGTCGAAGTCGCAGGCTGTTAATGTATAAAGACTATAGCGGTAAATCACTTCACCCAAGCATAAGTTGTAAATTTTAAATCATATTCGCAACCTCCCGCTGGCTATCTTATAACTGTCACTGCCTTTGTGAAAGCGCGCATTATACTAATTGCCTGTCGAATACAAACATATCTATACATTTATATAAAATTGGAGTGTTTGTTTGTGATATCGAAATAACCGCTTTTGACTACATGCATATGAATGTGTATATGGTACCTACACATACCAAAATATATTTTTTATAATTTAGGCTATATAGCTTAAGTTATAAAAAATAATGTGAAGAATATGAATGTATATACATCACGCTACGACTAATAAAAGTGGAGCATCAATCAAAAATGTATCAAAAACGGGCGAAAACATATTTGTTTTGAGTAAAATAAGCTGCCCAAAGTCACAGCTAGTCTATACATATAAATAAAATGTCTGCTTGTAAAACAAAATAAGTTTTTTTTTAAATACGAATATGAAGATGTGTACGGAAACTTAAACAAAAAATAAGCTTTTAATTGTTCTTGTCTTCTTGAGGTAAGTACAACGGCTGGACCTATATTAAACTGGGCTTTCACAGGCAGATACTTGATATTATAAGGAGTAATTTTAGCTACTTTTATTATGTATTATTTTATTATTTTTACGGGGATGATAACTACGCAGGTGAAACCGCCGGGCGCTGCTAGTAAGCTATTAATTTTAAAGACATGTTCGCAGGTGCTCTCTGGCTATCTAATCAAATATATATCTATCATTGTAAAAGTGAAAGCACGCATTCTACTAATTGCTAAGTGAATATAAACAAAGATAAACATCCTGACACGACAGATTTTGTCCTGTCTTAACTATAGTTATATGTTTATCATGAGAAAACCATTGCGTCTATAAATTGAGATATGAACTATCGTAACTCACAAGTTGGATCAAACTGTACACAGTAAGGAGAAGCTGGATAAATCGTTTTAGTAGTTTAGAAGTTCATCCCGGGCAAACACTGTGACACGAAATTTTTATATCTTTAAATATAATTATATGAAGCTATTAGTTTATTCTTTATTATATTTTTCTTGACATTGTTTTTATTTATATATAGACTAGCAGCGCCTTGCGGTTTTACTCGCGTTAGGTTGTTGAACTTTCATACTAACTTTGAACCTCCCATATACCCACTTAAAGGATGATTTTCGATAAAATATTTTACGTGTTCCATGACTTTAATGGAAAAACCTTTACACTGAATTTCATTTGAATATCTTCAAAAGCAGCAACGTTTTATTCTAACTTTACACCCCTGCTTAACCCCTTTAGAGGCAGAATTTTCAAAAACCTTTCTTAGTGCGCAATAAAAATAAAAGAAGCCCTTATGCATAATCGCAAGTTTCTTACCTTTATACGAGTAGTTTAGTCTGTGCGTTGATATGCCAGTCAGTCAGCTTTTTCTATTATATATATATACACACATATATTTAGTTATGATTTAGATATGATGATCATATTACTATAAACGAGAAATTTTGTGCCTCATATTCTTTCACGGTGAACGGACTCCGATACAATTCATGATGGAGAATCAGTACACAATACAGCTAATGTAGAATGTTTATTTTTGCTTTATCAGAATAGTTTATTTTCCCAAGATCCCATATAAAGTAAAATCTTCGCGGGCAAAAACCCAGTTTAGGAATAATAATATATAATCACCTGATATACTTTTCCAAAGGATGTAGTTTGTGTTTGTCACCATTATGCAATTGAATACATACATGATGTGATAGCGGCTTGTGTATGTTATTTTTTTTATAAAGGACCCATGCTTGCGAAAAGGTTGTCGACCGCTGTGCTACTAGAGTATTGCGTGGACCTAGTTTACTCCGGTGCGGTACCGGGGTCCGTGCACGAAATGTAACGGCACTCCGAAAGAGTCTCGCCGACCGGCACACATAGATTCGAATGCCCGACCTATTGCTACTCGCTGGCCATTTTACCGAAGACTCAAGTTTGTGGGCCAAGAGAATGCACAGACGTACGTTCCAATCGCCGAATTGAATCTAGAATGAGCTATTCTAATTGTTCACTTGCTACGGACCTTATGATCTAGATGGTTCTACTCAGGTGGCTCGTGTTATAGACATCCTATATTGAAACCCGCCTAAAGCTGGCAGGCTAGTTTAACACTATTAATATGACCCATATGTTAAATGAATCTTATGTCTCTTAGAATCATAAGGGTTATCTGCATTATAAGTGTGTTTACTATTTAAGTTCTTAGAAATATTGTATATTTTCTCCCTATGGTTTTCACTATCAGATGTTTTTAACTAGTTCATTTTTGGTGACTTACGTAATGGATCTACTATATAGTTTGTTGTTGTCTACCATGTAGTTGTTCGCCAGTAAATACCAATCAAAAAAAGTTTACGAAGTGCAGGAACACCTGCACTATTATTCGTTCGATAACTGTGCATTTTGTACCCAGTTTTAAACGACTCCATCATATCGGCCGTAGAACGTTCTTTATTAAACGTAGTTCCCAAGAATTCCAATAAGACAGGCTTAATTAATTTTTATTATTGGTATTTACTTAGTCAATAAAATTTGGAAATTTTCCTTTATTGTGATATTAGGCCTATTTATTATTTTATTTATTGTCGTCTATCGATTAGGATTTTTTTTTATAACTACATGATAACAGCGACTTTCACCTAAAATTAAATAAAATGTTTTGATTTTAGTTATCTAGTTTTTATAACGTCAACTATCGGCCAGTGAAAGTTCCGTCGAAAATTTATGTTTTTTGCTATACAGTATTGTCTGAATTGCCATTTACATTTATTAGACAAAACATACGTTCATGACTATTCAGCGATAGGTACAGTTACACCTGGAAGCGGAATTCTAATAAATTATTTATCATAACAGTATGAAAGGGTTGGTACGTAAAATTATAATACTGTTTATATAAACGCAAAGGTCCCGTTTCTAGAAGGAGCTTTTAAATAGCCCCAGGGCGTTCCTCGCTGAGCCGTCACTTTCATTCTTCTACATACTAAATTGATTCACGCAAAATATCCTATATAAGTGCGGAATGGTTTAAATGATCGACTATCGATGTTTCTAATAGATGTCGCATTTAGTAGAGCCTTACAAAGCCAAATTCTCTTTTCTTCTGAAGTCTCCATTTAATTTACCCCCTTGTTTGATTACTCATGCATATCAGGTATAATAATAGTAATATTTATACGTATTTGTGATTATATAGATATTTTAATATGTATTTATGTAACTTATATTAATAATTAAGTTAACATGAGGTAAACCTCTTAAAAAGGCCGCCTGCATTGGTACCTCACTCTTATCAATTTCTACCGCCATGTAGTAGTGTTCACACAGCCGTGTTTTGGTTTAAACGGTGAGAGAGGCAATGAAATTAATGGATATATCGTCGCATAAGTTGCAATGCAATGCAAATAAGCAATGATTGATTCATGTTATATAGTGAAATATTTTTTAAAACGAGATCCAAATAATTTTTTTTTGCAAGTTAATCCATATTTCTTTACAATTCTACAAACTACTAGCTACCCTGACAGACGTTGTCCTATCCTAAATATACTCATCATGAAAAAAATATTTAGTCTTCTATCATTTCCCTCAAGTGGGATCAAACTGTACACAGTAAGCAAAAATATGTTTAAATCGGTTCAGTAGCTTATAAGTTCATCCCGGGCAAACGACGTGATACGTAAATTGTATATGTAAAGATAAATTGGAACATACCCGTGTATATTAACTTTACAATATCTTTCAAAACCGTCAGAGATAGAAGTAGAAAAAACAAATTTATTTTTTTAGAAAAAAACCTTGCAATATGTTAATAAAACATATTTACCGGGGACAGCAATAAACTTAATGCTTGTATTGCAAAAAATACGTTTACGTAAATACATATTTCTTGGTGGAAGCCGCCTAGAAAGTTTTTAAATAATTTTTATCGTCTTATTCATATTATCTTTGAAGATAGTATATATACTTGCTGGCAGTTTTAATAGAACTATGGAAAATAATTAGGTACTGAATAAATCACTTGGACAGTAAAAAAACGACAAATTGTAAATTAACAGAAAAAAATCAATTATATTAATCGAAATCTATCTAAGTAGACAACGCGTTCAGTCCTCGTGTCCTGTTGTGAATAATGCAAATTTACTTTGACAAATTCACAAGACTTAAATTAAGTTTTCGTAAACACCAGAGGATTTTCATTCTTCAATTGTTAAGCATAAATGTTACTGTTAGTTAGTTTACTGTTCTATCAATGACAAATAGCGCACATATCTATATGATCTATATGATCATAAACGATACTGGGTTTGTTCTTCAAACAACGCGTGCGAAACAGCGGTCACATCTAGCCATCAATAAAACACAATGTTTGACGTAGCGTGTTCCGATATAAATCGAGGTGTTCGATTCTGATGTATCGATACCAAAGTTACATTATCAATGTCAGGTTATCGAGTACCCACATGTAGGCATTGATTCGCAACATTTCATCCCTACTCGTACATATTCACGCAAAATCGAAATACTCCGCATCCCTCTGGAATAATAATTTGAAAGAATGTTAGATATTTTTATTAACGTCGCCTACAAGTTTTATAGCTCACAAAAGACGTATTTTACAACGGCGACACGTATTGCCCCTCTTTATGTAGAAAGTGGACTGACCTATTGTGGCGTGACAGTTTTTCTTGTATTCTTTTGCAAACAACGGGCCGACGACAGATTTCTAGTGCGATTCTTGTAATACTTTAACGTTGTACAGTTTTGGTGTCTCTTTTTTCTTTATTTTTTTATGACGTCAGCAAACAAGAATACTGTCTGCTTGATGATAAACGTGACCGCAGCCTAAACACGTTCGCGTCATCGCAAAGATATCACTAGTGTGTTGCTATCATTGTGAACTGAAAATTTTATGTCACATTTTTCCAGTAATTTAACTGCCTTACTCACTCTACAAACCGGAACACAGCAATGCGAACACTGCTATTTGGCAGTAGTAATAGGTAAAAGTGAAGTACCAATGCAGAAAACCTTTGTATGAAGTCTACCTCTGTTTATATTAATAGTATTATAATGGATTAAATATACGGCGGACTTAATACCAAGGGCATCATTCAGTCAACTATCGGGACCAAAACGGTGCAATCTTATATTGAGAGGTACATCTCATCTCTAATCATCTTATATACAAAGGTACGAAACTAATATAGAAAACACAACATATATGTATAACTATTATTACACTTGATATGGATAGAAAAGAGTAGGCAATTTAAGTAGAATCATTAAAATTAAAGTGGATGCGTAAAGGCTTGCATGCAAATATTCTAGGTGATGTTTTGTTATTAAAAGCGAATGCGCTTCTTCATTCCAGATTCGTATTCGTACATCGATTTCAGTTTAAGAATAATATATGTTACTTCAGTCGTGAGGTACCAGGTGTCGTAAGAGGCGACTGAGGTACCAGAACCGATAGACGGCGGTGTATCTACCCGATATAGTATTGCACAAATGCAGAAGAAGAGGAAGGGCAACATCCTCTGAGTCGAGAAAGCTGCGCTCTGCAATGGCCACCACGATTGTCCAACACGGCTATTATGGGTGAAATTCTCCCTTTCTTGGGGAGCCCTATGTCTAGCAGTGGACTATCAATGCCTGATATGATGATGTTACTTTAAACAGTATTACTTATATAGCCAGTGGATTAGCAAGTTAAAGAGGTAGTCACAAGGTTAGCCACGCGCTAGTGATATCCGTGTGATATTAAGGTCCAGAGATGTGAAAAATAGTTTAGTAAAAGTATTTAAATACAAAATGCAAATGCATAGTTGTTAGCACAATTTCAAATAGAAATACAAAATAGTTTTAAATAAAAGTATTTAAATACAAAATGCAAAATACGTATTTTTAAAATAAGTTTTGAAAATAAAATACATTGTTAAGCATAAGCACTTTTATTTATCGAACTGATTTTAAAACTAGTTTTGTTCAAAGAGTTCATCTTTCATGTTTCGCCTATGGGGCCTCATAATCATTCCACCAAATGAAAAAAGTCGTTTTACAGGGGCAGAACTCGGTAAGCAGGTATTATATTTAAGGAAGAGTTTTTTACATTTGGATACCTGTTCAAGAATTCTAAGGTATTGTCTTCATCTTTTAAATATTGTAGTGTTTCCAGATCTATTGTAGTTGTACTAACATTATCACTGGCTGCTGAAGAATCAGAGTCCTCAACAAACATGAAATAAGATTCTGTCCTTTCCTTCTTTTTATAAAAGTCGGTATGTTGGGAACTCTTTTCGTCTTCTTGTTTTATCTTCCTCACTTCTGAAACAAATACTTCTTTGATGTATTCTCTGTTGGCTTTTGGCACCCATTTCATTTTGAAAAAGGGATGATACTGATGCTATTATGCCATCTTTTGCTTTTGGCCTTCTAATTTATAAAATCTCTCAAAACGCCTATTAAGACTTTCTGTAATAACATCTATCAATACATCACAATATGTAAGGTTATCCATTTTCAAGTATAAGGTATAAGGTATCAGTTCTGGTATAAGATATCCATAATAAGTATCTTTGTCCCCTTCTAAACTTCTGATGCCATCAGCAATAGGCTTTGAACAGCTTACATATTCAAGATGAAATTGAATTTAAATTTCTTTAAAAATAGCCAATCCTAGTTTCTTAAAAGTTTCATTTAGAGTACCCTTAACTGTCAATAGATCTTGAATGCAATTATAGTATGAATTTCATCTTGTTGGACATGGATAAGTAGGGGATTTTCCAGTTGATTCTAGATATATTTCACAGGCTTTAGGAGACCTTGAACATAGATTCCAAACTGCTCGACAGTTTGCCATAGCTGTATCATATTTTTTTTGTATGAATTACTTTGGGATCTAGCCTTATCCATATCTTGTGAAGCTATTAAATGTAATGTGTGTGTGGCACACCTTTCATGATTAGGCAGTTGCAACTCTTCAAATTCTTCAAATGACTCCGAAAATTGTCTTAGGGTTAACACATTATCATCATCATCTCCATCGTCAATATTATCATGCATTACATTAATATTTTGGATAAGAGTTCCTTTACTTATTCCTGTATCTGAATCTTGTCCATATATTCTAAAAGCTTTGACCATATTTGATCCATTTTCCGTAATAGTCCTTATTATTTTTGACAGTTTCAAATCAAGTTCAGAATGAATCTCTGCAATCAGCTCAACTACTTTATCATAACTATGTGTTCCCTTGAATCTTCTGCAAGCCAAAGTTATACTTTTCCGATTAAATTTATCACAATCAATCCAATGAGCAGTTACGCCTAGATAGCTTCTCTTAGATGATGACCATATATCAGCTGTGGCAGCGGCAGCATATAAAATCAACCTTTCTCAATTGTTCTTTTGTATTTTCTATATATTTTGTGTATTGTTCTGCAATTTTTTTATTACATGTTTGCCTGCACATTATTTTCGGTGGAACACGTAATTGTTGTGCACCTTCAATTAGAGCCTTAAAGGATTCATGTTCTACAATTGATATAGGTGACATGGTCTCCACTAAAAAATCCACAAGTAACTTGTCGAGATTAACTGACTTTGGTAAGATGGCTGGAAGAGTGGATTGTTTCAATATTTTAGATGAACTGCGTTCCTTACCAGTATCACCAACATTTTTTCTCTTCCTATTATGTTGTATTTTGAGTTTCTCGTACTCAGCTAATATATCAGCATGTCCTTTTCTCTGCAAAAGTATGATTAATAGTTTAAAGCATAGAATATCTGCGATTATATTATTTCATATTAAATAAAATCCTATTTATTAGCTTATCAGTTTTGAAATGAAAATAATTTGTTTAACAAAATAAAATACAATTAAAATTTTTAGCTTTACTTACTTTTAAATGGTTCAAAAAGTTGGGTGTTGAATTCAAACTTCCTTTTAGTGTTTTCGAACACTTTTTGCAAGTTCCAGATATATTTACGTCACTTCCAGGATAATTTGTAATGTCTTTGAAGAAGTGTTTTAATATGAATGGAATGTTCTTGTCCTTGAAAAATAAGAGGCTATATATCACTTACTTATGTACTGTACCTATAATATACATATAAAAATGAATCCCTTGGACACGGCATCATCACCCGTAACGGCTGGCACAGACAGACGAACAAAGTGATCCTATAAGGGTTCCGTTTTTATTTTCTTTCGAGGTACGGTAAAAATTAAGAATGGTGCTTGATAAAATAAAGAAATCGATTAAACTCAACGGCCACATTAACTTTTTTTACGACAGGACAACGTTTGTCGTAAGAAGCTAGTGTATAATTAATAATAGTTGATCGTGCGTAAATCCGTTATTTCAATAAACACGTAACATCCATAAATTATACAATAACATCGAATAGGCACAAATAATGCGATATTGTGATCAACTAATTTCGTTCGATAAAAATAGAAATAAGTTAAATCGTAAAAGTCAATTCTTTCATTCCATAAAAAATGCTTATCAGTCTCAAATAGTAAATCATAGTTTCACCGATAACAATAAACAATTTAGTTGGAAAGAACGAAGAACTTTTGCACCGCTTTTAAACGCGCTTGTTATTGTTAGCGTAACCAGCACAGTGCTGAAGAGGCAATTGGATATAGATACTGTACAGTAATTATAATGTAATAGGGGCAAACTCTCAGTGAATAGCACCTTCCTATGTACCAATTGTCGTAAGAGGCTACTAAGGTACCGGAACCGACAGATGATGCAGCCTTACATGTTATTTATAATAATAATAATACAATTTTCCCACATCTCAGATTCCGTGATAAGTCGCTTAAAGCACTAGTATTACAGACGCCAGAAAAATATACTCATGTACTTAAATACATATATTTAACATCCAGACAGAACAAACACAAATATTTGCTCGGGGTGGGAGTCGGTCCTACGATCTTTGGCTCACAAGATAGGATTACTACCATCTACGCCATCTGGCCTGTCAAATTGTTATTGTTTGGTTCGTAATCGACACAATTGCAAAAGGAGAGCATTGACTTACTAACATTAACATAAACACACAAATATTAAACTTAACGCTATTTGCAAAACAGCTGTGGGAAATAAAAATAAAAGCAAACAGAATACTAAAGATTACATCAGAAGCATTACATCTGTTCTAAATAAACTAATAAAGGCTCGCAATGACCCCCAGCGAGGCCGAATACCAGACCTATAATAACATGAATTATGCTTGATAGGACTGTACTTTCTGTTGGTGCCGGGACTGTCCCATATATAGTTCTGATTATGGGACAGTCTCGGTGTCCCCCAAAGGAAGCCTCGGGACGTCGTCCCTTTTTAGTGCGTGCTTGCAAAAAGTTTTGGGTAGTGTCGTTCGAATTGTTGCGCACTAGCGAGAAGATATGTTACTTTTTCAACCAAAAAATACTAGTGGCGCGTTTATGAACAATATAGTTGACTAGCAGCGCCCCGCGGTTCTACCCGCTTGGTTTCAGTTCCCGCGGCAATAATAAATAATAAAAGTAAACAACACGATGATAAGCAGATATGCAGCTACATTTTAGAAAAATCTTTATAAATTATAGCCTATGTGGTATACTGATATATAAACTATATTGTAAAGTTTCATCAATATTCATTCAGAAGATTTTGCATAAAAGAGTAACAAACATACATCATACATACATACAGTGGACTCCCGGTAGTCCGACAAACATTTTGTAGGGCAGTGTCGACTATCGAATTCTTCGGATTATAGTGTACTCCCTAAGTCTCCCTCTCTTTTTACAAAAGAGTACCTTGTAATCCGACAAATTACTGATCCAATGATAAGATTCTTTATACATATTATATATAC
This sequence comes from Heortia vitessoides, assembly GCA_020976665.1. Taxonomy (NCBI): domain Eukaryota; kingdom Metazoa; phylum Arthropoda; class Insecta; order Lepidoptera; family Crambidae; genus Heortia; species Heortia vitessoides. The sequence goes on along the minus strand of JACJUM010002878.1, from coordinate 5,730,688 downwards.
ATATGTACATATATGTACTCTGAAGTACAAATCATACTTGTAGACCTTGTCAGATTACTTCAGATTAGACGGGCTGGATTACCGGGTGTCCACTGTACTTACAAAATTTTTCGCGTTTATAATGAGGATAAAAAATGGTTATTGTGGGTTATCTTTAAGAGGTAGACGTATACCACCGTGGATACTTTTGTAGGCTTTTTTATGGTTTGCAATACCGTAGAACATTATTTTGATATATCTCGCCGGGTTCAGCCAGCGTCTGCAATGTGATTACATTGCAGACGCTGGCAAAAGACAAAGTGTTTATTAAAGACATCCCATTAGAAACTTATAAACCGACAGTGGTTCTTAGTGTTATTTTATTTATGTATTATATACATTATACCCTTTATCTTGAATCACTCTATCTATTTAATAAACACATCAAAATCCGTTGTCTTTTTTTGAAGATCTAAGCATACATAGGGACAGACAGGCAGGGTAAGTGACTTTGTTTTATACTATGTAGTGAAGTAGGATAGTAATTATGTATTTCACAAACAAATTTTACATATTCATCATTCCATTATATTTTTTCATTATATAATTACTTGCGTTAATTAAATGAGAATAAGCTAAAATTACTGTGTAATAATTGTCTAGAAAAAACATTAGTACATCCATACAAAAATTCGCGTTATAATATTAGTATATTTTTTACACATACTATAATTATTCTGATGTATCGTCAGAATAGTATGTAAAAATATGCATGAAGACGAAGTCGCAGGTGGCTTGTGTGCTCATATGTTTTCAATCGGAATTAATATTATTTATCGGCGTCCATAAATAATATTAAGTTGTTTTATTGTTACGGCTTACAGTTTATTATGAAATACGTTAAACGCCCCTACATAAAAGGATAAAATATTTTCTGCAATGCATGCAACTACGCGAGCGAAAATAATAGAGATGTACAACATCAACAGCATCATATTAGCCATTGGAAGTCCACTGCTGGGTGTAGGCCTTCTCAAGAAAGACGGTTTTGCCCATTATTGCCGCGCTGGGCAAGCGTGTTGTCAATCCCAGAGCGCAGATTTCGCTGCTGGGAACTATGCTGCCTATCCCCGACCTGTGCATTTGAGCTACACTATTGCGAATGGATATACCGCATATTTACACACGACTCATGTCCCTCTTGACATCCCTCTCGCGGTCCCGTCACTGTCGGGGTACGCTATCCTGGAGACATAGTCCTGTTGAGGTGACCGTATACTGTCTATGTTATTATGCCGTGAAGTCCCGGCAGAATAGAATATAACCTCCCGCCTCCTATGTACACGTTGTGTACCACAAGGCTACCAGAACCGACAAATGGCGGTATGTGCACCCAATCCTTTGCTCAACGCGGCAATTATGAACAAAACTCCCTTTTTTTGGGAGGAAGTTCAGTAAAAGTTCTACGGTAATCATAGCAACTGTTAAAAGGTGATCATCAGATGATGATGATAATGATTCCTTGAGGAATGAGGCGGTCTTAATAAAGGTATATCAATGAATAGGAATATATAAACCCTTTCCCCATTTTAAGTGAAAATAATAATAGCCACGTCACACGCCCCTCAGAATACAGTAACATGCAGTTTTCAATATTTTTTAGAGACCAAATTTCCTTTGCCCGCAATCAGCACTCGATAAATTACAGTTTTTAACGACCTTCAATACAGAGTTGCTAATTGGTTAACTTGTTTATAGCTACCAATTTTCATGTAATCGCGGTCGGTCTTCCATTTGCGTTGGTACATCAGTGTAGACAACATTAATTTTAAAAAGTATTAGGTAAAACTATGTACACGTTGACAGATGTGAAAGAAAGATCGGTAGATTTATTATAGATTATTTTCCTGGAGATTAAATTCGTTATAGTAATCACACTAATTATTATAATTTTAAATACTATGTATCTTCTTCGATGTTTATTGAATTGAATGAAATGCCGAATGAAGTAACGTAATAAACAAGTCTGTAAAACTCTGAACGTAGTCGATAGATTGATCTTATTTTAAACACAATGTTGTGTTAAGTGTTATTTATTTTATACCACGATGTTCCCACGGAGATGGATATCAATCTCAGCCATAACGAAGTCTGTCTGTCTAGTTATTTAAGTTTAATGTAGTTAATTTCATAAATTTCGCTTAGTGTGTTTAATATTATTATTATCAACTTATCTCTCATAAATAACAGCGCGGCTTGTCCCGGTTATTTCTGAATCCCGTGAGAACAATAAATAAAATAGAAGTAGTGAGTTACTCCTTATAACAATAGGTTATTTGAATTCACAATGAAGAAAATAACTTATATATTTTTTTTGTTATTAGGAACTTAAAACCAAAATACAACATTTATTGAAAACTATAAATTTGAACCTTCCTCTTACCACCATAAGTGTTGATTATGGAAAAAAAATTGTACACGTTATTCATGACTGTCACTGAAGAACTTTTATTACTGAATTTCATTCGAATAACTTGAAAAAACGCCACCTTTTATACTAACTTTACACCCCCGTTTTTGTCCCTTTGGGCTTAAATTTTCAAAAGTAATTTTTAGTGCTCCCTTTCAAAATTAAAAATATACATAAATAATTGCTACTTTTGATGCCACGAAAGTTCCTGTGAGACATGACATATGGTGATGTTCAAATGGATGAACCCATTGGCGAAAAAGTATTTAAAATTTTAATAGCTATTATTATTTGGTACTCTTTGACGCAGATACTACTAAATGGAATTTAGCTCAAGACAACGCCATAATATGCGGTGAAGGCGTCGCATTTCATCACAAATATCGTTTACAGAGAAGCTTTTACTCAATAAACTTAATGGTTATTGTTTATATATACCTTTAACATTAAAAATAAAAGTAAAATAATAATATATTAGCTGTGGAGTATTTATTTCGATATTGCACGATGCACATGTACATTATAAGATGTTATATAATAGTACCTTGCCAGGGTGGTACAAAAACATACTTAAATCGAATGGAATTGAACTTAAAACTAATTTATAACGTAATTTCGACCTATACGAGCTTTTCGTGAGTCATTTTATTTTTCTTTCATGATTTCGTTTACAGTGTTGACATTATTTAATTGCAATTTATTCAATAGTTTTACTGTAAAATTAATAAAATAATAAAAACTTACTAATTCGCCGGGCAATATCGGTAACTTTGGTTCTGTTACGAATCTCCTCATTTCTGCATTTGAGCATTGGCCTCTTCTTAGCTCGTTGAGCTACTTCCAGTTGGCTAGTAAGGCCAATGGTAACTTAAATTATTTGACGATAATATAAGTTTCTATAATAAAACATTTTTATAAAATTATTTGCCTATGTTAACCCTTGACTGGTATCGTAAAATTGACTAACGTAACTAGTTTTGTAGGGGTCGCGCGGCTCCCTTTACAAACTAGCTTCTAGAATGCAAGTGTGCGCATTATAATGCGCACTTATTCCTAATACAATAAACTTTGAAAATAAAAAGAAACAAAACTCTAATCAACGTAATAAAAAAAAATCAACACATACAATCCTAAGAACTCAGGAACATTATAAATGAAATAAGTTCAGTCTTGAGCATTAGTACATAGTATTTTTGTGCAACTTACAAATTATATTCTTGCAATTTTTGTATATTGAAGCAAATTTTTGACAGCGCCCTCTTCTTGATATTCCCTTGAGCTGGCGTTTCTGGAATTCTTTAATAGTAGGATGAGATTTCTGTAATTTTTTGGTTGGTATAATTTGTATAATTTAGTCATCTATAAGTAACTCAAATGATTCTTTGATAGTTATCTCATTTTAGACGGTGCTAGTCCAATTATCCAGGTCTTTGTCTAATAATTTTATGTTGAAGAGTACGTGAAGGTGCTGGTAGATTTCTAGACCATTTGTTTTTGTTTTTCCCATAATAACTTCTCTTAATCGACTCTGCGACAGGTTTACCATCACTCTCTAAAGAACATGCTTGAATCTCGGGATTAATATCTTCACTGTTATCTGAATCTGTATCTTATTCCGTCGCTGTCTCTTATATCTTCTTGTGAATAGCCCCTCAACATAGATTCGGAATCACCGAACCGCGTCCAATATCTCTGCTATCGCCTGATCATTTAAAGGGCTCGCTATCTTGACAAAATAACTGTAAAACTTAAGAATATATTAAATCAAATATCTTGCGTAACTGGCATAGTGGGGGCCGTGAGGTCCTCATAACGCACGTACCTTTGCTCCGGTAAGAGCTGCAACGCCGAAGCACTGGCATTCGCCGCGACTAGCGACGTAATGAGATTACTCAAAATGGCATCCGCGCACGGTGCATAGTTTTAAAGTTATTCATAAAAATATCACACGTGGGGGCTGCGCCACCCCCACGAATCCAGTTGCGGGTTAAAATAATTATTTAAATTGGTCAAGTAGATTTTAAGTTAATCGTACCGAACAAACAAACAATTATTAATTTCCTCTTTTTTAATATTAGTATAGATAAATTATTATATTCATTAGAATTTAGTACAACGTCCACTGCTAAACGTAGTTTTCTGAAACAAAGGGGGTTTATTGCCCATAATTGCCGCGCTAGGCAAACGTGGTAGCAATCACAGATCGTAGTTGAGCTACTTTATTTTCGCCATTTGACGGTTTTGTTACCTCAGATTTGAATAATTAGGTAACGCACCTAATGAAATTTGGTATATTATGGTTTACTGGCAAAGTAGAATAGTCACTTTCTATACCTCTTACGTCATCTCTAATGACATGAGGTGGTATACTTGTAGTTTGATGATGGGAATGCGGTTGCCTATTCCCGCCCGCCAGAGTTTTGTATATGTTCGGTGGATGCACCGCATTACCGAGGGTGGTGCATACATATTCTACTTTGCCGGTACTTCACGGTTAACGAATGGTAGTATTAGTAATTAGATCCAATATATAACGTCAAAAGTAAACGTCCATTATGGTTTTGAATTGAGAATTACCCGTATACGGTATCTTGGTATTCCCAACGTATGTACCTAAAATTAAAACCTGGTAACAGCTTCTCCTTTTAGCGTAGCAGTATATACGCGCAAAATGCTGTAACTTACGTGTAATAAACAATACACAGTTAGTATTTAAAGTTCCGTAACAATTCCTGGGTTCTTGCTGGATAATGGTAATACTTACACATACTTTACAACTACCGCTTTTATTCCCGTTAATCTGTACAAAATACTATAAAATGTCACGAATAATAATAATAATAAATCGGGATAAATCACTGAGGAAATTAGGAAATACACAAAATTGCCGATCGAGATCAATAGATTTTGGAAAATAAAACATGCCTGTATCGTACCAATAGTAATTTCAGCAACATTACACCGAAATTACTGTTCTGTGGCCTTACACACACATTTTTTATACAAGTCGTATAGTGAGAATTTTTTTTACAACAAAACATTACCAACAAAAATCCAACAAATCCAACAAAAAAAGAATTATTCAAACTGGACCTGTAGATCCTGAGATTAGCGCGTTTAAACAAACAAACAAACTCTTCCGCTTTATAATATTAGTATAGATTAGTATAGATTTGCCCTGGGTGGTGATCAACCCCACGGTCCTTGACACGCAAGATAGGATCACTATCATTTGTGCCATTGGGCCCGTCAATTATAAATATAATGGAAGTGTACTTTTGTTTAGTTAGAATAACAACTTAATATTTACACGTGAATGTAGCGTGTACGGTACTTCTAGCAGGAACAGAGTTTTGAATGCAGTTGTCTAGCTATGTGTTTGTTCGAAATTACTATTACGGCTAGACTTATTTTTGAAGTAGATTTCCACAGCTAATGCTTGAATAGCAACTTTAGTTAATTGAATGAAGAATATTAATTAGGTTATCGTACAATTGAATAAAACCCTAAGACATTATAATAAAAAGCTATACCAAATTCACACAATATTCAGAAAACCATATTAGAAAATTTAAGCAAATATTAAGATCTTGCAGTCGAACTCATGTTGTACTAACAGTATTATCATCAACAGGACTAAAACCTATATCATAATCTCCTAACCCTATGTACTCTACTCTATCTTCTTCGAAAATTCACTATACTAAACAACTGTCGCATCACGTAAAAATTCCATTCCTCTACCAGTGTCTCCGGCATATTGTTTACTAATACTAAAATTTTCTGCTTCTATCGCTCGGCCATGGCCCGATTTATTTGCCAACGATACCCTCTTTAGACGAGAAAAAAATCAAATATAAAGATAATAATAATAATAAATTCCCACAACATCCGTCGTCATGGTCCGTAACACAAGTGCTTTAAGCGACTTATCGCGCAGTCAGTTCAATGTATAAGTTGTTAGTTTTATTATTATTTAGATGTTAGTCAATACTAAACGTATCCAAGTTACTCCTTATAACGTTAGCTATATGCCAGTGAAAGTTCCGTTGTAATTGATTCAGCCGTTTTAGAGATTAGCCGAAACAAACATACAGACTAAATGTTTTTTTACTGAAAATAAAGTATATACTTTGAAATGCATTTAGTGCAGTTATGTTGAATTACTAACAGACACTAATTTTATTTATATGTATTGATGATATTTGTGTATAGATATGATGATGAGAGTGGGGTACCCATGCAGACAAACTTTGTAATAATTTTCACCGCTAGTGAACAGACTTACTTTTGATAACAGAGCGTCTGTTACTTGCACTTATTTTAATATAAAATAATAACAATTTTAATATAAAATACGGTTAAAATTTATTTTATGATGATCAACATAATACAATAGGTAGAACTTCTACTGATTGATATAGGATTTTTTCAGAACAGGTCGACAAACAAGCATACAGTCCGCGTGATAGTAAGCGTCTCATTATTATCACAAAATAGTGCGTTGCCAACATCGTGACTTGAAGATATTATGTCACATTTCCCAGTTATTACACGGCTTCTCTAGTCCATCAAGCCGGAACATAGCAATACACATTGATATTTGTCGATACAAATAAAGAGTGAGATACCAAGGTAAACCTCATAGAAAGGTCGTACACAATGGCTTCCATAAGAGTTTTCCAATTGGACAGGTGGTATGCATTCGGCACCATTTCGCGGTTCTAGACAAATTGAATGTTCACCTTGTGGGTGGACGCTAGCCGATTTCTATTATTGGACACAGACCTCCCCAAGAAAGGGTGGCAATCGCAGAACGTAGCTTCCCGTCTAGTGCATTTGAGCTACGCTGTTTCTGATGGATATACCGCCTGTCGGCTCCGGTACCGGACCGGTACTATTTTATTATGTTGGTGACTTACGCCTTATTATGCAATGATTGTTTACATTTGATTTGTAAAGTTAGGAAATGAAACGAAAGTAATCAACCAAAAATTATTATACATTAAATAATATTTAGTGTTGCTACGCACTTTTGATTTATACGCTAATCTATGCCTAACCTATAAATGTGGAAATCATCACAAATGTTAATCATATTAAAATATCAATTGGTTGCTATTATATTATTTAATTTTTTATCGATTGAAGCAAGGTTATATTTAATATTGCGTGCTAGATTTTTTAACTACCCAGAAATAAATATAAAAGTAATATTATTGTGGATTTTCAAAATAAACCACAAATTGTTCGTTAAAAAAACAAAAAAAAATTTTTGAAGTTCACTTATAACGCTTCCTTAGTTATAGCCTTTATTTGAAGACTTTATAATATTAAAATGCACAAATCAATCTAAACATCACGTGATGCTATCCTATGCGCCCCTTATCCACATCCATTCGAAGCTTTTTAAATTGAAAGTAACTATGTCTATAGTCATTTTATTACTTTTTATTTATTATTGCACTCGTGTACTCTTAATCTCCTATCTACGTATGAGTACACGCGGATGACATTGCTATCAGTGAAATAATGTTTACAATTTATTTTGAACTGTTAGTTGTGAACGTGTAGATAATTAGGTAAAATGATTAACGTCTTAATGATTTTGGGGATACAAAATGCGAGTTCTAACACGTCTCGCACGTGATTTGCCACGTTATAGTTAAATCAGTTATTATTCGCTAAATAATAACTAAAATCGGTTCAATCGTTTAATTTTTTATACGAAAATTTCTAAATGGATTTTCTGAAACTACAAACTAGCTAGGTATATATATTTATCATAAAGATATTTAGAAGCCTTCGACTTCATCTGATAAATAGGTAAAATAAAATATTCTCATAAAAATATATATAGCTACAGTATTTTGTTTTATTTTGTCAGCACTCGCTGCATTATATAACTATAGTTTATTTTGAAAGTGCCCCTCATACGTAGTTGGTGATATCAATAGGCAAATTGAGGGTCAGTTGTCCTCCATCAATCTAATCAATTGGTTTTGTTTTAAAATTAGTCGATGGATTAATTAAATAGTTTGTTTTTGTTATGGGGATTTTGATTATTATTTTTTAGATTTGCTGTCGCAGGTATTTATCATTTTATTAAAAAAAATGCATTGATTATTTGGTTCATGTCTAATATTTTGTTTTTTCATACAATTGGCTGTAACTTTTAAAGATAAGTCGTGGGTATCAGCTTATTTTATTACAGTATACACTGGTCACGTGTATTGTAGTTTTATTCCCTAAACAACGGCCCTCAAGCCGAGGTCCTTAAAGGCGCCCTTGAGTGGCAGCCGTCAGTCTTACCGATCCCGCGAAAATTGCGTGGGTGCGGGAAACGTGTAGGCATAGAGTTGCTCATTAATAAGCGACCTGTCCTATTTCTTTCGATGACGTTCTAGCGTTTTAACTGACGTCAGAGTTAGTATTAGGCTCATCAAAAATAAACTAGCTTTCTATTGAAATTAATATCCCCAATATTATTAGACTTAAAGTTTATTCGCATTCGGGAAGTTTATGGTTGAAGACAATGGCCGATATGTATCTATGGTCGGTTCACTATACCGTGGATACTACTACATATGGTGGATTCGGGAGGCAAGTTTACAAAATTACGTCATTACTCAACGTTAAACAGAAGTTAACAATGTGTTAACAACAGACCATTGTTTAAGCGCCACACAGAGCCTTGCACGCCTTTTGACGTTTTCGCTAGTGTTTTTTCTGGTCATCTTAATCTTGAGATTGGAGAAGCCTTCATTTTGCCGAGTTAGTACATTAATTAGTTATTCTGTTCATTGTCTTTGTTTTTTTTATTGTTAACAGTTCAAATGAATGGCTATAAAGGTTATTAGGATGTTTCCTCGTTATATTTTATTAGCAAAAAGCTGTTTTATTTGTGGTTAGTAGTCATTTTAAGGTTTTATTTTTAATCTATAATGGAGTCACGCATCTCATCAAGTTATGATGTTATTACAGTCTAGTAGTCATACTTCAATCAGAAGTTGGAAGAAATCAAGAGCTATTTCCCAAGATTTTTTTCTCGCATAACATAGATAAAAATAGAAAAAAAAATTCTATTCTAACTGAATTGCACTCAATGTTCAAAATTTTAAATTAACCGTCCCGATGTAAGTGATCCCGTCTTGTGCCCCAAAGGTCGTGGGTTCGATCTTCCCCCAGGACAAACATGTACATATAATAATATGAGGGAGGAAGAGTTAAATATAGAATTTATGTATAAGTGATTCCTCTAGCGTCTGATGTTAGTATTACAAAAGCTGTAAGTGGTTTATCTCCAAAGTCTTAATGTAATGAGATGACGTGTGAATTATTTTAAATATTGCTTCAGATTACCTTCATTAAAAATATTTCGTCAAAAAGACTGCTAACATTCATACCTAAAGTTTGTTCAGAATATTATTTGCATGCATATACCAACAGGGTGGAAGTAAACATAAAATTAGTAATTAATTTAAAAAAATGTCTCATCCTATAGCATCATTCCATTAACTAATTTAATGTATTTTCCGAGATAAGCACGAGAACACAAAAAATGTATGTGCACAAACAGTATAACAAAACTCATAAGGCTTATTCCGGTTGGGTGTTTTGCGTTCGTCTCGTCTCAGTGGCAAGCGTGTTTAAATTTGTTGCACCTAATCATACAAAGGCGCCGCCCGTCCGTCGGTCCTAATGTGTGTTGTAATTAGTGCAAAGGACGCGCTCCGGTACTCTTACATTGAGCTTAATGTCCAACCAAACTCGGCCGGTCTTTTCCCGCGTGCCAACGTTTGGTTGCACTGGTTTTGAACTTATCTGGTGAAGACATAATGACCTATTTATTAGTAACCTTATTGGGCCACCAGGGTCATTGGTACATCTATGTTTTGCAGTCTTCAACTGAATCAAATCAAAATTCATATTATATTTCCTACAACTCACGAAAGAAATGTCGAACAGGAAGATTTCAAGAGACAACATATTCGAAATAGTTTTCTCTCCAAATAAATATTTGAATTATGGACCCTAATGCCATATTTTACCTCAATTAAGCCTACTTATAACTGCAGTTTTGAGTTGTTGCTGTCTTAGGGCCTCAGCTATAAGTGGTAGATATTTTGTACAGGGGTTCCTTTTATAACTAAGGGGAGCACTATGAAATTACTTTTAGAAATTCACTCGCTTTAGTGGTAAAACGGGGGTGCAAAGCTGTATGAAGCTTGGTAGTTACTTAAGTCTCGATTTTTTTACTTTGATTGACTGACATTACAACGCAGAGCCTAAATTATAAGGTCAGAAAAATATATAAAATTACGCTAGTACCAATAACAAGCGGAGCATAAATAATACAATTTTTTTTTTATTTACTTCACTGACTGTAGTGCTAGCCACGACAGCCAAGGTATGCTTTTGGATTTGGCCGACGTAGTCTAACCTTAAGCAGCTTTGGGTCAAGACCACCTGCGTGGATGACCGCGTGACTACTTGCGCATAGCTGTGCTACGTTGGGATGACATTAATATGAACCATGCCAGTTTCAGAGACTGGTATGCAACATAAATACAGATACCAAATATTCATGCATATTTTAGAAATTTGATATATAGTCAAATACAATTTTCTTAACCAGTAAAACTAGTACAGCTTGTCATACATGTTTATGTATATAAGCATGTATATCCTGCTTATATTATATATTCTCTCATGCAAAAACTACTAAATAGAGTTTAATAAAAGTTTGCAATAATATAACTCATACATCAGAGTAACACATAGGATATAATTTAAAACGAATTGATTAAAAAATGATGTTGTTTGCGCCCCAAACGTCTGCCATTTACATCGCTAAAACTTCCGAAACAAACACACAGCAGCGGATTGTAGCTTTGTTTTGTATTAAAATGATAAATGGTCCCAATAATTGCTAGAGACATAATTAGGATGCTGCCGGGAACACACCAGCAGACCGACCTTCGAGCGTTCTCACTGGCTACAGCCTCATAAAAATGGTAATTTGACGTCGGGCGACATTTCACTGACACACATAGCTCTATTACTTATCGCGGTATTGTCGACCCCCGTAATGTCCACCTAGTACTTGTCTGCTGATAATTCTCTTTACCTCTTTACATGTGTATGTTTTTCATTAGCATGAAGCAATGACCTGTGTTTTCAGGTGGCTACGTGTTATTGACTTCGGCTTGTATATTATCGATTATATTTTCTTAAAATGCGTCATTGTTCAAATTAGTTGCTGTTAAAGAATCGTGAATGAATTTGAACAATGGAAATACAACACAATTAAATAAATACGTATAATTATTTACTCTCAGTAGTTATTCAAATTAACTTAAGATTAACAGTAATCTATCTATCCATACGATTTAAATTAATAAAGTGTTGAGTAAGAAAGTTACGCTTATTTTAGTATGAGTGAGAGCTTTTAGCAAGAGTAGTTTTTTTTAAATTTTATTTTAATTGTATGTCAACCCAAGGTGGACAGACGAGTTAATTAGAGTCAGGATCGAGCTGGATGTAAGCTGCTTACAGTTACTCAAGTGTTTTCCAATAGTTACACGAACCTTTGAAGTAGACTGCATGTTTTGGTTATGGTGTTCACTCATAACCAACCTTATGATAGAAATATATAAAGTAGCCGCCCGTACCCATAGTACCTAACGGCCCTTTCTAGGACCAATACCCGTGCAAGCACCGGATGCGGCAGGTCTCACCGATGGTCCAGGGCTCATTTCTATTAACTACTTGTACCTCGTGAACCGAAGTCCACCTCTTGTCCAAAGCGGTACCGGAGATGTAAAGTTGCTTCCAATAGGAACAATTGAAAATCACTTGGGTAAACCTCTGCCCAGCAGTGAACGTTCTACAACCGACATGATATATGAAAGATGAATGCTATTTCAATATACACATGGCCGGCATCACAAAGCAAATTATGTAATAATGATCGTTCACATACATAACTCTTAGGTATAGTTGGCTCATATGGTGCAGTACCTGTACAGCTGCACGAAGCATTTGTGCGCCGTTCTTTGTTTCCATTTATATCATTATTTCATTATGTCTTTTCTTCCAAGAGAAAGAGCACGTGTCGTCCCTTTGTGCGCCGGCGCAACACCACTCATTTATTAATTGCTATATTTTACCTACTTCTTGTACAATGTTGATCGTAATCATGTTATTTTTATGTTTGAGTTTGTGACATTATATTAAATAAATATATAATATAAAATAGAATAAAATGGTTTGTATAAATATTTAAACTATGCAAAGTATCTCGCATGGCGCATGTTTATTTAAATGGGTTCCGTTGTACGCACTATATATAGATTCCTTAATTGGTTTGGTACATACTCACCTATTTCTACCGCCAAACAGCAGTGTTCGCATTGCTGTGGTCCGGTTTGGATAATGTGACTTAATATCTTCAAGAAACGATATTAGCAACACACCAGTGATATCCTTGTGATAATACGAGCATCTATAGGCTGCGTAGACCGTATGCTCGTTTGTCGACTTGTCATAACAATAAAATTTTATTATTTTAATTACCATTTCTGTTCATCTTATTCTATCTATCTTATCTATCTTCTATTATATTCTATCTATCTTATCTATTATCTTTAAACATTTAAGGGAAGAATCTCAGTCGTATTACTCATACCTGATAAAGTGTTGTTTGTTTTAGTTTCCCTAAATCAATACTGTATAGTTGTTCCTTTGATAACACTAATTAATTAGAAGTAAGCAATGAACTGATTATTGTCTCCGGCAGTTAGTCTTAATACTAATTGGAAGAATATCTTATAATGAGTATCATCCGCCCGTGACCGTAAAGTTATCCCCTCCATTGTCCACTGGCCTGACGCACTCAATCCGTGTCAACGAACCCGCACGCCAGTTTTAAGGAAGCCAAATATTCTAGAAGCCTTTTTGTAAACACACACGGTCTAAGCCGTTCAAATGTTGACATAAGAAATATATATTAATGATAGCCAGGTGTGCTGTTCTGCAATAAGCTTTACCTTTGTTATTTTTATTTTTTAATATTTAATTTCTCAACAATCAATATACACTTTTATAGCCAGGTAAATGCTGTTTAAATAGTGAATTTTGTATCAAATTAAAATAACGTTGTTTACTAATGTTTTATTTTAAGGTTTCCGTCAGCTGTCCTCGAATTTAACCTCGAGTAACGTATAGTTTGTATTGAAAGGCCTGTGACATCAATCCACTTGGAAGTGTCCATTACATTCGATTGTCATTCTTGGAACCTTTTCTTGAACCAAATCAATCGATAATAATAAATCAACTGAAAAACAAGTATACTTTCTAAAAACGCCAGCTAATCATAAAGCAATAACATTAATTGGTCTATACCGTAAACGTACATATTTATAAACGTAAAGTCATCCATCACGTAGATAGAAGCACATTACCCCCGTTGATCGCGCTTTTGATGTCCCTCTAATGCTGGTAGGTAATCCGAGTCGCGATGGAGCCGCTCATTCATGCCACTAACGAGACTGTGTCGTAGCGGAGGGCGTGTATCATATCACGGTACACATTACCTGATCAAAACGCGACAAACCTGCGTTGACTCATGTTACACCTATTTAATGATAGTACATGTCTATTATACCAAACACATTCACCATTTAGAAAACATGTTTTTTTAAATAAGAAACTGCATTTATATTTAAGTCCACTACTGATCATGTACAGTGGGCAACAGATCAACATAACCCAATTCTCAAAAAGTCACAGTTAATTTTTAACTCAATGTCTCGATTATCGACTATCATGATATGCAAGATACATACAGAATACAATAATTCACTTTAATTCCTTCACTCGTGATTATCGTGTTTCTGACGGCGTCACTTTGGATGAATCACAGTCGCCGCGTATGTGAACTCCAGCAATTATAATACAAGCTGGAAAATCGTATGCAAATTGGCGCTAGACGTAGTAAATTACAATCGCCGGTCCGGAGGACATTGACCATGAAGACTAACGTCGTACCTCAATGTCCTCCAAAAGTAAACGATATCTGGAAGCTATCAACGGAATGTCAAGCGGTAATGTTTTACGGAGATTCAAAAGTACTTTATTCCAAGACTCAAATGCGGGCTTACGGCGCTTAGCACTGCGGGGTGCAGTGCTCCAGTCTTATCTAGCTCGTTTGTCCTTTAGGAAGCTCTTTAGCCTCAACGACTCCAGCCGAGCGCCCCGGCCGCCTCAACGACCCCGAAATGTCAACTTTACGAGCACACTCACTCGTCTGATACGACAAGATGTTATTATGGTGACTGCTGGCTGAAATATTCATGCATTCATTCTGCGCTAGTGGACGATCCGTCTAGAGATCAACGCTCTTAAGTTCGTTGCTTTTTTATTTTTATTTGTTACATTGCGTTACGTATGTGATGTGCTAGATGTTTAACTATGGTAAACAGCGGCATAACATTTAACCCACTTACGAATATGACTATTGTCGGTTATGCATCAGGAAGTGAATATATGAGCAGCGTTTAGTTTAATAGCTTGTATACATTAGTTTCAATGGTTGGGGATGTTACTGATTCATTTGTTTATTACATTATGGGGATAGAATAATTCAGAAACTAGTGGTTGAAGTTCCATCAAAAATTACAGTATTATAAAAGCGAAGTTTTGTATGGATCGGCCCAACATTTGGTGACGATTGTCGAAGATCTGTTTTGATTGAGGTCTGTAATAATTGATTTGGGGAAGATTCTTTTTAGTTTAGATGCGGAATACTGATCGATCCGAAATAACAAGTTTCTCTGAGATGGGACATAAAGTGAAGACATGCCGACAAAGTTGCAGGTGGAAAGATTGTTTACAGTAGTTTGAAGTCAGAATATGCGTTCAATGCATATTATGAAATGCATTAAAATTCTAGCATATTTTCTTTCGTATATTCGTAACTAGCAGTGCTATACGGTTTTACTGTCGTAATTTCTCTTCCCGTGACAATATGACAATATGTTACTTACGTCACTTACCGAGAATGATTTTCTCAGTTTTTTTTGTTATAAACGTTCAAAAGTATAAATCCTGTTTACATAGTTCTTTTTTAGGTGGCGGTTTCTATCTTTTCAAACATATGACTATTAAGGTATATTATTATTAAGGTAGCCAGTAAGTAAAAAAATCATGTTAAACATAATCCATTATATGATCCCAATAGGTTATTGGTATGTACTCAGTCTAACGTAACATAGATGTGAAGTCCTGGACAGTATATCTTCTGTCACACATTCATTCACAGCTACCGAAAGTGGACCAAAATTTAAATACCTATCATATATAGACAATCAATTACTGCAAGAATTTTGCTGATTCCTTTTTCATTTTCATTCATGTTGTTTTTCATTGTAGTGTTAATAACTTTCGACGGATATTCGTTGAACTAGTACGAGCAGCTTATCCATTAATAATAAATAAATAAATGTCAACAAAATCTTAGACATTGACCTGACAGCTGACTCCGTAGTAAGTCGCTTAAGCACTTGTGTTACGGACGCCAGACTTCAGAGGAATCACAAGTATACTGCTTTAATTCATATATTTAACACCCAGACACAGAACAAACACAAATATCATATAAATATTTGCCCTAGGTAAGAATCAAACTACCATCTGCGCCAATTGGCCCGCCAAATCGTCATAAATAAGAGTGCAAATATGAATGGATTTTTAATGAAATCGCCACTTATTTAAGCACATAACTCGCATGAAGAATTTGCTACTTGCTGTTCGTACTATGCAATGTTTAACACATGTATAGCAGATTCTTTGAAATGAATTTTCGTCCTTCGTCCTTACTATTTGTGTGAGAATCCAGAATTTCCCTTACTACCGTCCGCACTGCATGCAACCGCTAGCAGCAAAATAGAGCGACCATTTAGATAACCAAGTCGTTAATATACAAGCGCCCGCGCTGTGTACAATTCTACTTGTCCATCGAGATACTTATAGAAAATGTTGTCACGTTTGTTTGTGTTGCGATATTATTATATTTATCATGTAAGGTCATTATGAAAGTACTCTTTTAATGGGTTCATAGCTCAATTTATTTGAAGTTTTGCATTGGTTTCAGTTACCTTACGACAACTGTTCTCACGTTTTCAAGCCGTTTTCAGTAGTGTACCAGTAAATGTTAGAAAAAAAAACTGATTTAAAGATTACCTATTTAAAATCTCTAACACATGGGTTGGGGTTTATAAATAGGTATTCTTTCTATTTTTTATTCCTCGTCGTTTAAAAAAACGAGCAGAATTCCTTTCAAAATTAATCTTAATAAACAATTTCATTTAATTAGAGATGTTGCAACACAAAATTACTACAATCTTAAATACACTGTAATAAGTATATTACAGTGTATCTATCCTACGTAGTTTTTAATCAATTTATATATGTAGATGATTGATTGTTCATTATGTCTTACAATGTAATTATTTTATGATATGTTGAAATATGACTAAAATAACATGTTTCATCGTAGCTACGATCTCTAACTTATGTACAAATTCTCTTGTGTCAGGTAAGGCTTCGAAATAAAAAGAGAAAACCGAAAAATAACAATGCGGAGAACGGCATCTCCACGGCACGGCCTGTGAAAGTAGCATAATAGGTTACAATTTGTTTTACGCCCTATTTTATATTTCATCACTTTGTACTGCGTTATTGAGGCGTTTCCCGATTTGCTCTGTTCCGCTTGTATTTTTGTATGCTCCATTTTACGAGGAACATAAAAAACAACTCAAGGAACGGTTGTACTTCCGTACGGATACAAAGCGGAGGAGGGCGGACTTCCCTTGAAATATGAAACTCTGCGGTACCTAATTCTTTCGGCCATTTTCCGAATGGAAAAATTCACTCAGCCAGCAGCCGCAAGCGATTACTCCTCTTTACGTAGTGACACGCGGAGCGGGAAGGGTCGGCAGTCGGGAGCGTCCACATAAATAATCGAGAGCTTACGAATTCAGCCGCCGCTCCGGAATATCAAGGAAACTGAAGTAAATTGATCGCGAAACGCAAACCTCTAATGGCTCGTAGGACCGATAATAACGGACACTTCCAATACTCGGCCCCATTTACGGCTACGTATATCACCAGTATCTATTGGCGCATTTGTTCTCGGGTGACGCGAGTAAATCATGGCGCAGATAGCTTTGAGCGCAGAGCGGCATCGGTCATTCTACCTGTACGTAATGAAAGGGGATGGTAAATAAATTGATTTGGAGTTAACCAAACGGTGAGCCGAGATCGTAAATTAGGCCGCGCGGATCTCCGGAGGATAAATCGCCAATTGTCCTGTCCTCGTTGAACGCCGCAGCCGCTTCGTCGATCCTGCCTTCTCACCTCGGAGTGATAATTTGTAGTCGCAATATCATGTTTATGCTTTCTCTTTGTATGGAACAAAATATTCTCTCCTATGTATACAACTTTTTATGATACATTAGCAAATGTTAGCATTAGCACTAGAGGGCATGAACTTTTGATATGTGCACGGAAACTCGCATCTTCGCTATAGTCCTCGGGACGTTGTTTGCTTTCGAGGAAGGCAAACAAGAATATGCGGGCGTAAACAACTGCGCAGTCCCGCCCCGGCAAGCAAACAGAACATATTTCCCATCTTAATCGTTAATATAGATGGCATTACTACCACGGCAAACAATAATGTCTGTTGTATTGCGCTAATGTCTCATCTTGTATTTATATTAAAGTAACTCACACATCCTTCAACTTTTTTCTAAGAATATTCCTCTTGGCATAGACTCTACGAGACAGCGACGAAATCTGTTTATGCCCTGTCATGCTCTAGTGCTGCCTAGAGCGCCTTGGAAATTTCATTAAACGTCTAAGTTGATTTTAACAACAACGTACCGTTGCCCTATCGGCAATGTTAAACTTCGTGAATGCTTGCAAATTTTATTGAATCCTCTCACCGCGCGCACCCTCTAAACTGTCCGCAACTTCGGACGTTACAGTTGGGGAAAGATACCGCGAAAATCGTGATAACGTTCAAAGGCTCGTATGTTCGCGGCAACGGTTCGACTTACGTTCTGAGAAATCCCGATCTCGTTACGATAGTTGGTTCCCGTATTCGACACCCCGAGGGCCGACCAAAACTTATCTTGGGAGATAGCCGGGACGATGCCAACTCCGTGCGATGAATTAATTTGCCTCCCGCTATTATATAAACTACCTAGATTGTAATAAAGATACCGTTGGGTCCCGGCTGCGGCATAATGTGACGTATGCTTCGATCATGGAGCACATATGGGTAACAAGACCGCTAATTTTCTCTTCATTTAATATTTTATGCAAATCGGTGAATTATATTAAAGATGTTTTTTTGTTTGTTGAATGCTTAGTAATAGGTATAAATGTAAGAATTTTTTTAAATTGGTAAACATAAGTCTTGAAAAATGTTAAATCGTATTAGTAAAGATAAAAAAATATTCACCAAAATTGAATCAACTTGTCTCAGATTTTCAGGAGCTTTATATTATATTTTGTTTAAGATGTAAGAAGTATTCAAAGAGAAAAGTAAAAAATTGTTGGTTCTAGTAACTGTTTCAATTTTTATTCCGTGTCCATACACAAAGAAAAACATTTGGAAGCTTTCTACATTCTACTTTTCATGTACGCTTTCTTTAAAACTAAAGACCGGCACTTACTGAAAAGAATGCTCTCAATTCACGGTCTGAAAGGAAAACGTGTGCATCATGTATACATAAATAATGTAAATCTATTTATGTACCATGAAGAAACGGACGCCCCAGTGAAAGTGTTTCTTTTCGTTTTTGCAAGTGGTCTGTGAATCTATTATTTGTTATGTTACTGATTATCATAACGGCGGCGATTGTTACTCTTATGTCATAAGAAATAAAGTCCATAATTAAACAGATGGCGTCAAATAAGCGAGGAAATCGTCTCACTATTACGACGTGTAAGTTAACAGACACCCCACGAAATGCGAGAGGGTGTTGGAAACGGAACAATAAGTTTGTGGACACTCGAAACCGCCTCCGGTGCTTGGAGATGGCGTTCCAGGATAAATTAACACTCGTAAGAATGCTTCGGGACTCATATGGGAGTTCTCTATAGCCCTCTCTATATATGATGGCAATTCGTTGTAATAGAAAGCTCGATTTCTGACTAGAACTATTTGTATAATACCTCAATTTATTATTTTAGGGAGTAGAGTATTGTTCGATTAAAGTTTTTTCGGGGAATTACTAGTTAGCCTTGATTGCCCGAAATTCGACCAAGTAATGTTCCTTAAGTGTTACTGTATGCATGTGCAACGAATTTTAACTTCAATTATGACATGCTGTGGTTATCTCTATACAAAATATAACCCGTGTGGTACCGGCAAAGTAAAATAGTACTACGGATCGTAACATGCGACTAAGGTACCGTAACGGACAGATGGCGTTATATCCACCCGTGTAGCTCAAATGTTGCAGGGCGGGAATACTATTCCCGTCGCGGAGTTACGCTCTGTATTTGCCACTACGCTGGTCCAGTGCAAAAATAATGGGCAAATTCCCCCCTTCTGGGGGAGACCTATGTCTAACAGAGGAGTGAGTGATATCATAACTAGATTTTCTTCTAATCATCGTTGTAGAATTTTCCATTACCGAGCAACATCGATAACTTTATTTGTTCTCTTTCTGTCTTCCAATAATATAGTATTTTACATAATGTAGACCTTGTACAAAAGACGTCTGCATTGGTTCCTCACTCACCTATTTCTACCGCCAAATAGCAGTTTGCGTTGCTGTGTTCCGGTTAGAATGGTATCTTCAAGTCACAAGGTTGGCAATGTTAGTGATATCCTTGTTGTTGTTATTACGAGTGTCTTTGGGCTGCTGGAACGCGACCTGGTCTAATAAAAATAAAAAAGAAAACAGTATTAGTTATGATACGAATAATAACGCGGTGTCCTTTCTGTGTCGATGTATGTCGGCGGCCTGCCGATACGTCATCCGAGCAGATGTCTGTCGCGGACGGATGTGGCTGCGCTTTTTGTGTGCCTTGTTTTACGCCGGCCCGCGCAGCCGTGGTTTACTCTGCCTTTTGTTCACAATCTGGTTTCTTTGCCATTAAAATTATTGGTAATCTGTTAAATAGTGACACTATTGAGATTTGCGATGTTAACAAATCGGTTTAGTTATATAGTTCAAAGTCTAAGAATATGCTTCGATTCTTTTTGTTATTAGCCAACAGCACTTTGCAGTTTAATCTGCGTAGTTTCTTTATCCATAAGAATTTGGGGATAAAATATAGATTATGTTACTCCATTATAATTTACTTCACTGTTAGTGAAAGAGTTTTTGAATTCGACCGAGTAGTTTTTGAGTTTATTCCTTACAAACGTACAAAAAAATCCCTCTCATTTATTTTTTAATCATCAATAAATTTTTGAGCCTTTTCGTTATAAACAAAAATAAAAATCTTTTCTCTATATATTATTAGTATAGTAAAGTCAGCACACATGTATGCATGCTCGTGGGATCAAGCCAGTAATGTCTCTTGCCTCTCTGCGTTCAAATCGGAACAAAGCGATGCAAACACTGCTGTTTGGCGGTACAAATAAAAAAATGAGTTACCATTGCAGTCAACCTTTTTGAAAGGTCATTATCATCATGATTGTAGAAAGTCTACCTGGGTCATTATGCACATTGTCTTAAAAACTTAAAACGATCGAGCACTACGCTTATACTGCTGCATTAAACATGACCCCCTGTTGTCACACGTCGTGTTTCATTTATCGCTATCTTAAATTCTAATCCTTTTTAATTCGGCCCATGTCCGCTCGCTGCGGATTAAATTTGTCGCTTTTGTTTTTTCCGCTACTTTTTAAACGGTATTTGTTTTCGTCGCGTCGTTAAATAAATCATATTTAAGGTCCGCTGAGCATTTATCATGTTGCATGTTGCGGCCGAGTCGTTGTTTAGTAATTCCGTCGGCGGCCGGCGGGAGATGAAGGGTGCGTGCGATCGCCGGCCTTTTTGTTGTCTCCGTCCGACGCAGTTCGCTGTTTACCGCACTCATTGTCTCACCAGGCGGTATATTGGACTTGTTAGTCAACACTACACGAATTAAAGCTTAATTCCAGCCGTCTCATTTTGCTTTAAAAGGCCTCATGGATCCCAGTCTTTTTGTCAGATTTTATTTCATTTGTGCCAATGTTAACGAATCGCCGCCTTGGACACGGCTCACATAACGCACTCGCACCCGCACACGTGAGTGAATCACACGATAGATACACTTGTAGAGATACGAACTGCTAGCTAACATGTGCGCGGTAGTAAATCTGATAATAAGGCGCGGACAGCACGGGTCGGTGACTAGTATCTGATAGATTACGTAAAGTAAAACCGCATCTTGCCTTCATGGTCGTAAAGGCGCTCGTCGCCGTAACGTCTCCGAATCCACAGGGACTCGGAGAAAATTGGATTTTACATTGTTCTTGTCACACCGGAGATTTTTGTCTTTGCGCTCGTAACAGAATTTTTATTCCTCCTCTAGCATAGAACGTTTACGAACCTCCATAAAACTCATGTCCCGTAACACTGACAAACTGCCAACAGGAATGAACCCTGCCTCCTGATACACGTTACACGTTTTGTAACTTGTTAGTAAATTTTACTTGGAATTTTCAGTTGTACGCTTGATTTTCAATATTTGTATAAGCGTGGTCTCATTGTTTGTAACGGCTGCGGAGGCATTTCGCTCGTGATTACTGCAGCAGATATGTTGATAGCTCAATTAATGAGAGGGAGGTCGCTCCGCTGGCTGCAGTCTGCATATTGCCTGCCGCTCCTCGACTCGGATTGAATTCTTGGCAAACACACCCGTCCTCTTGCCCACCCCGCTCCCCCGCTATAGTCGACCATTTCTCGACATCAACGTGAACATTAATTATTCCAGCGTATTTCATAAACGCGAAGAGTAGCTCTTAAAGCTTCTTTGAAGTTTGCAAGATTGATATTAAAAGGCATTTTGTAAGATTTTCACGAGATAAACTGTTGTGAAAGTTCCGCTTTATTGTTGCATGTCTCATCCCGGCGGCGGCGGCTAAGTTTATTGACCATCGCTAAGTTAGCTCCCACCCAAGTACGCCACTTTGAGTAACTTTAACTCGGTAAAAGCTATGGCCCAGAAAGCCTCTTTTTCTCGTTTTATTGCCAAAGTTCTTTCATACGTGTCCCGAGGAGTTGAAAGCGGTTATTTTTAAGATTTTTACGGTGTGAAGATTAGAATTTGTAACATTTTATAGCTAGGTTGTTGGAAGCGTAGTTTCGAAGTGCTTAAAGACGGGGTTGCCGTCTGTTGGCAGAGTGCCTGATCAGGCGAGGTCGGGCACGGCAGGCACAGCCGGCCACCTTAACCGGCGTTTCACTCCGGCTGTCCTCCGCAGTCCGTACCAACTGGGTATTATTTATCTAAATTTAGAACAGTTAATGCCAAGAACAGCGTTCGCCCGTCTGTTCGCATAGCCTCTTTTATTTCAACGTTCATTGTACTGTACATCGCAATGTTCTCTCTTACCCTGGAATATTTTATCTTGAAAAATAAATGTGCAGAAGAATATTTTTGTCAACTTGTTTCGATTTAAAGTTGAGTTGATTTGAGTTTTGCATTTTAGTGAATTTAATTTAAAGTCAACCTAAACGAGTAAATTGTCTTTGTGAATACTTAATGAATGGTTTTAATGTTCACAGTTTGAGATCACGAAAACGACATCTAAATTGCAAGAAATTAAAAGAGTCAGTAAAGTTGAAAGCTGTTTTTTTGAAATTACTAATTCTATTTGCATTTTTATTTTATCTGCACTTACTTAACACTTACACACACTTACTTAAAGACTACAAAAAATATTTTCCACAAAGGCCTTAATCATATTCATAAACACGTTTATTTTAGTGTTGTTTGTAATGCCTTATAAATGTTATATTTTATATTATGATTATAAATGGGAATCCATTTATTTTTAGATATTTGGTTGTACATCATTTTGTGTAACACGTTTTAGTGTGCAAGGTGGCACTATTCTTCCCAGTCATTATGCATGCAAGCAACTAGCGGGCCCATTCTCGGCTTTTCCTCATGTAACGACGAATTCTTAAGACTTCTAATTTCACCATCGCAAGATGTCCAGTTAAAAACTTTCGAAAACTAAAACATTTCTAAAGTTAATATGAAACATAACAATACCATATATTGCTTTCGCTTTTATCATCATTTTGTAACAATCCACAAGGTATCAAATTCTAAGCAACACGCGATAGCAAACAGCATCGTTTATAAGCTGTACGATCAGAGCTCTCCTTCAAAGTATTCGCCGTTATACGAGGCCGTGTTTAAAGTTCGAACACCTCGGTTCGGTTCAGAGTAACGTCGGTTTCGATAAGTTTAAAGATATTCTGGCAATGTCGAAGTGAGTCCCACGGGAGTGGTTACGTGCCAGGCCCGCGAGCGGGGCGCACGCGTTCACTCAACACTATTTAGAGGTCCCGGAGTTCCCAAGCGAATAGACGTGCGCTACTCTGAGACTACCTTAACTGTACTCTGACGCGAGTATAGAATAAGTGACGCAACGAACATTCTCATTTGACTGATAGAAGATTTGCATTTAAGTGGATAGTGTGTTGAAAGCAATTCCGTAGAAGTACTGTTGTTGTACAGACTCAAGCACAAAGACAGCTATTAATCATTCCCTGAAGTTGCAAAGAAATTATACTACTGTATTTTGCATCCATTTTATGCTAGCAACGCATTCTTTATTTTTAACCCCTTGCATAACTAGACGGACTTAGACAGTTGCAGTTTATAAATTATTATACCAAGTACACATAACAGTAACTAAATTCAATAAATAGCTGTATTATAATAAGCATTGCAACTAACTACTAGATCTGTTTTATAATTATGTAGTTTGTTGTTTATGCAAACGCTCTTTAAATCACGCACATGTTTTAATAAGGTGTTACACTCATCTTGTTTATCATAATTAACATGTTAAATGGAGCAGCTGGCGGTGGATAAAGCTCGGCTTCATTTTCTCTGCTCGGTTGCAAATTGCTGAACAGCGAAATCTATGAAGAAGTCACAGCTAGTACGTCAACGGAGCGCTGACAACGACACGTTCTAATAGAAAATTTTCATATTCATAAGGACGTGGGAAATTTGCATATAAAACGAGCAACTTCGCCCCTCTCCGAGATGCTTGAAGCACCCTGTTTTCCATTCTCTCGCCTTGTAAGAAGTCGGAAAGTCTTTGGGTTACATTTAGTAGTCGATGGAAATTATTCCATTTCATAGAGGCTGCGCGTCCACTTTGGATGTTCCTTTGTTTTTTTTAACTACGCTCACAACTGTTGAATTATAAATAAAGAATACTGCGAATGATTGCCATAATTGTAAGGTCAACGATGTTTTATTCATTGCTTATGGACAAAATTGGCACAATAAAATATTTGATTTCTGTGTAATAACAGAGACCGTATTACGTGATTCTGTTTTGGCATATTAGGGGATCATAGAGAGACACGGACTTATGCCGGTGTCGAGAACCAACTTTGATTGCCTCATTTGAACTTCGATATCCTTTCAAAGGAATCCATTAATTCGGCCCGAGATTTTTTCTTCAAAAGGAATGCGCGATACTGTGCCTTTTGCGATTCGAGTCGCGAACTACCGTTACATTTATGTTATTTGAGAGCACTGACTTTTGTATGTTTCTCGTTTCATTTCAAGTTTATACGTGGGAAATATCTGTGAAACTTAAATATATTGATTATTTTCAAAAAAATATTTAAATATATTGATTATTTTCGATATAATTTTGTCCAAAAAGCAGAGAGGAAACGCGTACTGAACCTGCAGAAAACTTAGTAAAACCTGTTTACTGACGTCAATCTAGATATAAAGCACTCAATAACTTGACGCGAGTTATGTTTTAAGGTCATTGCTGTATAAAGCTATATTTTTATAGTAATCAAAAAGACGCCTGATAGGGTCTATTTATTTTAAACTGATCTTGTATTAACAGGTTTGTTTATGTGAGATCAAATTGGTATACCACTTGTTATACATTATCGGATATAAAATTAAATCGTTTACAAACTTACTGTCATAAATAGACATAGAAAGTTGCATTTTCCACATAGTAAACTGCGAGCTATGAATATCACTTTTACCTCATAAAAGCTACATAGCACAAATCTATGGGATCTTAAATCAATCATGGTTAACGTGGGAAATTCAATATATATATATATATATATCCATTTAATAGGTATTTATCATACCTATGGTCGCATGACGCCAAAAATACCTATATAAAATTTCCTATATTATCTTCAACTAAAACTATTTACTAATAACTAATATTTTTACCGTTCGTATAATTAATATAATCTTCTCGACTTCCATCAACATATTTGCATTGGTGAAGTATTAAAAGGCAGTCGTACATCCAATTTAAATATGTCACAGAAGTTGAAAGCCCAGGTAAGGAATGAAGATAACAACCGCCGCAGATAGCGTATACGTAGCCGGATTGGAAACGAAATGAATTGTTTGCGGAGTCACGGACACTATGTGTGCGGTTGCCCACCTGCTCGGATTAATTTCCGGATGAGAGATCTTTTTGCTCCTTGTCGGCCGGCCAGCATCCCAAATCAATTATACTGTCATCTAGCCTTTCTGTGTCCACCACTCGGATAGGCGAGTTGTATTTCTTTACATTTAAATGTGATATGAGTTCCAATGGATTCCGCTTTGTTTTAAAGAGATTTAGACATAGGAAATACAGGTTAAATATTATTTAAATCAATCTATTTCGTTACGCCTACCACATGTGAATTGATAGTTGTTAGTTGTGTATACATTTATTGTTTGTAGATTTTAGTACGTGAAAAATCGATGTGTTATTTAATTATTCAATGATTTCTATGATACAAAAGAAAAGGATCATAAATGCACGCAAAGACCATTAAGAGCGATTAGTGTTGTTAGTTTGACTATTAGTTCGTACTTGCCTTGACCTAAATTGAGACTCGTAAGCTTCATTTAATTTTCATCTTCGTTGTATTTAAGCGTTACTTTTGATATTAACAAAGTTTGTGTCAGTGGAGACAATATACAGTCTTGTTTTAATGGCTTATTAATAACAGATATTCAGTAATTTAAATTAAAATGACTTATTGAATTACTATCGCAATAAAATGATGTCACGCAAATTAAAATAATTCAAGCTATTATAAACGAATTAGAAGCTATTAGAATGTCATAAACATATGAAAAAATTCCGTTTAAAAAATCTTTAAATACAGAAGCTAATAGTTATATTGTCGTTTTTTTAGACTAATTTATAGGTATTTTTTAATAGTCTATTTGGTACCCGCAACTGTCGGCATGAAAGTCGATTCTATTGATATACCTTATAATCACTACCCTTTATATAACCATAAGAGCACCAGACGTTTATCCAGAAATTCTCGAGATTACACAAGGTTTTTGTAGGTATTGAAGATATGGCACCTGACTTCTCAGCACGAAAATATCACTAGGAAAAAATCTATCTTTATTAGGGAGTCGGTAGCACAACGTTAATGCAGTACCCACGGTGTAAGAAAGTTGCAGGTTCGAGTCCCGCCTGACACAAGTTTTTTTTATAGTGAATATTATCTTGAATATAATTCAGCATTTTCTGTGTATAACACCTCTTAAAGTAACACTAGGTTTGTTTCGCTTATAGAGAGTAAATGGCGTGTATATATTTTATTTACATTCGTTGATGTTGACAAGCGCAGCGTAGCTCGTCTACTCGGTGGAAAGACGATCTGACTAAATTGAACTATAGGGTTGCGCTGGGTGCAGGCATATAACTTATTGAAAATTTTTTAAGAGGACAAATATTTATATGATGATATTTATGTTTATTCTGTGTCTGGGTGTTAAATACATGTATTTAAGTATTATATTTGTGATTCCTGTTGTTTGACGTCCTTAACGACGTGTTTGAAGCGACTTATCTCGGAGATAGGTCAAAGTGTGTTGTGCGAATGAATTTATTATTAATTTAAATTATTTTACTTACAAACAATCTTACATAAATCTTTAATAAAAGTGCGTGATTATGATCTTTCTTACCTCGATGGGCGAGTACAACTCGCACTTGTCCGCTTCTTTTTTATAAGTATAGTTCAGTCTTTAGAAAAAAAGAATAAAAAAAGGTATGCTACAAACAATGATTTCCAACAATTTCACCTACCCCGTGGACATTTCGTACGTACAAAATTTTCTAGAACCCAATAAATGTAATTACAAGATGGGCAGTGCATTCCTTTACACATCAAAGGCGACAATGGAATGACGCCAGCCCGAGCTTTGTTGTGTAGCTCTTTGATAGTTAATTAATGGAATTTCGTTTGTTTTACTGATTTACTTTTATCTTCATGCGGATTTCTTGCATGGTCTTTTCCGTGTAAAATGAGAACCGACAGTATTTGCTGCCAAATAAAACTTTTTTGCGGAGTTTGTGGTTTTTTAAACGTCTATATTTCAGACGAATTATAATAACAATAATTTGTACCCACAACATCTCGTACATTGAAATTACCCCGAGGTAAGTCGCTTAAAGCTTACAGATATCATGTCTGATACAGATAAATCGCAAATATAATCTACATCAACACTAATATTATAAAGAAGAAACGTTGTATTTTCGTATATTTGGCACGAATAAACTCAAAAGCCACTGGACGGAATACGATAATTCTTTCACCATTTAAATGGCACATTATGCCTGAGGAACATATTAATAATTTTTACTATATATAGAAAAATTGGGATCACTACTACAATTTCTAAAATGTGATCCTATTATCTGGGTAGTTTTATCATTTTGTTAGGTTATTACAATCATCTACCATCGAACAGAAGACATTTCTTTTTGATTCTAGGTTGGATTAATATTTTCAAGACTAATCATTTTGAGCCAATCCATATTTGTTTAAAGCAATCCGTCGACCCGTGCGAAGCCGGGACGGGTCACTGGTATTAAATACACATTTTTAATACCGAAACACAACAAACACAAATATGTACATTTGTGTCCTGGGTGGAGATTGAACCCAACCCTTTTCGCAGAAGATAGAATCATTATCATCAGCGCTATGGAGTCCCATCAAAATAATATACATGAATTCGACCTATTTGCTCTCTCATATAAACTTAAAGGTTCTTGCGTGTTTGCCATATTTTAAGAAATACTCCAAGTTTGAAAGTTATTTTACTATTAGGTTTCAATATATTCAAACTAATTGGTACTATATATATTGCTTGAGCGGATTGTTTCTTGTAATGCATTGTGAAAATGAGAGTATACAGTAAGTTATTATTATTGATTAAATAATGTGCATACAGAAGAAGAAGCATTTGTGCTTGAACGATCCACTGCGCTGAGATAAAATGGAAAGTAATCATGCAACATCCGCTATTTGCCGATGAGCAAGCTGGCAACACCTGTTTTGTGTAGATCGCTGCG
This sequence comes from Heortia vitessoides, assembly GCA_020976665.1. Classification (NCBI taxonomy): domain Eukaryota; kingdom Metazoa; phylum Arthropoda; class Insecta; order Lepidoptera; family Crambidae; genus Heortia; species Heortia vitessoides. The sequence goes on along the minus strand of JACJUM010002878.1, from coordinate 5,701,610 downwards.
CAATACCAAATATTGGGAATAACTGTTATATTGTATTAAAATGTTAAAGGACAACTTTTCAATATAATTCACTGACGCGGCAGACGTTTTTTTGCAGCGCGCTTTCTATGAAACCACCGAAGCCGCTTTCTGTCAAACTTTGTCACTCGCCTTAAGATTATATGAAAAAGATGGCGTTTAGTTTTCTTAAATGTTCTATTTTCGCGTGACTTTTTTCGGTAACGATAGTAAGTACATTGGCCTGAGAATAACAAACATAGTAAAAAAAAACCTGAATCGGTCCGCTCGTTCACGCGTAATGCTGTGACCATATATACAAATATTTCCATTTTTAAAATATATTTTTTAAATATAATTTATTGAATACTCATACAAAATACACTAAATTGAACTTTACTGTATTTTGTGTATACATACTTAAAAGTAGATCATAGATTTTGTGTATACTTCATATTTCCATATATAAATATCAAATTATCAAAAATACAATTTTTTGATATGTGTAGTAATATAGCCATATACAATAAAAATATCTTGCTTGTGTCTATTTTAGTTGAAACGGTATTCTACATATAAACGCCCATGTTTATTTCTATTCGTAATACGTAAATGTTTATTTGAGAAATATTATTCTTAGAGACATTTAAGTTTGCTAGCGTGAAGGTTTATCGTGTTTGTGTGTGTGTGGTATTTTGATTTGATGGATGTTTCTTTATCCTCAATTGAAGTATGTTTTTGTATACCTACATGTCGAAAGATTATTTTCACATATAGAAACTGTTTTGCAGTTGTTAAGTTATGTTAGCAAAGAAATATTAAATAAAAGAAGTCATATAGGCAGACTTTACCAAACATATAGAAATAATAGGGAATCCGTGTGCTTTGCACTATTTATTGTGATACGATAAACGCAACCGAATCAAGATGAACATATTAAAATATGGCATTTGTTATATCAGTACCGAAGCGAGCACGCGCGACGGCCGTGTGAAAATCTTACTGCCTAACAACAATGCGACTCGTGACTCTCCGTCGATTTTGTCTACCGATTAATAGCCAGACATAAATCCGCTTGTATTTATTATACTGATACGGAAAGAGAGTCTAGCTTGCGAGCCGCAATTTATGTACCTGCGTTGATCTAAGAAATACGGCCTCCGATTATCGCGGGTGTTTGAAATCAAACATCTGCAGTATTTACGACAGAAACAAATTGGAACAACGCCTCAGGTATATTGGCGTTGAACTCTGGGGAGAGTGCCGATCGAAGTGGAGGCGCTTCGACTGTTGCAAATTAAGCAATTAGCGACTTTTTAAGTGGATAAATAAAGACAAAGCGCTCGTTGTGTAATTGCATGCAAAGCGGAATTGGAGCGAGTGTCGGCGTCGAGTGGCGCGTAGCCCTTACTCATTGCTGAATGGATAATGTACGTGCTAAATGGTAACTTAGCCAATCGGCCTGGGACGCGGCCATTTGTGGCGCGCCATTAGCCGCCTCTGCTCTGCACAAAATGGCAATAATGCGAGCACATACATGTAAACAATGTTGCCGGTTAAGATCGCACTGCAGATTCCGTACGCCTAGCTTCACTGGCCCAACTAGTTTTAATAATAATAATTCTTTATTTGCAATAAACTCTGAAAAACAAAGCTCTTACGGCCTAGTTAATTGTACATGTTTAGCATATATACAATTTGCATGCAAATCACAATACGAAACAATACAAGAGTAATATTTTTTGTGAAAATTATTAGAATTCATTTATATAGTTTCTTTAAAAAAATAATGGGTATTTAATTTTTTTATTTCATTATATACTCTGTACACATAGTCGTATACATACATTTCATTTACAGCCTAGCTTTTAATTATCAATTATTATGCGCTGTTGTCCCGTTGAATGTTCAAATTGTCAGCTTAATTTTAATTTCTCTACCACACGGAATCAGACGTCCACAGACCCGTATTAAAACCGTTGTCATTTGAGATATCTGCGAGAGTAAGTGTGTTTTATAAGAAACAACAACCTCTAAGGCATTCTTACAGGATATTATGTCTGTCGAAAATGCACGTTGATCAAGCGGGGCCTTTGACGCGTTCTTTACAAGCAATTAGTTTTTTATGCGAAACAATCACAGCCATCGTTAGACTGTGCCTCCGGTTGATGACAAGCCTAATTGTAAATGCGTCCGCTATCCCAAATATTTTTTTGTTCTACTACAGCGACTGCAACTATAGCTGAAGCTACATTGACTAAATAAATAAATCAGAGACTTGCACGTGTCAGTGGTAATCCTGCATGACATAAATCAGCAATTTCTTTGAGTGTCGCTAAGTCTTAACCTCGCCGACTTCGAAGTACTCCCCGCCCGCGTTGAAAGCTAGAAACTTTGTGGTCTTTTTCTTTTACCAAAGCTTTGTCTTAAGATTAATACGATTTAAAAGCTCAGCTCTTAAACCTATTTGATTTACTCTTTGCAGTAAATATGTTTACTCCAGGTCTATTCAATTATTTCAGACCATAGCATTAAGTAAATGTTTTTATTGTTTCAATAAGAAATAAAAAATTTTAAGTCATGCATATCTTTTATCACTCGAGTCTCGTTATTTACTTTGTTTTTTACGTTTTTTTTTAATTAATATGTAACAAATAGCGACGGCGACAAGGGAATTTAATCTCCCGGAGCGAAGTTATTTCTCTTTAATGTTCTTGTACATTTTCCTAGAGTAGTAATATTTTTGCTTGTCAATTCGAACAATGTAAGCAATCGTGATATTAAATCGATGTCAACTACGGGCCTGATAGAAAAAATGATCGGTTACATGCTCTTGGTATTTAACAGTTAGCTGTACCGTCAACAAGAAATAGAGCAATTTTAACATCGAACGGTTTAAAAACAGAGTACGCTAAGAAGAATGATTTTAAACTAAATTGTTTATTTGCAGAACATTCTACATAATCATTCTTCCAAGTATGCACTTTCATTGCAACTTACATAAAGTACTAACTGTAGATTTAACAAGAACGCTAGTTCACAGAGAAACTTCGAGTTGATTTAAAATTCAGCATTCACAATTAAGTTGTCGAGCATTTACTAGCATTTCTTAATGTAAAGCGATTTCTTGGAGTTGCTAGTAGTTCGGCCAGAGGGCGTTCGCGTTTCTTCTCAAGTCTTCCCCGCCATTACTATCGGGAATATTAAACATGTCGGGACGTGCGGCCCACTGTTCGCCGCGTTCAGTGCGACGCGACTTTGGTCAGACTTTTCGTAGTCAAACTGATTTCGATTCAATATTTGAATCACTAGTAGCACGCCGCAAATGCACCGTTTCTTAATCTTACACTTCAGGACTTGAGATAACCTCTTTGTTGTTTATGAACTATTGATACAATAATGTTCTTTGGCATGAACTTATTATTGATTTACTCGGATGAATGTAAATACTCGTGGATAAGTGTATCAAAATTTGTTCAATATGTGTCTTAGTATTAGGTTTTTCCAGAAAAAAGTTTTTGACGTTTCGGTTTCCTTGCGGTATGTTTTAAAACAGTTTAAAGTTGTTAAAAAGTAGTTTTATTTATAAAAAAAAGTTCATTTCAATATCAAGTATGTCAGTTATTCATTATGACATTTCAATATTAAATACGTATGTATTCCAGGCCATTTTTGCGAAAATCGTTAGCGACCACTTGATAGGACAGCCGGCGAGATGATTTCTGCTAAGAGCCTGGCCCTTGGACCGCCTCTTCCATGTCGGAGGCCAGCGAGCCACTCGTTAGCTCGCCAACCGTCCACTACACACGAAATGTCTCCGCTTTCTTATTGTCATTCAGCTTACGAGTCACGTGCTCGAGTTTTTATAACGCCCTTGTCTGTTCGTAACAAATCGATTTATCTCCGAACGTCTCTAAAAACCTCCTTCGCTGGGACGAACGTTCTCGTTCTACTGTGAGAAAATTGTTCAATGGCGTAAATGTTTCTATTCGTTTCCGCGCTTGTAACGTACCTACTTGAGAACGATTTTTTAATGCGAATCAAATTAATAGGATTTGGCATCGACCTTCGACTCTAAAGAAGACTGTTGGGAACTTTTGAGTCCGAGAAAATAAAAATTTCCTAGGGACGCGATATAAAGCGAGGAACACCTATGACCAGACTATGTCTGTTGAAAGCTAGTAGTCAATACTGTCATAACATATAATAACAATAAACCTTTTAATTAATATAAAAAACTATAAAAAAAACGTTTATATAATTATGGTGATCGTAGTCACCTTGTAAGCAATGAAATGCCTGTAATGGGTAATTACGCTTTTCCTTAGCTGTTTAGTTGAAAATTTTTGTTAAAGCGGTTAATTATTCTAATTTACAAATAGAGAATATAAGAGTATAAAGCAGCATTCCACTATGACGTTAAGGTACCGGCACAATGAAATCGCCGTAACTTCTCAAGACTTCCCATTCCAGCCGTATACCAGTAAAAATCTCAAGAACCGTGGAGTTGCACCAGTATAACTCGTGATATACCGATCACAAACGTCCAACTATGCGCTGGCAGCAGAGCCCTCGAAACTTTACCAATATCCAGTGTCCTCGGCCGCGGTCTTGGCCCGCCCACCGCACCGGCGCTTTGCTGTGAAGATGCAACTAGGTTAGTTAGCTAGCCACTATTCGAAATTAAATGGCAACTTAGTTCATCCGATAGGATTCCTTTCAAAATGTTTTTATGAAAATATAACTCATTGCAACAAATAACGTCTTTGGAGAGATGCCTGAGATATTTCCTTTCTGGTGGTTAATTTACATGTTACCCGTGGTGGGGGTGTGGTTGTCTTCAAAACTTCAGTCATCAGTATTATGAGTATAAAACTTTGTATTTCCGACATATAACTGCTTTTATTGACTATTAAAAAGTGCTTGTAATCGACCTACTCGAACAAAGACTATTATGAGTTTGAATTAGTTTTAAAAAAAAATAAAGTTATTTTAATTCAATAGTGACAAGAAGTGACCATGAGTAAGTTCTAGTTTTGAGTAATTAAACGGCATAGTAGCAAAAAAGCAGTAACATGGAGATTTTCCATTAAAAAAATATCGGCACTTTTTAAATGGTTAATAATTCATCTATTATTGCTTAACGTTGCAGTAATATTGTAGTTCATCCCCAACGATGGCCACCCGAGTCTAAGTAGAGCCTCAGAGGCAACCTCTCCCGGTGGCGCTAGAATTGACGTCTAAATAGTCCAGCAAAAGGTTAGTCCGAAAATAAAGAACGTCAGTTCGAGCCTTAGACAATAGTGTTTTGTTCGTTTAAATATCTAAACTACAAGATAAAGCCGGCCCTAGGTGGCGTAAATCATCCGCTTTTTATTCGCGTACGCACCTTATTTGTATTTTAAACAGCCCATGTGATTCCTTAGTTTATGTCGGTATGTTTATTGAGACAGCTTTATAACGAAATCCACCCGGATTCGTGCCCACGAGTCTTCTCTCAGACTCGTTTTATGACGTTTTTGTTTGTTTTTATTAGGCAATCACGTCGTCCGTATCCCTAGATTTTATCCTCTATTTGACAGTTAATTTATTGCAATGGTGTTCATTATTATTATTTATAAATGAAATTAACGATAAGAACTCATGATCGTGATTGTAAATTTAACTGAATGTAAAAGTCTTATTAAGTACTGATCTAATTTATTTGATAGATGCAGGCACGTTATGCCTACAATAGCGATGGCGAATTTTTCTTAATAATCATTGTGCCAGGTGTCTGCGACGACTGTTCTAAAATTGATTTCGTTGCAATTACAATCTAATTGTAAAAAACTTAGCAGAATTGGGGAGATTTCCAATTGATGTCTATGCTGATTGGGTACGTGATATGTTAAATATATCTAACTAATATTTTACCTCCACCTGTACCAGGTGTCGTAACAGGCGACTGAGGTACCGAAACCAACAGATGGCAGCACATCCTAATCGTATTTGAACCTAGTAAATTCCGATGATTTACTAGATTCAAACGCAACAGAGTGAAGATGGGTAACAGCATCTCCGTCGCATTGTTACGTTTTGCGATTGTCATCACGCTTGCCCAGCGCGGCAAATACGGGAAAATATCCTCTTTCTTGGAGATCCTATGTCCAGCAATGGACTTCAATGTCTGTAATGATGATGAAATTCTTAAACATTTTTTTTATTGTGTATTATTACTATAAAATCAAGTGTCTCGAACGAAAACCTGATTGCTTTCCCTTCGAAATTAATACGTCACTGCTGGATATACCACTGGATATGCCAAGGGTCGCTTTTACCTTGGCCGTGATTAAAATTTGTGCAGTGCTGAGATCGCGGGTCGTATTCAAATATTTGCCCCGTCGTGAATGCACCGCGTCATTCCCGGTTTTACGCTCCATTTTATTACGAAGATGACTTTCTCGCTGTAACAATACTTTTTGGTGAGACATTTACGAGCTCGATGGTTCAAGGTTTGATCGCCACCCAGCAAAAATATTTACTCTATGATAATTGTGTTTTTCTGTGTCACCCAGATAGATTATATTTGTAATTCCTCTGTTGTCTGTGACACAAGTGCTTTTAGCGACTTATCACGGAGTCAGGTCAATGTATGAGATGTTCTGTAATTTGTTTTTGTATATGTAGCTGGCAATTTTCATTATTAATGGACAAATCCAAGTTATAAGCTAGTTTTAAGCTTACAAAATCACATTCAAAATCATGATCATCATATCAGCTGTAGTATCCCTCTGCTGCTGGGTATAGACCGCTCTAAGTGAGTTCCAATAGTACCAGCTATGTGCATGAATCTAGGGCAATCCAGCAGTCCTAGTTAGATCTGTCCACCTTGTCGGTGGACGTTCTACGCTGAGTTGCCGATACCAGATTTTTCACCGTCGAGCATTGCAGTATCAAAATACTGAAATAGAAAGAATTTTGTTAATCTATTTAAACATCGCTAAGTTAGAAGCATTTCCAATTGATTGGTGAAGGAAATTGTAAAATAAAAAAAACAGTATAGCGATCGGAGCAAATGAGGTTAACTCGTAGTATGAGCAAGTGAAATAGCATAATCTACCTCAGTCTGGCAATCTCCCACTCAACATTAAAATGCGGGTCACTATTTTATATCGCGATCAATGCCATTTCCGTATTAGACAACGAACGAATTCGGTTAAAGTAAAATACCATGTGAATTCTTTTAAAAAGTTACTTAGGATTTTCTCATTATACATTGTTAAACTTACAGTCCTAAAACTTATTCATTCCACAACACGTCACTGAATTGTTTAATTTATTCAGTTCTAACAGGGCCCTGTTTCTCTTGCCTAGTTTTCATTCCCGAATAATATATAATAAAAATTGCTTAAGTTGCTCTTTAGGGCATAACTGAGGTATAGCTATGTGCTAGTAAAATCCCTGTAAAAATTTGTCCAGCCGTTTAGCAACATAATTAAAACTCTTGACTTTGTTATGAGTATTGTAAAAGTATTATTACATACAGCCTGTTTTAAAAGCTGTTATTTTGATATTGACACTTCCATTTTTATAGTCTTGATCTAGGAAAACTTTCATTCATGTATCTTAGACACAACACAGTGATAAGCTGATTTGCAGATGAAACTTGACAGGCGTTTGGGGCACATACAACACTCCTCGTTGTATTTTGCAGTAATCTTTACAAAATTATAACATATTTGTTAAACTGATATATAAGATAATCTAATGTAAAGGTTCATTGAAATCCTTTTAGTAGCGTATCCTCTGCCTGAAAGAGTAATAAATATACAACTGAAAATTCTTACAAACTTTTGCGTTTGTAATATTTTTAGATTTGCCTGGCAACTCATATTTAAATGCATGTACTCGATGTGAATACACCGCACTATGTTTAGTGGATGCACCGGTTATTATTACACGCAAGGATTTTATTGGCAATGTCTGTGCTGGCACATTTATTAGGCGGGTGTAACAATAAAATATTCTTAAACTTGGTGCGACCCAACCATAGAAATATAAACTTAATACTAATTGCGAATGACGACCTAGAAACTGTGGAGTGGAATTGACCATGTTTTTTTTTATTGTGATCTCGTTAAAGTCCGAACACAGTTAAGGGTGCTTTCTTAAAATAAATACGTGCGTCTAAGATCTATCATCGTAAATAGTCAAGTTATAATGATGTTTATATTTAATGATTTGAACCTGAGAAAAAATAAAACTTAAAACTTAGATCTAAGGTCTAGTATTGTAACGTTTAAACGGATCCATAGGCAATTCCATCTGCGTACGCTAAGGTTGTTGAACGAGCTTCCTGCGGTGATTTTCCCAGAGGACCACAACAGCATGGAGTTCTTCAAAAAAGGAGTGAAGATGTTTTTATAGGGTTAGCAAAACGCGTGAATGATACCTCGGTATAGTCCAAAAGCTGCGGTAACCGCATCAATTCCCTTCCCAATTCCCAAAAAAAGGTGGCCGTATGCTCGTTTAATAGAAAGAAATAATGTGCTTATAAGCCGATTAAATAAATAATGTTTAAAGTTTTTGTGTAGATGTCGCTAGCGTCGTGTCCTAGTTGATGACCTGCTTTTTTCTCATGGATTCCAGCTGATCTGCCCCAAAAATTACGTTTTATTTTACAGCATCAGCAAAGAATCGTTTTCTACCGAAGTGCACAGCTACACCTTCAAGCTTAAGCCTTAAATCTGCGCTTAGGGGCGCCGAATGAAAGTTTACACAAAAGATAAACTCGCCGCCTCCACCGTCTCGACGCCAACTATTTCGTAGATTAGCTTTTCTGTTTCGCACCCCAGTAAGATGCTTTGGTTGTAAACAAAAACTTGAAAGTGATTTATGTTTGTTCACGACTTTAAAGAGAAATGTACACGTTTAAATTGCTTGAATATTTAACAGGTAACATTTACTAGCATCTCTCGAATATGCTGGGACAAACTACGTTTAAATGAAGTAAGGAATCCAATTGAGGAAAAAATGAGAGAGTTAATTAATCTGTTTTTTTATTAATTTCTCACAACATCTCTGACATTGACCTGATTCCGTGATAAGTCGCTTAAAGCACTAGTGTTACAGACATCAAATAACAGAGGAATCACAAATATATTACTGAAATATATTTAATACTCAGACACAGAACAATCATTATTATCATCATATAAATATTTATCCCGCATAACTTTCATCTGCGCCATCGGTTTAAATCCGTTGAAATAGACATCGCAAAACCACTCATCATAACAGCCTTACTGCTGGACATAGGCCACACCAAGTGATTTCCAATAGGACCGGTTGTATGCGGCCTGCGTCCAGCGTATTGCTGCGGTTTTAGACGGATCGTCTATCCTATCTATCATACCTTACGTGTATGTCATACGCTGCGTTTGCCGTTACTTGGTCTCCATTCCAGAACCTTACGAATGTATTGATATTTTTTTTCGTGACTTACAGGTATATAGTTAAAACAGGAAGTCTGTTTGGTAAGCTAGTTGCTTTATTAATTGTAGTTCGTTCATTATATACAACACCTGTTACAAAGGAGGTACTATTCTACGCCGCCGGTACCACATGGCATCTACACATGACTATTACAATTGCTCACCGATCTAACTGTTATTAAATAGCTTGTTTTGACGCGTGTACTGTAGAATCGTTCATCGCGGTCCGCTGATTCACTTGATAGCATTCGCGGCTCTTTAGGCTTTGCGCGCAACATTTAATTTTCAATTGGCATGTGACACATTTTTATAACGCGCTTTAGTAGAATTAAATTATTCCAGTATTCATATGAGTCAGAAAAATATGAACTTCTCGAATTTTTTAAGTAATTCCGTTTAGAGCATCTCATCTCCATTCATATTAGTTTCGAATTAATAAGTCAAAGGGTATTGTTCGCTCGAATCGTGTATATGCTTATTAACCATAAATACAAAAGTAATAAAGTTTAATTGTAAATTATCTATAAAACTGGCAGAATGACGTAATGATGCAATCTTGTGCGCCAAAGTTCGTGGATTTGATCTCCAGGGCAAATATTTATATGAAGATATTTGTTAGTTTTGTATCTAGGTGTTGAATCATCATCATATCAGCCATCTGAAGTTCACTGCTGGACATTGGCCTGTCCAAAAAAGGAGAAATTTTGCCCATACTTGCCTCGCTGGGCAGGCGTGATGGCAATCGCAAAGAGTCGGCTTCGCGACGGCAATGCTGCTGCCCATTCCCACCCTGTTGTATATAAGCTGTTTTATGTGTTTATACCGCCATCTTTCGGTTCCGGTACCTCAGTCAGTCGCCTCTTAAGATAACTGGTACCGGGTACTGGTATTCTACTCTGCCAGCACCTCCCGACAAAGGGTTGAATATATCTATTTAAGTATTATATTTGTGATTCCTTTGTTGTCTGATGTCCGGAACACAAGTGTTTTAAGCGACTTATCTTTAAGTCAGGTCAATATATGAGATATTTTTATTATTATAACTAAAGACAACCTGCGTCTATGTCTGTATATATAATTAGCTGTGCCCATGACTTCGGTCGCGTAAAAATAAAACCCTGAAATTATCTATATATTTATTTACAATATTTAGTTTAGAACACAGCCTACATATATTACATACATACACATATTACATAGAACAATAGTAATGTAATCAAAACAAAAACCCATGTTGCCCATGCTTCGTTCTTTGACCTCTTAACTGCCTTTACAAACAATTCATATCAATTTGCAAAAAAAATTTAAGACTAATCCCACGGGAACCGCTATTCCTAATCTAAAGTATTCCTTTTTTACTTTGGTAACTGAAACGCAACGTTTTCAATTTGTTCTCTTTTTAATATATAGTTTCTTTTTTTTTATATAGATTCGGCAAAGAGTCTTTAACATAAACTATGACGCAGGATCACAAATTAGTTTTATTTGCGTTTCGCTTTGAAAATGATATGACAGTCGCGGTTCGTTTGGTAGACGAGTAGGGGTCGTCTACCAAACGAACCGCGTTACTGTAATTTTTCGCTTAAACCAGAAAATGAGCAAGTAAATTATTTACAGTACAAAATAATGATTATGATATTAAATTAAATGATATTAATAATGATTCTCTGAGGTACCGATATAATAAAATATGGACAGGCCGGATTTCGCAGATGGTATGGATCCTAACTTGTGCTCCTAGGGTCGTGGGCTCGATTCCTATCCAGGATAAATATTTGTATGATGAGTATTTGTGTTTGATCTGTGTCTGATTGTTAGATTAGTCATAACTAAGATATACATAACATGTATAGCTATTTTTATAACATGCTTTTATGGACAGCCAAAACGTGTCAAAAAGGGCACGACTAGCTGTTCATAGAGTACGGTTTTGTGTTTGGTTTGAGTTTGATAGATAGATTAAAGAATATTGTGATAAGACAGCGATGTGGTGTAAAAGAGAAAGAGACAAAAAGGGATGTTGAAATGGTTTGGTCTTGTAGAAAGGATGGATGAAAGCAGAATAACTGCACAAATATATAGAGTGGAAGTGAAAGAGAGATACAATACAAGTAAAAGAGAGTGGAGGAAGGAAGAAAGTGGAGATCCATAGTCACAGACTACCCCGTGTGTATGTATGATATGCTTGATCGCTAAGGAATAATAAAGGCAAGATTTTTTTTAAAAATATTTCACAAAAGGAAGGCTGTATTATCAGCGAAAAATATTTAATGGGAAATAAAAGAAAAATCATTTAAATTTGGTTTTTAATTGGCACTATTGATAAAGAAAATTACAATTGTCCACATCGCTAGCCGAACGCGGTCCCCAGTTTTTAATGTGCAAAAATTATAGTCTACACTTATTGCAATTTGCATGGGATACATATTACAACGCGAGACAGTCACGCAAAGCCCGTTGACCCGCCGTAATTTTATATGGCTTTATTTCTGTGTAAATATTTGCAGGGAGTTTTTATGGTCTCTGGTGGAGAGGTCGCCCGGTAGCCATTGCCTGGATTTATGGAGTCTGCAGGTGTTGCAACAAAAAATTCCTCAACTATTCTCAGGTCTACTATTTTGCGAAGTACCATTAACGTTCTACGTGACTGCTTTTTATAGAGGGGTTTCTTTTATGAAACGCTTAACCGGTAGGAAACGTTTTTTTAAGTTGTTAGCGAGCTTTAATGTCTATGGTTCAGGAAAATAATGAATTTTGAATCTGATGTATTCTGCGTCATAGTATTGTAGTAGTTTATGGTACTTAGTTGACAGAGAAGAATAATTACAACCCGCGACACCATAGCCTATACACGTTGGTGTTATAATTATATTATTTTGAAAGTTATTTGTTCTAGAAAATGCTGCAATATATTTAAGTTGTAATTAAGTATCAATTTTTTCTTTATCAAACTTGTAAGATTTGACATTTGAGTGTATAACATTGAAGAAATGGCGCTGACATCTCAGCACAAAATTAACTAACACCAGGAAAAATTCGTGATGTCTGCTAAGGTTTCTGTAGCTTAACGGTAGTGCATTCCCCGGTTTGGTTTGGGAAATATGCGGGTTCGTATCCCGCCTGACACCTGAGAATAATTTTTTTTCTAGTAAATATCATCATAAATATCAATTCATATTATTACCCTGTAATTGTATGACCTTTTCCTCTTTTTATTCCAAAACGATCTTTAACGAGTTTATACTTAGTTTTATGGAATAACAGAAAAAAGATTTTGCGGTGTAATAGCTATTCTCTATCCGATTCGATAGTTTATGGTCGCACGCATGTAGGTAACAAAGAGTCTATTGTCATTTATCACGAACAAATATATTGTACGTACTATACTGGCATGCACACAATAGTCTAGAATTACAAGTGGTCTAGTAAAATAGACAATGGAAATGAATTTACAAGTAAATAATAACAACATTTGCACGATTAAGTTGACCGCTCTGAAGTTACGATATATTTGTGTGTTATATGGCCGGGAAAAATAAATATATCTATGTGAATAATGTAATTTGATTAATTTATTATTTTTATCGCGTGTACTTTTGAACACAAAGCTAAATACCTATAGTACAATACCGGCAAAATCAACAGTTTACTATTCCTATTTATTTAGACAAGTATTACAAGATAAGTCATTTTAATATTTTAAAAGTATAAAGCACTGTTTCGAGCGTAACTATATAACGAATATTATCAAAGACCGAGAGAGGACAAAAAGGTGAAGATAAAAATTATAGAGCTGTGAATGATTTAATCCTTGAACTGTAGCCCCTGATTCCTGAGATGCATATATATCCCTAAGATTATACATTATTGTATTCTTTAGTCTCTGGTCCCGGTTAAACATACATGTGTGTGTTGTATGGTAAGTTGAAACCCGATTAACGCGTAAAATCCCGCACTTCATTAATATCTATTTTACCAAACCTGAAATACATGCAACTATCTCCTGTTATTGTATGACAAATTGCTAGCTGGGCTTTTGTTTTTTACATACATTTTAATTCCGAGTCGGCGCGTATATGCGGCGTGGCTATTTATTTCATAACAATGGCAAGTTTTAGAGTAGTCAGCCATTGTGGAGGCGCCGTAATGCAGCTACCGACCTGTGTTAGGTTATTGAGTGCCGGTGCAATGGGTGGCGTTTTTACAACCGCCGCTGTAACTTACCAGAATTTCGCAGTATGATTTACAACTGTGGACACGCCTTACTCACCGGCTAATATACTCGTACATATCCATAAGTAAAAAGTATGGGTGTTGATTAATGTTTAGGTACTAATTGTGTGTTCTTTTTTGTATTAAATGAGCCCTGTGTATGTTTATGCATTATCTACGCTAATTAGCAGTAAACGCCTTAAGAAGCGTCTAAGGTACCGATAGGTGGTGGTATACCCATCCGTAGCAGTGTAGCTCATATATACCAGGCGGGCATCTGCGAATGCCACCAAAAATTTTCCATTTCTTGTGGACGCCTATGTGCAGCAATGGACTTCTAATGGTTTATATAATAATGACTCTCATTATTATGTGTAATTTATTTGTAAATCAATTATCAAAATGAAAATCAATCATCATCATACCAGCTATTAGATGTCCCCCGCTGGACATGTCTTTCCAAGAAAGGAGGTTGTTTGTCCATTATTGCCGCGCTGGGCAAGCGTGTTGGCAATCGCAGAGCACAACAATCTCGACGGGGATGCTGCTGCCCATCCCCGTCCTCACGGCACAAAAAATCAATACATATATTTATATAATTATGAAAATTATATAAAGATAATTATGATAAGGATAAGTCTATAGTTAAGACAACATCTGTCGCATTAGCAGCCATATATAATGCAATATGTGGTACAAAGCAATCAAATTGTCAATTAATAATGTGTGTAGTTAATGTTTTTAAGGCTCGTAATGCTATAGAAATGTTTCTGGCTAATATCTAGTTCAGCCTTTTAGTTTTGGCAAGGACTTACCTATCTAATAGCACAATATCAACAGCTTAGGCTTATCAAAACCAAATAACATCTAATTCAATAGTCATATTTATGGAAAAAAAAACCTAAATTTTCCACACGAGTAAAGCAGGGTGGCGGCCAGTTGACTCGATAAGCTAATAAAGCACCGTTTGGGCTCACTTCATTCGAATTCTAGGCAAGTGGTCGTTTGAAATTCAAATCAGCTACCTCAATTACAATTACATATTTCTATCCCTAACTAAGTTTTCCTGGAAGAAAAAAAGAAAAATGAAATAACTATCTAACGGCTAAATCGTAAAATCTTATGGCCTTTCCCACATTTGCAATTATTGTTATTAATTTATATTTGTGTAAAAACTATTGGATGACTAGCAGGCCCGACAGGTGTTCTTTTACCTTACCTGTGAATATTTTATTTTAAGTGATATAAAAAAAATATATAGTCTAAGTCTAAACATATGTCCACGCAACGCGATCCGCTCGAGAGCAATTAAATTATAATATATATTAAATTATTTTGTTGACTAATTAGATTCTAAAACATACTTGAACCCAGACCGTTTGGGGATTGTAGCAGTGATTGGCGAGCGGCGCGTTTGCATGGACTACAGAAACGCACCGGTGTGTCGGTCCGCGCCTACACGAACTTCCGTCTACGCCTGTCCTGAACAAACAGAGCGCAATGCAACCCTGTGAATGGGCGTTTCATTGCCCGCGCTTACATGCAACCATTTATACATTCAAATGAACACACCTGCCGCCAGGGCTGGCACAATTACGTCTCCTCACTGGGAACATCAACGTTTGCAACATCTATAATTATCACTCTAGTAAACCACATCAAAAGAGATTACAAATATCAATACGTTTAAATAAAATAGAATATCTGTTTGTTATATTAAAATAACTTCATTTTACTAAATGTGTATGGGTATAAATACAGGGTACATATATCAAAATAACATAGTTTTAAATTATTGTCTGTCTGATTGGTTAAGGTAATTTATGAAACTGCCGGTGCTATTTTACTTTGTATCGGATGAATTTGGAGCTGGCCGTTAGTGAATCAATAAATACACACACAATGTCTCACACATAGACCGGTCACTGAGATAAGCCTCATAAAACACACGTGTTACGCTGTCGGACAAGAGAAGAATCACGAATACATTGCTTCAAATGTATTTTTTATATGATAACGCAATAAACCTAGATGCTATATGATGATTTGCTATCAACAATAACATTCACATCTAGTAGCTATTTTTATATCCCCTCAAACATTAGTAGCCTTTCTCCTTATCGTTTTAGTTATCCACATAACAGATTTTATTAAAAATATTAAGATCACTTAATTTGTAAATACCGACGATGAAAAACTGCACGTCCCAGTAGCGATCTGACTTAGAACAGTTTTAAAATATTTTTCCAAACATGTCTCTAAAATAATGTCAAGACATAACTGGCTGTATACCGAACCAGCGAGACATGTTCTTGTTAAAACAGTACACGTGGCAACCCTGCCTGCGATACAATACATTTTGTATGGAAAATAACTTTATTTTTTAAAAGAGACATGTTGAATGCTGTCAGTTTTGTCTGTCTCTAGGTTTAAAGACATTGATTTTCTCATAAGAACTTACATATTTAAGAAATACATATTATGTTTACTTGAAATGCGATAAATTAACAAATTTTTATACATTAGTTAGTTTGTCGGCGCAGCTCTGCAAAATCAAACAAGTTAGGGACAGTGAACTTTGGGTACTTCAATGCGTGAATGAGGCAACTAGGTTTATCGCCACACCACAACAAGATTGTGATAAAACAGTACTCGTGGCAACCCCTAACGAGATACAATACATGTTGTATGGAACATACCTTTATTATTTTGTAAAAGAGACATGTTCTATACTGTCAGGGACGGTGAACATTGGGTACTTTAATGCGTGAATGAGGCAACTATGTTTGTCGCTCGACTCGGTTTATACTTAAACGATTAGGTACGTCTATTTAGGTCGTAGTTGTACGGAATTTTATAGCAAGATTATTTTCGAATTCAAAACATTAATATCGAGTTTGCATACGGTATTTACTTATTCGCTTGTATAACTTAGATGCCTACTTCGAATACTATAATATATATATATATATATATATATATATATATATATATATATATATATAAAAATGAATTGTCGTAATATGTACATAACTCTGGAACGAGTGCATCAAATTGAATAATTCTTTTTTTGTTAAGTTTGTAATCGTCATTGCGGGATCGCTAAACGTGAAATTTGATGAAAAAATGGTTAATGTTTCTATGTAAATAGTTATTATAGTCTTAAGAACGGTATTAAAACTCCCACGGTAACTTCATCGAACGTCGAAAAGGTTACTATGCATCAATACAAAGGCGCGGCCGGCCACTAGTTAAGAATAAGTTACTGCATGTAATAAAACTGCTAGTACTTTTTAATGATAAACGACTTGTCGTTGAAAACGGTTGCTGCAAAGTAACAATCTAAACAGATTAAAAAAAAAGTGAATTATACCACGTTTGAAAGTCGTTAAAAAGTATATTATTCTAAGCAAAATATATGAATATTGTATTTTCAGTTATCTTAAAAAAAATAAGAGAATTTGTTTATTTTTAATCATCATCATATCAGCGATTAAACATCCTCTGTTGGACAAAGTTACCCCGAAGAAAGAGGGAATTATGCCGTGTTGGGCAATCGTGTTAGCAAACGCAGAGCACAGTTTCACAACTGGGATGTTGCGGCTCATCCCTTTCCTGTGCATTTGAGCAACACTCTTCACGTACACCTCCATCTGTCGGTTCTGGTACCTAAGTCGCCTCTTACGATACCTGGTACAGGGGGTGGTACTATTCTACTCTGGACGGTACTACACGGCCAATGTATATTTTTAATGTATTTTGCATGTACACGCCATTACGAGGGTTAGTAATGATAAATATTAATCATTTATATTAATGTTTCCTTAACCTGTTATTTTCTTTTCTCCACATTATTGTCCGCTATAAAAACAATGAATTAGCAAGTTTCAAGAAAAACAGCAGTATTATGTATAATGAACTTGACTTTCGGTCCATATAGCGCACCATTGTTTTTCGGAAATAGGCTACGTCAAATTTCCAATGCAAAATAGGCCGGGAATAAATAATGAGGGAGCCTCGATTTACTTTTAAAAGGCCTTCGTCATAGTTACAGATGAGATGAAATATTACTTAAAGCAGTTGAATTGCGTTCCCAGAAAAGTAACATTAATATTATATTATTCCCTACAACTTTCCTCTTAGAAAATAATAATTTGATTGAAATGGCAACGATAGATCGTAAATATACAACGATTGTATTTTACTCGTGTCTGTATTTACCAAATGGACTAGAATTAATGAATCGAATAAGACTTCTCGATTTGTCTTCCTGGATCGTCTCGTGTCGAGTGAATTTTGCAGGTCCCCTTTTCGTGTCGACACGTCAGGCGCCGAAAGAGCACAAGTGTGAAAATATTTCTCCCGGGCCACACCTGCCCGCTCGCACGGCAACTACTCACCTACATAAATGCCCTCCAGTCACATTTTCTTTTTCTACGCGACTGGAACGTTCGCTCGGCATTATTTATTTTACTGTTCCTTTATTTACTTACAAAATAAAGGCCGTTTACTCTCCACTGCCCTTTATTCTTTTGTTCATTTGAGACGGTGACAAACAAACCAAAACCGGATACCGACTTGTAACGAAACCTTCCTATTTCCCAACGAAAATCAATTCACAGTTTGGGGTGAACTACAAAAGGCATAATTCACTCGGCGAGTTTGAGTGGTGGCTGAAGCCTGTCACAACTGGCAAATTTTTTGATTTACTACGCACGGCAAGGTGCGGCGGCCTGCCGTGGCGTCGATGTGATAATGATAAATGTACGGTCCGAAAACCTCTATCTCATATATATATTCACGAGTCCACCCCTGCTGCTCCCCGCCGGGCGGCATTCCAAAATAAAAACGAATTTGCATTGTCCTATTCACAAAAAAGGAATACCACATGTTTTTCGTCAGTAGGTTTTTAATTTATTTTACTGAGATAAGTTAATTAAATTCTCTTTTATCTCGTGCCTCATCTCATGTCTGTTCGAGAATGAGGTTGCATTTCATTTCTACATCATGCCGTTTCTGTGCGATGCAAAACGATCGGTGTTTGGATTATTTCGGCCATTGTACCGTACGTAAAACAGGAGTGCTCAGGAGATATCGGATATCGCTTAGGAAGCCCCCCGGGTACGTTAGTAAGACTCAGATACTGTCGATCGCTTTTATTTTTGTGAAAGGAAGCAAAGTCACAAAGGCACAAACCCTCGCTTAGCTCGCCTAAAGGAGAGCGGGAGAAACTGTCGCCTTCCTGTGAGTAAATAGCCGGTAGAGGGCGCGGCGGCACGGGCCCAGGACAAATCGAATCTCGGGGGGAGTGGTCCATTATGCAGATTTTCCATTAGTGAAAACTGAAACGGGCCCTGTCTCCGGATCGCGCGGGCCTTATCGTGACGTCGCTGATCCCTGATCTCCGAGTTGATGGTCCATGAATGAATAGCATTCGGATGTTGTTTTTACTTAAAGAGCTTGCCTTTTTCTTGACTAGATTAATTTTTAACTTCTAGAATAACAAGTTGATACATACCTTATATCTATAGTGAATAATGCTTGACATAGACAAGGTAGGTCTAACTAAGTTCATTAAAAAAAATAAGTAAAACGTACAACAATGGGGGTTTTAGAGAATTATTATTTTCCATCTGCTGGAACTGGCCTGGAACTAATGCCGGAATTTCCTGCATCACTAGCTTGAACCATGATCTTTAGAAATCATTTTGTTAATCCGGTTGAAAGTATTTTGCCCTAACCTTTATTTTAACCTTCATCCTTGACAGACGACACCGAAGGCTCAAGTCAGCACTCAACTGTCTAAAAGGGAGCGAAATCTCGCCCGCGCTAATCGACGTCTTTTCCTCTCCGTCAAGTTTTTGCGTTGCTATCTTCGCAAATTTTAATTTTACGGATTGCTAGTTCGGATCGGGTGCCGTCAACGTCGCCGTGATCAAGATAGACGTATGTTTACATCGGTGTGTGTGCTACGTAACAACGCGGCCAAAATAGACGAACGCAGTACGGCACTGGGAACAATCGATCAATGACAGGTCATCAATTTGACACCGAGCGCGTTAAATACTACTGTGTGGGTGGTTTTATATCAGTACTGAATTTTAGAGGTTTCCACTCAAATATCCGATGAATGTAGGTAGGTAGATTATTACAACAGATCGATCCGATCGATCTGTTGTAATAATCAATCCGTGTTTAAGGACTAAGTGTTGTTCACTATGATTTTACGATAAGCGATGTTATAATATATCCTTTTCTGATTTTAATCCGATCCAAGTATTGTATACCGTGATATAGGTATTAATATAGCTGGGATGTCTTCTGAAAAATTAAAGAATCTGTCTAGCTAAAATATATTTAGTTTTACACATACATTTGTATATTCCGACATTTTTATTTTTGATGTAGCTGCCGCTTTATTCATTGTCTATTTATAAAGTGACAACGTCGTTTCGCAAATATTCAGCATCTAAGATTATATTTATACGACTGGAGAATGTATGTCAAGCCGTACATTTCATAGCGACGCTGATATGGCATCAACACTTGCACGTAAAAATAAGAACAATTATTGTAAACCTTGTTTATATCCTAGTACTGACCGTATCCTATTCAAACATACAAGTAAATCACCGTTGCAGATAAAGCGAACAGTGTCCGCCATTAAATCACAGGAACAGTAAAACGGAACAAGCAGATGCTCAGTAAATAAAGGCAAGTTCCTCCGGAGCGGTTTAGTGGCGGCGCGCGCGGCAGTGAACAGCAGTTTTGGTCGTAGATGCGGACGATAAGTCACCTTGCAGGCACTCGGCCGGTCGGTGCCGCCATAACACTAAATCTGACGAGCCGCTTCCAGCGCCACAAGCGCCGCCTTCGCACTTAATTACCGCCGCCGAGATTAGTTCCCGGCTGGACTATCGTTCGCTGCAGGATCGTTACGACAATAAGACGGGACCCATTCGAGAGCCAGTTCCTTATGCCTCAAATTGGGAGCGAGCTCACTGTGCGTTGTTATGGATGCTTTAATGTCTTTATTTTTTTTGACGTAAATTAAATTTGTTCTCATGACCAGAGACGATTAAAAAAAATGGTAACGAAATGACGGTACACAGTAACCCTTAGCGTAGTATAATGGATAGCTAAAGAATTAAAAATTGTTCCTGTAAGAAAGTATTACCAACTGCGTTATCATATTCTCGTAAAACAAAAGCTTATGTCTCGGTACACAGCCACATCTCATTTTGCAATATACACTCGAAATGCTAATTCCACAATATCGCAGCTTACACTTGGCAGAATAACGGGTAAAAATATTTTGTGTAGTAATGAAACTTAAGCTGGTCTTGTCTTTTCAGACGTCAATTCCAGGGCCACCAATGGAGACACTTACGTCTATATGTTTTTTCTATGATTTTTGTTCCTACTTAATTGCTCCATACATAATTTTATACGTAACTAGCTGACCCGACAGACGTTGTCCTGTTTTAACAACAAACCTATGTTTATCATGAGAAAAATATTGCGACTATAAATTCAAATAGAATATAAATATCCTATCTCTTTAGTTAGATCCAACTGTACACAGTAAGCAACAAATTTTCAAAATCCCTTCATTATTTAGAAGATCCCTCTCACTGCCACTACTATGTTATTAAGTGATTTGTTTTTATATATAAAATAAAATACTACTAGAACGACTAAGGTGCTAATGATAATGTAAGGAATAAAGTTCAGAGTTCTTTTTAGAAAAATAAATAAATAGAAGAACCAATTACATTTTAAATGTAAGAGAACGTTAAATTATTGGTGCCTCAATTTCACATATTTTTATAGCTAAATTTCTGTGTTCCGGTTTGATGGGTGAGAGAGGCAGAGAAAATTCTAAGTAATGGCACATAATCTCTTCAAGACACAAGGCCGGCAACGCGCGTGTGATTATTGTAATAATACAGTATGCTTATTTGTTGACCTTGCCTAATAAAAAAAAACATAATTTATTTAGATAACTGTAATTATACAACTTAATCACTGGTAACCAGCGATTTCTTACGTGTCTGTTTACAAACGACAAGAGTCCATGTTAAAAGTAATTAAAAGCCATTGTGAGTATTTGCGTGAGCTCAAGAATATTCTAGAAATCCTCGAGAAAATGCAATTGTTATTTTAATACCAAAATAATAAATATTTGATAAATGTTTCCCTGACAATTATTACATATTTATCAAATAATAAGAAGAGACTTTAATTAATGTTTTAATTGTCTGGTAAAAACGTACGTTAAACCTCTTACATTATCATTTACATGAGGCAGATAAAGGTCGTCTGCCTTGGTACCTTACTCTCACCTATTTCTTCCACCAAATAATAGTGTTTGAATGAAAGAGGCAATGAAATTACTGGGTATTGAGATATAATATCTTCACGTCACAAGGTCGGCAATGCGCCAGTAACTTGCCATGGTGCAGATGGTAGTGATCCTGTCTGGTGCGCCAAAGGTCGTGAGTTCGATTCCCCCCAGGACAAATATTTATATGATAATATTTTTATTTGTTCTGTGTCTGGGTGTTATTAATATGTATAAGTATTTTATTGTAATTCCTATGTATCCTAATATTCCTACTTAAAGCTACTTATCACGAAATCAGGTGACTATATACAACGTCGTCTGAATTTATTTAATTATATTTGTTTATTGTATATTACTGCAGTGACGTTTACTTTAGCTTGTGCTTATTTGTCAACCTGGTTTAATAAAAACAAAGTACCTTTCATGAAGCAATTTTTCCAACGCGAGTAAATATTTCGACTAATCTTTCACTGGGCGCATTTTACTTCTAGCGTTAAGTACAGTAACATACAACCTCTTTAAGTTAGTGGGACCTTAACAGTAAATCTTGCGTCTCAACCTCATCCTAATTTCTCGAGCGGAGGTTTCCCGCCAACTGTCGGCAACATACGATTTCGCTTCTCTCTACTTTTCGCCGGCTTTTGGATCACTTCCAATTTACCCGTGCTGGGATTTAGTACTTTAATACTTTCTTAGTAGTAAGTGAGAAGCCTGGTGAATAACTAAGGTGTGATGTAAAAAAAAATATCGGTTATTTTACCCTGTATTATAATTGAAATACCTAAAATTGTATATTATATTTATTGTTCCCCTAGATGTAACCAAAAAACAAAAATATTCTACGTAAAACCTGACACATGAAATATAGTCCAGTCTAGCATAATATTGTTAGCAATTCCTTGTCTTGTTATTGTCCAGTGTTGTATGTTTACTAGCAGTTGATAATTATTTATTAATTAATTATATCAACTTGAGTTGAGATGCCTTTAATATCCACATCGCTAGCGTACCGTTTGCTAATATCAGTAAGTCTTCGACATCTTCGACTCCGCGTAAACATTACGACAACCCGACGCTCTAGCAACAAGCGGTGCCCATATTATTTGAATACGTTTTGTGTATGGCCTCATCGCACGATACTAAAGCGGTTGTAGAAGTACGTTGACGATGTCTACGACTCCGTGCATATGCTACGACAACCTGTGATAGCTATCGACTAGCAGTGCCACGTTATTAATTCGTCTTGTATATGGCCTCATCGCACGATACTAGAGTGGTTGTAGATGTAAATCGACGATGTCTACGACTCGATGCTTATGCTACGAAAACCTGTGGTTGCTATCGACTAGCAGTGCCACGTTATTTAATTCGTTTTGTATATGCCTCATCGCACGATACTAAAGCGGTTGTAGAATAAAGTCAACGCTATCTAAGAATCCGTGCAAATGCTACGACAACCTGAAGGTAGCTAGGGATATGGCCTGGTATGTAGTAAATTTATACGATTAGGAATATTTATTGTGATGATACAGTGGAATAAACATTACAGTATTCACATAATGTGCATAATTACGACAGTATATCAGCTTATCAACATTAAAAGCTGCGCTCACCCGTACAAATAAAAAATATGTAAATTGTATAGTTTAAAAAAGATCGAAGTTATTCACATTACTCCAGTTTATCAATCGGCAGTTAAAATGTTTAAGATTTAACGCAAAAGGTAAAATAAGCCAAAAATAGTTGTTTTAAAATTATTACCGATTCATTCTCTCGTTCAATAACCTGAATGTTTAGCGAGACTCGAGTTATTGTGTAAATATTCAATCTTGAATTCCCTATTAAATGTCATAATGCAGTTTATTTTAGTTCGCCGATCTTCGTGGAGGCGCAACTTTCTAAGAATAATATCACTGCAATATCATTTATAAATGAACAAATCGCATACGCTGGTCGCATACGGCCGTGGGGCACCGGCAGGCGGCCGTAGGGTACCGGCAGAATAGAATAGTACCTCTCCCTGTACTAGGTGTCGTAAGAGGTGACTGAAGTACCATAACCGACAGATGGTGGTATATCTGAAACAGTGTAGCTCAAATGTATGGGGTGCAGGGCAGCAGTATCCCTGTCACGAAAGCTGCGCTCTGCGATTACCAACACGCTTGCCTAGCGCGGCAATTATGGGCAAATTCCCCCTTTTTTGGGGAGGCTCATTATGTAGATACGCTGGTCTGGAAGCATAACCGCACCAACATATTTTTTTTTGTAATTTGATATATCTCCTACATTTACATGACTCCGATTTAAGTCGCGTAAATCACTTGTACTACGACTACCAGACAACAGAAGAATTACAAATGCAAATATTAATCATCTAAGACATAAGCACATAAGACAAAACCAAATGCGCAATCGGGCTTGTCAAAGCTTTTTTTTAAATTGATGATTTCCACAAAGTAAATGTCATATATTACTTATGTATAATTTAATACTAAGAAACATAATTTTATTTGGGTGGACTGGAGCCTAAACTAGGACAATCCTGTATTGCTTTTGCCCTCATAATATTTAATCCAATCTAACAAAGAGTCATATAGTCCGCATCTATTCTATGTACAAACTCCACTGTTATTCAGAACCTGACGTAGTAACGTTTCGTTTATCGTCTTTACGGTTGCCCTGAGAGACATCTCGCCTCCTCCTGCCCCGTTTAACCCGGCGTTATCGCCAACCTCATGATATGATTTTATTTGACGTTTCCCACCGAATTGTCTGGTATACTATAGTTGGGTATTGTTCTTTTAGAATTGATTAACTGAACACTTCGTGTATGTATATATTTATATCGATTATCCTTTAATTTTAGGTTAAAAAAAATGTTTAATGCAAATTCGAAGCGTAGTTGTTCCATCGTTTCTGCTTTTTTGGTATTTCAATAAACAAAATTGTCGTTTTATATCGATTATCCTTTAATTTTAGGTTAAAAATAAACTTATGCGTTGCTTCTGAAAACGAAGATTTATTTCGTTAATTTCTTACAAATATTATTATATAATCTTACAAATAACTTATTTAACTACCCTATTATTATAACTTTACCTGAAAATGAAGAAACGACAATTAAAGTCTATTCTTCCACCAATTATTCTTATTTATCGATCTTAATTAACAAATCACAATAATCTAATACAATGCTATTTTTTCCATAACCTCTCAACTGACCATTGACCTCAGACTCTAGCGCTTGTCAGTTGTCAATGTCATTCAATGTCGTTTAAAAATTAAAGAAATATTATTTCTTTACATATTTTTTAATAAATTTATTTTAATTAATAACAGCACTTTTTATACTGTAGAGTTCCGACAGATGGCGGTGTTATATCCATCCGAAATAGTGTCTCTAATCCCCGTCGCGAAGATGCGCTATACGATTGCCATCACGTTTGCCCAGTGTGGCAATTATGGGCAACATACTCCTGTCCAACAGCGGACGCCCAATGTTTGCTTACTGCTTTGGTCTCGTGAAATCATTTACTACATAAAAATTGGTATTTCAAACAGTTTTTAGGATTTCAAATGGGACTAAAAGGCAAAAAACTCATGGATTCGTCATGTTTGTCTGTCCGTCCGTATGTCACAGCTCAACTCAACTCAACTTTTATCCGAAACTATATGAAATATACTGTTAAAACTTGGTAAGTAGAGTATTCTGTGAACCCTTTTAAAATTGTAGACAAGGGTAGGGAAATAAACAATATATTTTGGGGGTGCCCATATATAGAACTGAAACTAAATATTATCTATGTTGATAGGTTTACAAATATGATATTTATTAATTTATTGAACTTTGTTACACTAAATATTACAAAATGTACAAATGGCAGACTTAATGCCATTTGGCATTATCTTCCAGTCAACTATTACAGAAATAAAATATACATAGCGGTGCAGACAATATATATATACAAAATAGATAAAACGTTACATACATATTTGTATAAATAAACACAATAAATACATATGACATAAAAATATATAAAAAATTACGTACATCACAAATTGGGTTATAAAGTTAGAGAAGCAGCATCAGTAAATGAAGTACGGAGAAATCGTTTCAGGATAAAATTGTTTGGGGATTACTTAATATTTAACGGAAGCTAATTCCAGAGTCGTACAGCTGTCACTGTAAAAGAGTTTGTCAAAAATCTAGGAAATTGAGTGGCTGGAATATTGAGTGTTATAATATATTTTTTCTTCACTGAATAGATTGCGCGGGAGATTTTTCCAAAGTGGTAAAATGTGTGCCCTCCCCCCAACCTATATCTTCTAAAATAAGAGAATGATATAAATATGATGTACATTACCATGCAAACTTTCCCAGAAAATTGGTTTGAATGATAAACGAATGCACGTAGTATTTTTAATACGTCGTAAATCGTTTACCAAGATTTGAATTATTTAAAATTGTGTCTTTTCTGCTACGCCAAACTCGCCCATGAAAGTAAACCGAGTTTGACTTGCCCTTGGCCGCTTTTTTATTAAGAATAATCAATTATCATCACCATCTTCATATCAGCTAAAAGTTAAAAGCTATCAGTAAAAGCATAAAAAGTCCACTGATGCACATAGGCGTCCCTAAGATACGAGGATTTTTGCCCATCCCCACCCTGTAGTATTTAAGCTGCGTTGTTTGGGATGGATATACCGCCATCTGTCGGTTCTGGTACCTTAGTCGCCTCGTACGACACACGTGGGAAGTACTATTTCACTCTGCCGGTACCTCACAGACAATAAATTATTAATAGTGATCATTTTTTAAGGAAATTAATCTGCTTAAACAATCGCCGTATTCGATATATTCGGTATGCAGTGTGTAAATAAATAATAATAGTTTGTTTGTTTATTAAATATCAGTAATAAATATCGTTCATATTTCATATCGCATCTCGCGGCGTTGTTAGGCGCTTTAACTAATCGGTCAATTCCCACTAGTAATCCGACTAGTGAGCACGCGTTGTCGCGGCATTTAATTGAAGATAAAGTAATAAGAGTTGTGGAGTGTATATGTACATTTAAAATGCGACACATGATTCGTTTCTTCGCGTCAACTGGTATTATTTTGTTAGCATTCAAAGTGTTCTCGAACTTGGGGTCTGATGACAGTACTAACATTAGAGTACATCCTGCGGACGCAGCCGCCCGCGCGAGCAGAAGCATTGTGTTTGACTTTACCACTGTTAGATATGTCACCCCGATACCCCTAGATCAGTACACTGATGTTACACAAAAAAGACTTCATATTGTCAAGGTATTTTTTTTTTATAAATAAATTCCCATAACATCTCATACATTGACCGGATTCCATGATGAATCGCTTTAATCACTTGTGTTACGGACCACAGACAACAGAGTAATCACAAATATACTACTCAAATACATATATATATATATATATATA